>JARFXV010001930.1:0-417500 GCA_031761425.1 Cosmopolites sordidus
TAAACTATAACATCTTTTTGGAAGTAAGAAAAGAAACATCGAAGCTAATTAGACAAACTAAAAGAAAATATGAAAACAATCAACTTAATGAAATAGAAAAAGATTTCCAAAAATATAACACCCGAAACTTTTACAAAACATTTTAAAACTAAATTAACAGGCTATCAACCGCAGAGCCTATGTTTTCAAAGGGAAAACGGACAATTAACTCTAAATAACCAAGACAATTGCAAATAACTTGCAAAATATTTTGAACAAATACTAAACTGTCCTGAGCCTTTTAAACAAATTAGCAACACTAAACCCTAAACAAACAAACCCAGATTCATTACTACCGAATGAAGAGGAAATAATTAGGCAAATCAAGCGGCTTAAAAATAACAAAACTTCTGGTGAAGATGGAATCACTGCTGAACTTTTGAAATCTGCTGGTCCAGGCACAATCAAGGAAATAACCAAAATTCTACAAGAAGTTTGGCGAACCGAACGGATTCCGGAAGATTGGAAAGATGCTCTACTCCATCCACTACACAAGAAAGGAGTTAAACGGATGAAACAACTATAGAGGAATATCTCTTCTCCCAGTTTGTTACAAGATTCTATCTCAATGTTTACTAGACAGAGCACAGGGACAGTTAGAATCGAACATTCGTGAATATCAAGCAGGTTTTCGACCGGGCAGGCCCTGAACAGATCCTGAATCTAAAGTTGATTCTAAGACATCAAAAACTGTACAATAAAAATCTCGTCTGTACATTTGTGGATTTCAAAAAAGCATATGATTCTATTGACCGCGAATCTTTATTCCAAATCTTGAAAGAACAAGGATTAGATCTGAAAACGCTGGCAATTATTAAAGCAACGTTAACTAACACAAGGTCAAAAGTTAAATTCATGGGTGACATCTCAGAGCCCTTCGAAATTAAAACTGGTGTGAGACAAGGGGATGGACTCTCACCACTCTTATTTAACTGTGTTCTAGAAAAAGTAATACAGAAGTGACCTGAAAAAAAGTCGGCACTGAATATTGACCATGCCATTAAACTGGGGGAGAACCAACATCAAAATTGATTGTCTGGCATTTGCTGATGATCTAGCAATTTTAGCTCAAGATGTAATTAACGGCACAGAAACAGATTGAAATCCTAAAAGAAACAGCAGAAAAGGTAGGACTCCAAATTTCCTTTGAAATGACACAATACATGACCTGCAACAGACGAAGAACACCATTTCTAAAAACAAAATATGGTAACATCAGACGAGTCTCTCAATTCAAATATTTGGGTGAAATAATCATGGAAAATTTGTTAGAAAAAACGGCCAATAAGGGTAGATGTCAAAAAATGGAAGCGGCATTGAGACTTACACAAAATATTTACAACAAAAAATGGCTATCTAAAAACACAAAACTGAGACATTACAACAAGGTTATTAAGCCAGATTGTCTATATATGCTGCAGAAACGCCCATTTTGAATAGAAAGAGGGACATCGAGGACATTGAAAAGAAGGAAAGAAAAATTATAAGAAAAATCCTAGACCCCAAACAAATAAATAGCACAACATACCGACTTCGAGGAAAACCAAGAAATCAAACAATACACAGATATACATAGCGATATGAGAAAAAGAAGACTTAAGTTTTACGGACACATCAAACGCATGAATCCGAGTAGGCTAACTAGACAAATAGTTGAATTTTATGAAAATAGGAGTAGAGCTAAAGTAGAAATAATTAAATGGATTGCGGCAATTAAAGAGGACCTAAGATCAGCAAATATTACACAAAGTGAAATTCAGGATAGAGGATGTTTCAGACACAAGGTTAACGTCAAAATTTTTAAAAAAGTCACTGTATATATATATATATATATATATATATATATATATATATATATATATATATATATATATATATATATATATATTCATACCTCAAAAATTGCTTTTTAAAGGAACTAGAGATGCTTAAAGGGGGAACTCTGAAGATGTTTTTTTTTTCGCAATACTTTCGAAAAGGTTTATGCTAAAGTGATGAAACTCAATAAGTTGGAATATAAAATCGTTTTTTGTTTTAATAATTTAGACAGGGGTGTCACATACAGGGACGTTTCCTTTGTGAATGCTGCCATAATTTTTTTATTTGTAATATTTTTCAATTTTTTAAATCAAATTACTGAGTCGCAAAGTTTTTAGGTCAATAGGTCCTTTTAGGACAAGTCCGTTAGGATAGAACAGTCCGTTCGGATAGACCGTTTTCCAGAAAACTGATTTTTTCTAAATCGATGGATTCATGATTACGTGGATATCGAAATACATCTTAATAATTAAGTAGGCGGCTGTGTTAGTCTTTGTCTTTGACGTTTCGTAGAACTGGATCATTTATGCAATAAGGTCTAGATTTTTAATTTTTAAACTGCAAAATAGTCCATTATTTCGTCAAAAAATGGCGAATATGCATTTTATGTACAGGAAGGCGAATGGGAAAGCATGTCAAGCTAGAAGATTGTATGCAAAGGCTTTTCGCTGAAGAGTACTTCCTTGTACAGAAACATTTACAAACATGCATAGAAGATTATGCGAAAAGGGATCTTTAATGCCTTCCAAACATGACTGTAGAAAAATCCGGAGCACCAGTACTGTAGAAAATGGAGAACAAGTTTTAGAAAATGTAGCAGAAAACTCAGGAATAAGTGTCAGACGAATTGCTGTTCAAGAAGGCATTCCTAAAAGTACGGTGTGAGAAATTGTTAGAGAGCAAGCGCTCTATCCATATCATTTGCAGAAAGTTCAAACCTTAAAGCCTGATGACCTGCCACAAAAATCCAGTTTTGCCAGTATAAAATTTTGTACAGGACGTTCTCTTTACAGACGAAGCAATGCTCACACGCAATGGAATTTTTAATTCGCAGTACTCATGTGTGGACGGAAAAAAATCCATATGAATTTTTCGAATCGGGGCATCAGGACAAGTTTTCTATCAATATCTCGACAGGGATGCTAAGGAATTTTTTGATTGGACCGTTTGTGCTTTCCAGTTGTTTAAATGGACAACAGTATTTGAACATGATGGGGCTCATTTTTATCTGTAAATGTAAGAGCGCATTTAGATCGGTTATATCCAGGACGATGGATAGGACGTGGTGGACCAGTGCATTGACCACCACGTTTCCCAGATTTAAATCATATCGGTTACTTTCTGTGGGGATACTTGAAGGCGCTGGCCTATATTATCCCGATTGGCACTCTACAGGAATTGCAGCAACGTGTATTTACTGTTTGTTATTATAACAAAAATAAACCTGGTATTTTCGGCTGGGTAAGATCTTCTATGAAGAAAAGAATTAGAGGGTGCATTGAGATGAATGGAGGTTATTTTTGAACATCTGTTGTGGTCGGTCTAACCTAACGGTCTATTCTAACGAGGTGAAATAAGAGGACTCTTTTATTTTTACTTAAACATATTTGCAATTTAATGCTGCTGGCATGCAATATTCGGGAAAATGGGTGCTCTCTGTTCGTCGACTACGCGGAAAAACTGATCGAAAGTATGCCCAGAAGGTGTGAGGCCATACTCGAGAATGACGGAGCTTATTAAAGGATTGCGCTATGTCAACTGTGATGTACTTTCATGTAAAAAAAGTTAGAAATAAATATATTTTGTACTTAAAAAAAAATCGTGTACACCTTATGACACAGATTGTAGCTATGGCTATTTTAATAAACCTGTTCTCAACTTTTTCCTTCCATTTTTCCTTATGTGAATCGAACCAATGCAAAATTAAACTTATTTTATCCTACTGATCAGAAAGTAAGTTGATTTGAAATAAAATACATTTTTTTATTTATTCGTGCAAATTTATTTTGTCTCGTTCAGTAATGTTCGTTCACCACAGTACACTTACTCCAAAGTTTTTTTCAGTCTTCGAAACAGTTTCTATACCTAACTTTCTGTATATCCTTCAAAATATTATATAGTGCCCTATTTGGTGAATGGCACGGTATTTCATTGCTTTTTTGCAAAAACTGACGAGGAATTGCTATGATGTGAGATGGAGCGCTATCGCAATGTAAACATCATGAATTGTTTTACTTGAATATTGTTGTTTTCGAATGAACTAACGCAAATGAGGCATACCGTTATTACAAAAGATACTATGATTTCTAACTTAACAAACAAAATGATTAAAACTTCTGCCAAATATATATAAATATATAAAATTCTGCCAACTAAAACACGTGAATTTTTAAAAGTTACGTTACTTTTTGATCACAGAAGTATTATTTTGACTGATAATTATTTATACAATATTACTAACCTGCAAATGCACTAGCAACGGCAGCAACGAGGAAAGATAAACAAACAGCAGGGCCGGCAACTGTTTTAGCAACTGATCCAGCTAGTACGTAAACACCAAGACCTATAAATTGGACAATAGTTGTATATTTGTCTTTCAATCTCCGTTTTAACTTAATTTTTTATACCTAATGTAGATCCTACACCCAGAGCTGTTAAATCTAATAGATTCAAACATCGGGCCATTTCACTTGTGGCTCCATCGGAGTCAGTTTTTCGTCTTGTGAGAGCTTTAAATATTTTTGATGCCATCTATAAAAAAAATAAGAAATTATTTTATTACCAGCTGTCTAAAATAAAATCTTTAGTTGCTAACATTCATGCCAAACTCGTTTTTGAAAAAGTAGTTCAATACGTAATTTAAATTGCTAATATCATACCATATGTCATTCAAATGTAGCACCTACAAGTATTTTTTAAAAAAGTTCAAACTATTGGATTTATATATTTATTTTATTTTTGTTTACTGATGTTACGATCTAATCTAAGTAACTAATAAACTGAACTGTTCTATTAACTAATGAATTTATAATTTAAAAGTTACCCACTGACGTCTGCCTGATTGTGTTAACAATTTGGGGCACTTATTGGGTACTAATACAAATACTGTCCCTGCTTTCATCACTAACAATGCCACATTACACCAACTCAAAAGGCTGTTTCTTCTTAAGTGTTTTTACAAGGTTCCTATTCGCAGAATAGGATAATAATTCCAAAAGCAGAAGTGCTTTCGCACTCACACCATTCTTTGTTAATGTCTCGATATCACGGTTTCATTTTCATGTCTCTATAAAGATTGTCGTTTTTATATTAATTAAATTATATTATAACCTCCAATTGTTTGACAACTGTAGCTTCACCAACATGGCCGCTAGACACTGTCAAAAATGATATATGTGTAGTATAGCTTGTTTATGTTCTAATAGATTAGAACTTCGTCTTCAGAAAGTCAACATATTTTCGATATCTAATGTTCAACTGCTCTCTTTTACTTTCACGGAGCTTAATGATCTGGTTTTAGATCAATGCATGTCGCTGGAGTTATGATACGAATTACAACTTGAGTGTTGTTATTTGTGTAATTAATTCTTTGCGAGTTGTCATCATAAAACAGAGTCCACGAAATGATTTCTGTAATCGAGGAAACACGAAAAAGTCACGGAGTGCATATCTGGTGAATATAGTGCTTGTGGAAGGGTATTTGTTTGACTTATAGAGAAAAATTGATGAATAATTTTTGCAGTGTGCAATGGAGCGTTATCATGATGCCAAAACAATGAATTGTTTTGCTACAGATCAGGACTTTTTTTGAACGAACTCGTGCAAATGACGCATAATTCTTAAATATCATTCTTTAGTAACTGTTTCACTAGTAAGAGGGAACTCTTTGTGGACAATACCACGGTAATCGAAGAAAGCAACTAACATGACTTTGATTTATGTTAGATTTTTTTATCTTTCATTCATTTTTGCCACGAACCTCGCTTGATTGTTGAGCTGTGCATATTCTCTTGACTCATCATCAGTAATTATGCAAAACCAAACCTCAGGGCGATGAAGATTTAGTGTTTTTGGAACAAAACCAGCAGATACACGAGACAAACATAAATTATTCTTCAAAATTGACTGAACGATTTGATTGATCCACACTCCAGGTCTGTAAATAGAAAACCGGAACTTGCCCATAGCTGTCAAACCGCGTCATTGGCGCCATTTCCTTGTTGACATCTGACAAAGATGTTCACTTAAAGGAACTTACAACAATACAAGTTTCATATAACATCACAGTTTGTAATAGCGTTGATGTCGAATTTTGTGCCTGGAGAGTACGATTTGCGGACAGCATTGATTTTCTGTTACCATTTGAAAAAAACTGCTGCAGAATTGCATCGAATGTTTGTCGAAGCTGAAAAGTGAGCATACTCTTGGTAAATCACAGTGCTTTGAGTGGTTTAAAAAATCAAAAAATCAAAATCAAAAATTGTGACTGACGACGAAAAGTGGATATATTTTGAGAACCCTAAGCGTAAAAGATCATGGGTAGCTCCAGGCTAACCGTCGACATCGACTGCAAGGCCAAATCGCTCTGGACGGAAGACATTGCTCTGTGTTTGGTGAGCATTTAGCTAGTTGGTCATAATAAGAAGCTATAAGAAGATTCAAGAGACATTCAACACCAAGATTATCAGAAGAGTTTCGATTTTGTTTGAAACTGTTTTTATTTGCAACAGTTATTTATTAAATAGATTACACTGTTCGTTCTAAATAAATTAGTTTTTAAAAACAAGATCGTAACGCCCACCACCATATTTGGAACAGTCGGTAGGATATCCGCAAAGCAACTTCACATAAAATCTTCCAACATATTTTGAATAGAATTTTTTCAACTTTATTATGAATATGGTCTCTCTGTGAATGTTTTTGTTTTTAGAGATAAGACGAATTTAAATGGAATAATCAAAAAAACTAGCATTACATCAACAGAAAATGATCGTGCAATGTGAGCAAAAAACAGAGCCAAAATGAATGTAATTGTGTTTTAGATAATCATTATTTTAATTGTTTAATTGTAGAATCACTGTGCAGTGCAAGAGTGAGTAATTAATATGCTAATATTTTGATGTAGAAAAATGAATAACAAAAACAAACCATATATTTTCTTATATTTCCAAATTGGTATCAATATTTGGCTTTCATAGTGGCTTAGGAGTTATCTTACTAGCGTGGTAAAACAGATTTCTAGTTGTTCGATAGTATTTTTGCCACGGATTTTAAAATTAAAAATTTTATAATCAATTTAATTTCTCAAAATTATTGTTTACTGGTTTAAATTGTCAGAAATAAAATACGTGTTTTGTTATTTTTTGCAATTTTACCATTAAAACTTTACAAAAAAGTATTGTAATATAACTAGTTTTTCTAAATATCTATTTTCTATGTTTGTTTAGATCCTCAAACCTACGTGAAAAAAAATTATACATTTTTAAATTAGACATTTAAAGAATAATTAATTTGAAAATTCAAAAAAAACACTGTTATTCCAAAGTTTCAAGTTTTCACTTCTCTCGGCAGACCACATGACTGACTGCCTACCTTTTTTTTACAGATCGCGCGTGAGTCGCATCAAACCGTCACTGCAGTTTGACTCAGTATGTAATACCATTGCATCATGGAAAGACTTACACCGGAATTTATAGCGAATGAGCTCTGGAACAGCTCAATAAAGATCCGCTGTTTTCTCGCAGAATTTTGTTTAGCGATTTGGGGTGATGAGCAGCCGAAACAATTCAACAACGCCCGATGCATCCAGCAAAATGCACTGTTTGTTGTTGTTTATGGGCTGGTAGAATCATCGGGCCATATTTTTTCAAAGATGAAGATGGCCTGAAAGTAACCGTCAATGGCATTCGCTATCGGACCATAATAATGGACTGTTTGTTACCTGAAATTCAAGTCCGTGATGTCAGTGATATCTGGGTCCAACAAGATGGCGCTACTTGTCATACTACGCGTAAAACCATCGACTTGTTAAAATTTTCGATGAGCAGCTGATTTCACGTTTTGGACCGGGAATTTGCCGTGTGATATCACCCCTCTGGATTATTTCTTTTGAAGTTACGTGAAATCTCAAACCTACGCGGATAAGCCAGCTTTGATTGAGGCCTTGGAAGCAAACATTACGTGTGTTATTGGAATTAATTTCTAAAAGAAGCCACATTTTTGGTATTTCTTTGGTATTTCCGCTGCCTGACCACAGGTAGAGTGGATCAAAGGCTTCGTATTTATATGAAAATGTTAGTAAACTTTTGTTTAATCCAAAAATATAGGAAATATCCTTCTTGAAAGACCTTATAGTTTTTAAATGAATATTAAATCTGCTCCTCATCAATAATTTTATTATATTGTGGCAAATTCTAAAGTAACACAAAGAGGATATATAATATCCATCTTAGAAAGAATGATTAATGATGACAAATACTTTACGATCGCCAAATCAAATATAATTGCATCATAAATGAAATATCGATTAAAACTTGTAATAAAGTTTTGTTTTTATATATGGATAGAATGATCAATAAATTGTTTCAAAATCCGATAATTCAATCAATTAAATTAAAAAGTCGCAGTTCTTTTTTTGGAAGAATACGTATAGTCCGGTCAAATTAGACAGAAAAATAAGAGTGAAGGTACATAAATTCACATTAAGCTGGAAGTGAGTAAAATTCTTCAAAACATAATTAAAAATAACATTTGAAAATTCCCCATCGTTCCGGTACGTGGAAAAAAAAAATACTCAAGGTCAAATGTCAAAAAATGGGTTTTTCGTGATTTTCATCAACCGGTAAGTTTTATCGTAAAATTACTTTAAACAAAAATTGTAGATCATAAAATTATCATATAATTATCTATAAAGGTATCGATAATTTTTTTCCTAAGAGCCACCGTTCCTGAGATATAACGATTTAAAAAGTTGTAAGCGTCATAATATGCATAAGTACGTCACGTATATACATCTCTGTAGCTGTAATATAAGTAAAAATATTTTTCTATCGGTGATATTTACCGATATCGGTGATACAATTTACACGCAATAGCTGGCTGTAATACGACATCTGCATTTTACAGGAGGGGTAAAACAACAGTCTTTAAAATGTTTGAAAAACAAGATTTAGTTCAATGTGCTAAAGTTTTTAAAAAAAAGTAATTCAACTCCACAAGAAATTATCACCAACGGAATTCGCTTTCTTCTTTCTATGTACGGAGCTCCTAAGAAAGTGCAATTAGCTTGTCTTCCTCCAACCTCAGTTGCTGCTCATCAACATCTTTTTCGGGTATATTACCAAGTTCAAGTGTGGCTTGGTTATCAGCTAGACGCAAGAGACTGGGGCTGGAAGTTGGTCGACAATACATTAGAACCAATTCAGACTTTACTCCCACCTGCGCGGGAAAAACTGCTAAACACATTTTTTTGCAACTGTAAAAAGGGATGCAGTGCTAAATGTGGTGGCAAAAAAGTTGGACTGTTTTGTTCTCTGGCATGTACAAATTGTCAAGGCCAGTCGTGTTCTAAGGTTGAATCACCAACAGTAGAGGATTCGTTTGCTACCAACGAAGAGACATGCGATACATCGCTACTGACGTAATTCACTTACACCCAGGATGAAGAAGAAGATCAAGGAGAAGATCAAGAAGAAGAACAACAAGAAGAAGTAATTGAAGATTATGAATCGGACGAATAAATTTTTCTACTGTTTTTTAATTTTCCAACCCTTGCTAATATTTGTTATTATACAATAGTTTCCAATTAAACAGAATCACAACAGACCTGTCGAATAGGCCTACTGGGGAAACCACGTTAAAAAAACGCGCTAAGTACACGTCCTCAGAGGTGGCGTGGAAACGTGTATATATTATGACGCTTACAACTTTTTGAATCATTATATCTCAGGAACAGTGGCTCTTAGGAAAAAAAATATCGATACCTTTTTTATAGATAATTTTATGATCTACAATTTTTCTCTGAAGTAATTTTATGATAAAACTTACCGTTTTGATCAAAAAACGCGAAAACCCCATTTTTTTGACCTTTGACCTCGAGTCAATTTTTTTCCACGTATTGGAACGATGGGGAATTTTGAAATGTTATTTTTAATTATGTTTTGATTATTGACCGGACTAGTACCCATGCCTCTGCAATATCAATTCATCCCAACTATTCCTAATAATAAACTGTTAAACAGTCCTTGTCTTTATATTGGTATATAAAGTGTGTCGCATTTAAGATAAAGACACCCCCATATTTTCGCTATTTAATGGAATACAGATTTGAATTTTTGCACGGTCATACATGTTGATGGATCACATTTTTGAATATATTTATCTAAAATCTGAAACTCAGTCTACTAAGAATTCACAAACGGGCCATTTCTAGATATTTTGCTTCGCGTTAGAGATATCGAAAAAATGTTATTAGAAACAGTTTTTCACTATTTTGGTGTATACACAAGATTATTTTTTAATTTGGTAATTAGTGTGCCATGGATAATAATAATTTGACATTAGAGTTGAATGTCAGTCAGATTAAACTTTGAGTGTATTTCGTTAAGTTCTAGTCAGTGATCACAGAATTCAGAGAGTGATCACAGTGATTCAGTGATCACAGTGATCACAGAGTCAGTGATCACAGAAAAAATCGAAATAATCCGGTTGTTTGATGGTTTTGCTTGTAGTAGTAGAGAAGTTGCTGCAGAGTTTAATATGAGACATCCCCAACGTACTCGCATTACTCATGGAAAAGTAACCGCTGTAAATGATTTTTCAATGAAACTGGTAGTGTTATTAAAACGAATACACCCGCATCGTGAGGATAACGATATATTGGCGGCAAATCGAGCAATTCTGATTCTAAAATCGAGTAACTGAATATTAGGATAAAATCAGTTCTCGATTGTCTCGTTCGTCACAAAATCAAATCCTATAAACCGAACTTCTTACATACATTGAAAGAAGGTGATGATATTAAAAGATTAAACCATGGTTATTGGGCCCAAGGAAATTTTTTAAATGACAGACATTTTCTGAAGAAGATTATGTTTACTAATGAGGCTACATTCACCACTGACGGGGTTGTATCGTCTCAAAACTGTAGATACTGGCCCAGAGGTAATCCTCACTGGGTTATTAATTGCAAGGCCAATATTCTTAGAAAGTCAATGTCTGGTGTGGGATTTTAGAAAACTAAATAATCGGTTCTTTCAATGAAAATTAACTCTTATTATTTAACAATAATACAACTTTCTTTTCTAAAAGAATCTAGTTTAAAATAATAAAAAATAACTCTTATAAACTAATCAATGATTATTTTTTTACAAATGCTTAAACTGGTGTCCTCCTCGTAATCTACAATAATGAACTCTTTTAACAATATTATTATTAACATTCTCCAACATATTGGTTGTTGGATAATATTAATAATTTCTTTCGTAATATTAGTAATTTCTCGCCGAATTGATTGTTTCGGTTCATCAACAGAATTAGGAGCGGTCGCGTATATTTTGGTTTTTAAGAAACCCCACAAGAAAAAGTCTAAACCTGTGAGGTCAGGCGACCAGGCAGGACACTCAACTGAACTTCTTCTTCCTATCTATCTTTCTGGCAGTAGCTCATGCCGATAATTCCGCCATTTGGATATATAAGTTCGTTTTTCAATAACTCAAAATAATGTTCATCATTTAAATGTTGTTTTATGAAGATAGCGCCGATCACTTTTTTATTGTAGATTCCAGATCATACGTTAACTCTTGGATTATTTCGTCTTCTTGTTATTTCGTCTTCTTGACCATGCCATTTAAATAAAAAATTGTTTTGTGGCTATAAAAAATGTGCTTCTTTTCGAAATTGGGTTGCTGACGCTTCTTGTCCAAAAACCAGTCGCAAAATGCCAATCTTCTATCACAACCATCATCATGCAATTCTTCTCATTTTGTAGGTATGATAATTGTTCCTCTGTAAAGTGGCCCACACCATTTCATTGAGAACAATCTACCTCTTGGGCAATTTTGTGCGTTGACTTGTGTGTGTTCCACACATTACAAAGAAGAATATTTTCTCCAGTAACAACATTTCTGCGCCTTTTGCAGATCCTTGGGCACACACTACCAGTTGTTTTTAGTTTAACTAAGTTATTTCTTATAAACTCCGGATTTAGAAAAGACTTATCGGGATGTATTGCATGGAATTCAGCGCACGTATCGTGTAGGCTTAAGCGACCAACATGAAGAAAAATTTAAAATTAATTTAACTTTTTCTTTTTGATTAAATAACTGATTCATCTTAGCAACTTAATTAAAACGTTATTTTTATACACATTCAAATACAACAGCTTTCAAATAACACACAGAAGAAAAATTTAATGATGTAATAACTCAAATTAAATAAAGCAGGTGGATTGGATAATATAGTCAATAGGATGATAAGATACGGGGGAGAAGCCTTAGGAAGAAGGATATTTAAGCTAACAATCCTAAGAATGCCTAATGACTAGAAAAAATGGATAATAATGCCTATTTATAAGAAAGGAGATCTAAAAGATTGTGCAAATTACAGGGGAATTACCTTACTTACTTATATATATATATATATATATATATATATATATATATATATATATATATATATATATATATATATATATATATATATATATAGTTGTGGTCAAAATAATAAGAGTATGAATGCTGAATCTAAACATTTTATTTTAATGTGTTTAACGAATTTATTACAGAATTATTATGTTATTAACGCTGCGTAACGTGTCCTGATATAAAAAATATTGATAAAACAAAACATTATCCTATTGTTATAAAAGTTACTATAACTATAAAACAATATGTGCTTTTTTTCTGGCCAAAGAAAGAAGAGTATATCACTTATATCTTTAAATTGTGAAAACTAATGCTTATTAACAAACTTAATAAATATAAAATATTAGTATTTAGTAGAATATCCTTTTTGTGTTTAATCACAGCTGAACATCTCTCTGAAAGTCTATTTACTTCTGACAAGTTTCAACCGGTATAGAATACCTTTTCTTGACTTCCTCCCACAACATATTTTTGTTTGATATCTTTTTATTAGCAATGCCTTTTTTAAATGTTGCCAAAGATTTTCTTTGGATTGTTGGATTTTCTTTGGATTTGGATTATTGGATTTAAATCCGGAGATTGCGACGGCCATGGTAACAATTCAATCTCATTTGCGAGAAACCATCGTTTCACTACTTTCGCGGTATGTTTCGGATTGTTATCCTGGTGGTAGATCCACTTTAGCAGCATAAGGAAGCATAATTTTTTCTAATATTTCCATGTAGGTTTCTTTGGTCATGGTATCTTTGATCCAATATAGTGGACCTACACCATTATAGGAAAAGCAACCCCACACTTTAACATTTTCTCCTCCATGCTTTACTGTTCCTAATGTATTTCGCGAATTTAGTTATTCATTCTAATATCGTCTAATGTACCGTTTCCCATCTGATCCAAAGAGATTTATTTTTGTTTCGTCACTAAATACAATATTTTTCTAATTACGTCTGTGGTATTCGTTTAAGTTAAATTTGGCAAAACTTAATCGATGCTGAATATTTTTTTTACTTAAATCTGGTCCCTTTCTTGCAACTCTTCCATGAAAATCCATCTCTAACAATCGTCTACGAATTGCCCGTGTACTGATTTGTAGACCCATTTTCCGTTTAATGTCAAACGAAGTGGAAAATGGCTGTTTCCGCGCCTCGTACATTTATCTAATCTTTTGCTTGTTTTTCTTGGGAGACCTCCGGTTTCTGGTGATATCTTAATTAATTTTTGCTCCTTTAAAACTTTAGCAATAACGCATTCAGATCGCTTCAGTAGATGAGAAATAAATTTATTAGTTTTATTTGGACTCCGTAACTGCGATATTAGGCGCCTCTCTTCGGGAGTACAATGCTTAGCGCGACCCACAGTAACATTTAAAACTGTACGGATGCATGGGCAATGTATACCAAAGATATTAAAATATTTTCGATAACAATAAACGAACAGCAAAAAAATTAAAAGCCACTCTTATTTTTTGTCACCTAAAGTTTTTATTATCGTCAAGAAATATTAACCTGATAAAATAAAATAAACAAATAAGTCTCCAATATTATATTCAACTGGTAAATGACAAGACATTGTCTAATAAAAATATAAGATATTTGGATTCGTACAGTAATGATACATTAAATAATGATATTTTTTCGGTGATACTTCACACTTTTATTATTTTGACCACAACTGTAAGTATTAACTGTGTGTGTATATATAATATACACAAACATGGGTTTATATCTAAATTGTTGTTTGTAAATTTTGATATGCGTCAATCTTTTTAATTAACCTATCTATACTCTAATGTTTTTAAAATATAATAATGAACATTTAATTCATAAAATAATATGAATTTGATCTAACCCAGGTAAACTTATAAGAGGTTATTAACACTTTATTTTTATACCGTCAAAAAACCCACTACACAAAACGATATAAATTTATGAAATATGTGTATGAGGAAAATCCAAGGTAAAACGTTTTTGTTGACTGATAATAACAAATAACTGTTACTAGGTCAGAACGATCATTATACACATTGCACACATTTTTTGTATAGAGAAATGTTATTAAAGAGAAAGTGTTATTTAGTCAGTAAGTTGGCATGCGTAATTATATTTACAAATGCCTTAAGGATAGAGATTCTTTTAAACTTAAATGTGAATATATATGGTGAGTATTCTTACAAGATGATTTGTTGTAGTTTTGAAATTGATTTAGATACGCATTAGAACATTTAATGATTGCTATAAACATTTGATGAAGTTAGATAAGTCAAACTAGAATATACTAGAGTGTTGCAAGAGTATTTGCATTTTTTGCAAAATTGTCATTGTGCAAAAAACATAGCTTTAAATATGTCGAATTATGTACCAGAAAAAGACGTTTAGTGGGGTACTTTAATAACCTTCTTTCATTTGAAGGAAACGGCTTCTGAAAATTATCGATTGTTCGTTGAAGCTTATGGTGAATATGCTCCAACCCATTAAACTTGTGAACGATGGTTTAAACACTTTAAAAGTGATGATTTTCATATAAACGACAAGGAGCGTCCAGGACAGCCAACAAAATTTGATGATGCAGATTAGCAAACATTATTAGATGAAGATTCAACTCATAAGTTGAAACAATTGGCCAAAGCATTGAGTGTTGCCCAATCCATCATTTCCGAATGTCTAGACATATTGGAAAAGATCCACAAGGAAGGAAAATGGATTCCATATGAATTGAAGGAAAGAGACATTGAGAGGCAAAAACCCACTTGTGAAATTTTGCTTGCCAGATAGAAAAGAAAAGGTTTTTTGCATCGAGTTGTGACTGGTGATGAAAAGTGGATCTATTTTGACAACCCAAAGCGAAAAAATTACCAGGCCAGCCTACAATATCACAACCAGTGCGCAATATACATGAAAAAAAGGGTTTGCTGTGTATTTGGTGGGATGAAACCTGGTGAAACCATTACTGGCGTTTGATATCGATACCAATTGATAAAATTGAACCGACCATTGAAGGAAAAACGACTAGAATACACCCAAAGACAAAATGAAGTCATTTTTCAACATAACGGGAATATGTAAAAAAACCATTTGCAAAATTGCCGAATTCACGGAACTTCGCTCCTTCGGACTACCACTAATTTCGATCGATGCAGCACGGACTTTCAGAAAAACACAATTACATTCTTACGAAGTAGTGAAAGTTGGGTTTTATGAATGGTTGGCCTCAAAAAACCAAAAGTTCTTCTGGTGCGGAATCCATTCTTTGACAGAAGGATGGGAAAAAGTATTAGCTTACGCCATCGATAGCTATTACTTTGATTATTAAGATAATTTATTTTGTTATGGAAATAAATGCTTAAGTTTTACGAAAAAACGCCATTTTAACCGAAATATCTATTACTTATTAGGGCAATTTTAAGACATTATTTTAAAATAGGTTTCAAAACAACTAATGTCGCTCGTGAGATCTACGAGGAAGAGGGAGAAGGTGGCGTATCAATCCCTATCAATGATTCAAAAAGTCCCGGGAGGGAAACATGAGTTTTGAAGATAGGGGAAGGTCATCCATGACCTCTCGATGCCGAGGTTAAAGGTTTTAAGCATAAATACCCTAGTGTTTAAACTAGAAAATTAAGGTCATAAGATTATTTAAGAGTTTTTTAGTATAATTTATGGATTATTATTCTAGTGGTGTTATCATTTATTCAAAAATAGATAAAATTGAAATGAAAGCTAATAAAAAAAATCTAGGCATTTATTGATATCAGTTTTTGTAGTTGCTTTTTTAGATGGTATAAAAATTAAATGTTAATAACCCTCCATTGCCACAAAAAAAATCGAAATGAAGGAAGTATTAGGTGACTGTCCTTTCATATCTATTAATAAAAAACTGCCTCGGGATTTAAAAGCTGAGAGAGTCTTCTAAACATACGTCAGCTGCGGGAGCACCTAAAATAGTCATGATCAATATCGATTTATATTGTATGATAATTCTATTGTCTGTCTATCTTTATCTATCTTTATCTATCGCCTTTGTCTATCTTTATCTATCGTCTAATATTATTGTCTGTTCTATTGTCGATAAATGTCTATTGTATGATAATTATTGTATGATAATCGGCGATTTGATTTTCAGTAGGCAGTGTTGCATAACTTTTGAACCACGAATTGGACCTTAAGTATATGCGTTTTTAATGCCTAGAATATTGTTGGATCAAAATAATTAATGACCGCCAAACAAGATAAATTTGACTGTAATTTACAAAGTACGGTTTGTAGAACACTCTTCGGTAATGCTCTCTTCATTTGAAGTGAATTTCTTTCCAACCAATTTTGCAAATCCGTTTCTGATCATGCAACTGACGAAGGACTCTTTAAAGTTTTTGCAACATAGTTTCTTTAATTGACCCCTCGCATGCATATCGGACAAAACACAAAAATTGCGCCAAGTTCGACACGTCTGTTGACTTGCAGAACGGAATAGCAAAAAAATTAACTTAATTTAGCCTTTTTAATTATTTCATCGTAAACATCATTGGTCATTTCATTAATACGTCTTGATATTGTGTCATTTGAAGGTGGTACAGTTTTCAACTTTTTGACTTCTTCCGGACTTATCTTCACATTGACTCTATCAATGGCAGCGGGTTCCTTTGCTTTTATAACCACGATTCGTAAGTATATGAACACACTCGTAGGAGTTTATAAGCCATTTAAAAATTCGAAAAATGATTCTTGATAAATCACGATACTATAAAATGGATGAATCTTCCCTGTGTTAATCGGCCGATGCAAAATTTTGATAAACGTCAAATTAACATATTGTAGTGAGGGGGTCGCAACGTCTTTTACTTAACATTTTGGCTATTTAGTTAGTTGCGACTGTAAAAAGTTTGAGAAACTCTGGCATAGACCAAAAATTTAACATAACTCCAAATAAAATATTCTAAAGGCGTTAAATCACATGACCTTGATGGCCAATAAACAGGTTCCGCTTAAAATAATTTCCTCGCCAAATTGTTCACTCGATAAGTCGAATATTGCATTGAGGCTGATGACATGTGAAGCCATCCTATTGCAACCACATCACCTTCAAATCAATACCATTCAAATTCGGAATTAAATAATCATTGATTATCGATTGCGATCATCATCAAAACTGCCAGTAAGAGCGGCGATATTTTCTTCGAAACGCATAGTTTTTTGTCTTGTTTTTGTTTTAATATGGAACAGCGTGAAATGCGTACGGAATTTATCGATAATTCGGCATTAAAATTCACAAAGTGCTATATAAGTTTAGCGCACTGAACATGGATTTTGACAATAAATTTCGACAATTTGCAAGCATTGCTCCGATATTAAAGGTTCTATGATGATTTGCCAAACTATACTGGATAATTTTGACACTAAAGGCACGCAAACTCACAGTTCGTTTAACAGCAACCCTTATCGGAAGTTCGGACACACTAAATCACCCTTTAGTTTACCAAAATTTTGTAGTACATTTCAAGCTTCTTTCTTAATCACAAACATATCTTCTAATATTTTTTCCACAAAGATTTTATGTTACACACTATATTTGCAAATAAAACTATGGAGCGAGCTATTGTTTTATGTATAACATCACCGATTCAATAAATTAACGTATAGATTGATGACCGATTTGCATATCACGATTAGTTCAAAAATTAAGACTTTGTAAATTAGTTTGTTTTAAAATCTGAAAAATTAACAATATTTAATGATTCCCTTATCTATATAAAATTATTGATAAACAATTTAATCAATATTTATTTAAACTAGTGCTAATTTAATATAGCGTTATTTCCAAAACGTTTGGTATTTAACATAACTGTCTAGTAAATATTTTTTCTACTCCAAATCTTTGTTAATATTATTATTGTTCTTTCTTAATTAATAATAATATTGTTATTTCTTAATCAGAATGGAATTAACTTGTGTTGCATTCATGTACATGCCCATTAGCAGATAAACCAACACAAATTAAAAATATTGAATGAGGCAAATCCAAGGTAAATCTTGTTTTGTTGACAATTGATAGTGACTAATAACTATTACTAGGTCAGGATTGTTAATATGACACAATTTATGTTTAAACTAGTATTTCGTAAACGGAAGCATATATAAAGGATTTTCCAATAAGGATGTTAGAACATTGAAGCCCAATAGCGGCAACACTGTTTGAAATGTAAATGTCACTCATAGGTTGCCGTGTTTAGTTTATTGTGTCAATCCACCATGAAAAGATACACGATTTAACAGCGGTTAGAAATTATTCATATCTACCATCAAAACGAGTGTTCAGTTCACCATACTTTTTCAGCGTTACGTTAAAAATGTAGTCAACATAATCGGCCAACCGAACGGTCTATTTATTTTACCGGTTTAGTTGCAGATGTGCGTCGTCGGATCGCCTGATCATTAGGGAACGTCGCTGCAGTAAGACGCAATGTCAGAGATCAGAATTTATATATTCAATGGCGTTCTCTGGAACTCAACCTTTCCCAGACGAATACGTGGATAATTTTGCATCATGATCCTCAATAAAAACCGAACATTCGCCAATTGGGCTCTAGAGCAGTTGGAAGGCGGCTTCGGGGAAAGAAAATATATTTTCCGGACAAAGCGCACTTCTGAATTAATGGGTTTATGAACAAACATAACTCCAGAATTTTTGCCGATGAAAATCCTCAAGTGATTCAGGAGTTATCTCCTGAATATGAATGTAGGATCTCATTTGAATCGGTGATAAAAATTGTGCTACTGTTAATGGGGAACGTAATAGGAATCTTTTAACAGAATATCATTGGCATGAACTGATAACTGGATATAAATAATGGTTTCTTTCAATAAGATGGTGCGACCTCTCTCTTCGACATCTCGCCAGATAATCGATTTATTACAAGGAAAGTTTCCTGGACGCAATATTTTGAGAAATAGCAATGCCTCCTGCTCACCAAGATCGCGCGATGTTATACCTGTGGATCATGTTTGGTAGAGTTATAATAAATCTCTGATTTACAGAAATAAAATCTGAACAATTCTTTAACTTAAATCAAAGGTCTCCAAACTCTGGCCCGCGGGCCAAATCCGACCCGCCAATGTCATCAATCCGGCCTGCTACTAGTGAATTCAGCAAGCGTATGCTCGTTTAGTACTCGGCGACTAGTTTAGAAATGATAGATAATGGCAGGAAAATTAAAACGGTTTTGGCCCTTGAAAGTTACTGGAGTAAACAGTATGACCCTAGCGCTAAAAAGTTTGGAGACCCCTGCCTTAAATGAAACATTCAGGCCACCATTGAAAATATACCAGGCGATATATGTGAAACAGTAACTGAAAATTGGGTCTGTAGGATGTAGTCCACTAAACGAAGTCAAGGGAGACAGTTGAACTACATTCTTTACAAAACATAATGTCATTATTTATTCTTGAAGATAAAACAAAATTTGCCGGATTATCACTTGCAGTTATTGTTATCATTGTCCCTCATTTCAAAGTTCTAAAACTCTTATTAGATAACCCTTTATAAATTTCCCACGGTAACATTTACACAGTACATTATTCATAATAAAATTATGTAAAATACATGTGAAGTATTTCTATCATACTTACAGTGGTAAAATGTTAACGAATGCTGATTACACAGGTTACTGATAAACTACTACTCAAAAACTATAATATCCAAATTCAGAATATATCTAAAAGTAATAAACCATTATAGACATCAGGATCAAAAGCACCTCAGATTTAGATAAGAGAATGTCGAGACAACTGCTTGTCTCGTGTTTTATATAAACACACACAGAATTTATCTGCATCTGCCAATTTAGAGATAATAATTGTAGCGATTTTCTCGTGATTTCGTTTAGTAATTATTATATGGAGGTATTGTGTAGTGGATGTACGGAGCATTGATTCTAGGATTAAAGTATTTCAGTAATAAAACATGGCTGGAGCGAAATATCAGATATTAATACATTCACTGCGTTATCATCATTTTCATTTACTTCCATTTTTATTAATTAAAATCAGAATTTGGGGTTCTCTGGTTCACCATAAATATAGTCACTAAAAATAATGTCTTTGTGTAATATATGACTTTTACATGTTTTATATTTTTACAAATAAAAAAATAAACTTTCAGTAATATAACCTTTTTTTATTTTTAACAATTTTATTCTTAAGACTTTTTCATCATAACATCACAATTTTTAACTTCTCGATTGTTTTGGCTTCTACTTGATGGAAATTCATTATAAATGTATAAATAATTTTTTACAAATCCTTTCATATTTGGGAAATTGCTTCACGCAAATGTCTGATAACGCCTAAATAATACTCCTTGTTGGCCGTTGGACCTTCTAGAGGGAATTCATAATGAACAACACCGTAGTAGTTCATGAAAATTGAAAGCATCGCCTTCCTTTTCGATTAAAAATGACGTGGAGTTTTCGATCTTGGTTCATTGAGTGCATCGCCTGATTGCGTGTCATACTCCCCCACGTCTCATCTCGAGTAATATTGCGATTGATAAATGTTGGGTCGCATGCAGCCTTGGAGATCAGGTCTTTCAGGTCTTTCGACAACAACTTTTCTACAACAAAGGCGAAAACCAAAATCATTAACTAAAATGTCTTGAACGGACCCATAAGCAATATTCAAGTTAATCATCAAGATGCAGTAAAGACCACTCCCCTTTCATGGCTTGTCGCAGGTGAGCTTTATTTTTTTGTGTTGCTCTTTCATCTTCGTTTTGAATTTTCCATGGAGATGTTCTATTCGATTCAAATTCTGGGTTTGTAAAGGAATTCTTAACTGTCTTGGGTAATTGTAGAGTAACCATTCTTCGACTTTACGGATGCTGTTAGGAAATGAAATTAGACATGACCTTAAGTTTTCTGACACTTGGATGCAAATTTTCTCTGAAAATGTCTAGGAAAATATGTTGATCCATAATGCTCTCTGTAAATTTAAGTTTTTTTAACGTCCAAAAAACTCATACAACCCCACAACATAACTTTACTACCGCAATGCTTAAAAGTAGAGCATACATTTTTCAACTCCATTGGATCATTTTTCTTTCTCCGCAGCTTCTAGTTACCGTCAACTCTAAAAAACATTGAATTTGCATTCATTACTGAAAATTACTCCTACCCAAAAAGCATGAATTTTATCGTCATATAGCGAAAGCTAATGTTTTAAACCTGTTGATTTTTTAAATGTATTGTTTTTTGCGTGCTTTTCTAGACTTCAAACCTGATTATTTTATGATGTTGCGTATTATCTGTACTGTTCCAACAATCTTGTAGTTCCGAACGATGTCAGTTGGTAGTAATGGTTGCCGGATTTTCTTGTATACATCTCAAGATCGCTCGTTCATGATATCCTGTCTAGGTTCTTTGGAAGCCCTCATCTGTATTTACTTGTAATAAGCCCATTAACATTTTTGAAACAATTGAATTGTTTTATTATTATTTTTCCGACCTCTCTGAGAAATTTCCCATCTTTTTGTATATTCACTATTAATTTTCTTATATTTAAATAAATTTCCGTTCTGGATAATTACGAAAATGCCCCTATTCACATTCACTAACAAAGCTAAACTGAGATAGATAAAGTGTAAATGCTTTAATGTGTGTATCATTGTTTGTTGAAAATAATAAACAAGATTGCGTATACAGACTGATTTAGCATAGAGAAACAAAATTAACCTCCAATCCTTATATTTATTGTTTTAAGTGCTTGTTTTTTTATCTTATGGGTGTGACTTTTAAAACCTAGAAGCACATTGTTGATCATTATAATGTTATAATATTTGTATCCTCTTTTTTAATTAAAAATCCATTAAAATTTAATCTGGTACGCACATACTTTTTTTATCTACTGTAGGTACCAAGAAAATGGAGAATCGATACCCTCAGTTCTTAATGAAATGTCTTTTGAAATGAAATGTGAATGTTTTTTTATAAAAATAATTAAATTTTCTATTATGATTCTTTAGAAGGTTACAAGTGGTATATTGACTACGAAGGATTTCGAGACCTCTGAAAATAAGTTCTTTTATTGTCTGATCAGTTAGTCATTCATAGCAGTGAATACAAGGAGTACGAGGATAGACTAAAAAGTCAGATACTTTTTAAATGAAATATTACTTTTTTGATCAAAAATCGATTAAGTTACAACATAGTCTCCTTTTATTTCGATCAACAATTTTTTACATTTTTATGCCTTCGAAAAAGTACGACTTGTCGTACTCTGCATAATAGTCCTTTGTTTCAGCGATGATCTCTTCGTTTGATGTCAATTTCGTTCCAGCCAGTCATTTCTTCAAGTTTCAAAAGAGGAGAAGGCTAAATCCGGAGAATAGGGTGGATGCGACATTACATCATAACGCAAATTGACCATTTACGCTATTGCAACGTTGATGAGACAATGTCGTAGTGAAATAGGTCTGTTTTCTTCGCCAAATGAGGGCATTTTGTATCACTTCTTCGTGAAATTTGACAAATAATACAGCATAATATTCTCCTATGATCGTCTTTCTCTTTGTCTTGGGAATCATCACAGATGTCATGACTTTTCCGGCGGATGATGTCTTCGTTTTCTTCGGGGTACGATTACCGGATAAATTCACTATTTTGAATGTTCCTTTGTTTCAGATGAGCAGTAATGGATCCAAGTTTTATCAACAAGTTGAAGTGATCACTCGATTCAGCAGTGAGCAAACGCGGCACTCATCATACTGATGAGTGCGGTTTCTCATGTCCAAAGGTTCGAGTAGAATATTCTGTACGTATTTATTCCAGCTGTTTATCGTCTAAAAAATTTCTTTAATCGTCATTTTGCAATCGGTCAACACGATATCATAGAATTTGTTAACCATATCGTCAATAGTGACTTCAAAGGTTCTACCACATCAAAACTCAAAAAAAGTAAACCACTTATGAACCATAAAAATGAAAGAGCCAAGTCCACATTTTCAACTTTTCTTCGGTTGACGTTATGGGTTTTTCACGTAAAAAATAGTCTTTAATCAACACACGAAATTCTTGTATCTACCGGAAAACTATGTGATTTTTCATACTATCCTCATATATCTTTGTTGTCACATTTCAACGCATGGAAAGGTAAATATCTTATGCTGGGGCCTTATTTTGATGTTTGTTCTTTTATATTGGTTCTCAAATTTTCACTAAGCTCTGCATATTTTTATGCCCCCGTAGTAACATTTTTTTTTAAGTTTCTCTTGATCCTCAGAAATTGTCTCCATGTTTTCGTTGGAGGAAAAAGTGACCTGAAGTTTTCGGGATGGAGGTGAGCACTTATGTGTTATATTTTTTACTCCGAATTAAAGTGATTGACCCATGTCAATGTAGTTTTTAAAAATCCAACTTGCGCTGTACATTTTTGTCAACATTGCATATTGAACAGCTACTTGTAAATATTACTGCATGTCAAAATTATTAAAGCTTTATGGAAATTAAACTTTTGAATCCTTTGAAACGTGTGCTGTTACGTACTACGTAACGTAACGAACTATGTGCTGTAATGTTAATAAAAGTTAACTCCATCATAATAAACATAGTCATATTCATATGAGAAAAAAGGAGATAAGAGTAAATCTAAGAAAAAAAACATATTTATTCAATCCGAAGCAAAAACGAACTCAAGGACGTTCATTAATCAATTGTTGTGGAGTGTTTAAAATAAATCCAACAAGTATTAAGGAAGCATTTATCACCGTAGATGAGATATAACGCCATTACACTGTGGCACTGAATAAAATATTACCAATAATAAAATACAACAAAGTAAAATCAGATTGTTTGGAAAGTTCGTAGGGATTTTCCATTAGTTGCTCTTTTAATGTTTGTAAACAATAATCTATGTTGGATTAGTAATGTTTATTTACATATTATTAATACGTACTGTAGTTATTGCGAACTCTCCCGTACTTGACCGGAAAAAAAGGGAAAAGACGAATTAATAAACAATTATTGGGCGCGGTTAATAACACAGGTCGAACGTTGATGAGGATGCTCTTTTTACGTTTCAGTTAGCTAGTTATTAAAACACCTTTTTACAGAAATTGCCTAGCACGTCCCATTTTTAAGAACCTGCTTCTTCTTTATAGCATGAGGTGTGTATATTGAAATTATTTGTACCTGACTTACTACAAGATCATAGACAGGATATTTCCACAGTATTCAACGAACCTTTAATGGCTGTTTTATTATTTTGTATAGTTTAGTTTGTTTCTGTTTCGTTTACAGTACAGACAAGTGTTTCGATTTTTTATAAAATAGCAAGTTTTAGTCGTTGATTTTGCAAAAATCCAGCGGATAAGTTTTATTGTATATGCGGGCGACTTATTTTAAAGTCACAAGCTAGATCTATATCCGAGAATGTCAAAAAATCCTATCTTTTATATTTCAACTGCCAAATTGGAGATCAAGAAAAAAGTTGGGCTTCTCATGTTTGTTGTGTGAGTAAATAATTTAAGTAATGTCTGAATGATTGAGGCGTGTTCATATACGATTGAGGCGTGTTCATATAGTTTTTCATTTTTTTTCAGTTTTTCGCCACGATCTAAAACTTGTAATTTGTAATATATAAAGTAAAGAGAGGAAGTAAATATATTTTTTGTGTATGTAAACGATACTTACATTAACAACAATAGATTTGTATGACAGTGACACACTACCAAAAAACATATATATATATATATATATATATATATATATATATATATATATATATATATATATATATATATATATATATATATATATTTATATATAGGTAAGGTTTGCTGTACTGATTGTATATTCAAATACTTAAATGTGTTTAATTCTATTCTTTAGAATTGGGAACCATATTGAATTTAAATCTACATTTAATCTTTTAAATTGAATTTAAAAGTTTATATGACAGAGCAAAACTTGTTTGTACCGACAATGATACACTCCAAAAAGAAACAAATCACATCAAAGACATTTTAATAAAAAATAATTACCCAAAAATTTTCATAGATAAATCGTTTAAAACTTTTGATACCAGACAAAACAGACAAGTTATTAATAACAATAAGAATAACTCTCAAACAATTAATCTCACAGTTCCTTACATCGGCGGTATTTCTGACACAATTAAGAGAGTAGGAAATAAATACAACATAAGAACGACATTTAAAACAAAAAATACTCTTAGATCTATATTAACAAAAACCAAACCAAACAACATACAACAGAATACCAAAAATGTGGTTTATAGAGTTCCCTTTATTTAATTATATATAGGTGAGACATGGACCGCTTGATATTAGGATAAAAGGACATAAAAATCTTCTTCGAAAGGGCGAGTTTAATAAATCTAGAATTTGTTAACATGCATGGGAATCGGGGCATAAAATCAATTTCAACAAAGAAAATACAGAAGATTAAAAGAAACCGCTATAATTAATTTAAATAAAAATAACTGTTTTGCTACACCATAGGCACAGCAAACAGCATAGAATTTTTCTTGCGATGCATCCACTTCACTAAATTTACGTGACAACTCACACAGCAAATATGAGGAGCTCAACTTTTATCTTGATCCCCAATTTAGCAATTAAAATATAGAAGATAGACTTTTTTGTGCCTTCCGTAGATTTAAATTCAATATGGTTCCCGATTGTAAAGAATACAATTAAACACATTAAAGTATTTGAATACACAATCAGTACAGTAGATTATCGCACAGCAAACCTTACCTATATATATTTTTTGGTAGTATGTCACTGTCATAAAAATCTGTTGTTGTCAATGTAAATATCGTTGACATACACAAAAAAATATACTTACTTCCACTCTTTACTCTATATATTACAAATTAATATAATTTATTTTTTAGATTAGTTTTGAAAACGGTGGGAGAGGACCCTCCGAAACCGTTAACGTTAAAAGTTTGTATATTTTTTAGAACATTTTTATATTTTTAAAATTGTGATCGTTAGACAAATTTATTACAGAAAAGAATCACTGAGAAATTTGTCTCCGTTTTGTTTTTTTGTTTTTACCCAGTGATTCTTTATTTAAATAAGCACAGATCTTTTTTTTTTGAATTTTAGATCGTGGCGAAAAACCTAAAAAAGAAAAAAATTAGTTCAGTCGCAAAAAAAAATTATACCATTTGCTGTTCCTATGGTATGGAGATAATCTACTGACCATGTAAGTGATTGCTACTTTTGTATCACTAACACAGAAGGGATTTCAAAAAAGCAGAGGAACAAAATTCAGTATCCAGATTTGCCTTCTGCACTTAGGCCAGTTCCTCATAGCCAGGAACTACCGGTACTGATTGCGCCTTTAAACCTGGATGACATGTTTCTCGGTGATTCTAATTCTTCATCAGGATCTGATCCACAACTTCCTGAGAACCAATGTGACCCAACGTTTTTAATAACAACCAGTGAACGTCACTTAATAATTCAGAATCAATTAAATGATTTGGTACGTGACCTGGGATTGCTAAAATAAAAATTGGAACTTCTTGGTTCCAAACTTCAACAATGGAACCTGTTGGATAAAAATGCAAGTGTTTCACTTTAGCGAAAAGGAAATGTAAGATTTTCAAATTTTTATAAAATGAATGGGTCGCTTTGGTATGCTAAAAGCAGTTTGCTTCATAATAAAAACAAAAACCCATCTATTCTTATAGCCCATTCACTGACAACGAAAGAAACCTATGACAACTTAGCAACCATACTAAATCGTGTTAAATATAAACAGTATCAGAATATTTTATATTACTAGGACTTCTAGGGGGTTATACAAAGTATTACTGTTTTTTGTATCTAGGGAATAGTAGGGCAACAAAAGAACATTACAGTAAGAAAGATTGACCTCATAGAACTTCTTTTGGACCTGGTACAAACATAAAATATGCCCCCCTTGATAACCCAAAAAAGGTGCTTCTTCCGCCTCTCCATATTAAGGTTAAACTAATGAAAACCTTTGTCAAAGCAATGGACAAAGAAGCTAATGGTTTCAAGTGCCTATAAGAAATATTTCCTCAATTAAGTGAAGCAAAACTAAAAGAAGGCATATTTATAAAACCTCAAATCAGGAAGCTTCTAGGAAATTTCCGTTTTCAAAAAAGATGAAATTAAAAGGAATTGACAGCTTGGAAGTGTTTTGTAAGTGTAGTGAAAGGATTTCTGGGCAACAAGAAATATAAAAACCTCATAGATGAACTCTTCAAAGTCTATGAAATACTAGGGTGTCGTATGTCCTTAAAAATGCATTTTTGACACTCCCATTTGGATTATTTCTGGAAAATTTATTTGCAGTAAGGGGAGAGAAGTTTCACCAGGACATCAGGACGATGGAAGCAAGATACCAGGGATGCTGAAACACATCTATGTTGGGTGACTACCGCTGTTTTTTAAAACGAGATGATGCTACAGAACACAAGACGAAAAAGTGAAAGTTTTTGTTGCTGTATGACATCTCATGTAATATATTTTTCCTTCACGTAATCCTCAGCAAATCCACAGCAAATATGAGGAGCTCAACTTTTATCTTGAACCCAATTTAGCAATTAAAATATAAAAGATAGGCTTTTTTGATTTCTTCAGATATCAAATCGTCCGCATATATAACAAAACTTATCCGCTGGATTTTCGTAAAATCGACGATTAAAACTTGCCATTTTATATAAAATCGACTTAAATACTTGAATATACTATAAACGAGACAGAAACAAACTAAACTATAGAAAACAATCAAACGGCCCTTAAAGGTTTGTAGAATACTGTGGAAGTACCCCCTTTATGGTCTTGTGGTAATTCCTACCTTATCCAGTCTAAAGTCAGGTACAAATAATTTTAATAACCCATGATATACAGGTACAGGAGAAGCAGATACTTCTGTGAAAAGGTGTTTTAATAACTACCTAAATGAAATGAAAATAGAGCATTATCAAGGTTACAAAAATCATGTCGACTTGTGTAATTAGAAAAGAAAGAAAAATGTGAGACAATTAACATTTTTTTCTAATAAAGGTTACAATTGTTCTAAGATTTGTTGTGATGTTATATGTAAATACAGTGTTAATCCATTGTATACATAATCATTACAGACAAGTGATATTAAAACTAAAAATAAAAACTGGATTTTCACAAATTGATAGAAAAACTTAATTAATCAACTTAATTCTCGGTCTTTTTTGATTACCTTTGACATTTATTTATGAAAAAGGAAAGATAAAGTAATTGAATTTCACTTTCTATACATTTTCACCGCCTTTCAGATAATTGTTGAATCGAAGATCAAAAATCATGATTTTTGATGTGATAAAGTCATTAAGGCTTTTTTCTGTTTCCTGAAGAGATGTGAAGCGGCTATCGACCAGATGATGATGCAGAGATTGGAAGGCATGAAAAGTCAAAAGGATCAGGTCTGGAGAATATGTCGGGTCCGATAAAATCTTCCAGATCAACTCGATAATCGTTTCTAGAGACCTTTTCGCTCTATATAACCTTGCGTTGCTATGAAACAAAATGACTTCTTTTTTTCCCTTGCCAGTATAAGGACTTTTTAATCCCAGAGCGTTATTAATAACTGGAGCAACTCAAAATGCACGACGTCCCGTTGATCTCAGCATATATGCAGCAACACCTTTTTGGCGTATAATCTGGTTGATATTGTCTCATATTGTCTCCAATCAAGCCTAGAGATTCTTCTAGACTTCTAGTATTCTAGAAGATCTAGTCTCCAATCAAAACTAGAGAATCTTTTAGACTTCCAATATCTTCCATTACTGAAGGGGATTATATTTGTTGTCCAAGTCCAAATAGTCTTATACGATCATAAGGTTGTTCCTTAACCCCTTTAATGATAAGGTTTTATGAAACTGGTTGATACTGTCCCATATTGTCTCCAATCAAAACTAGAGAATCTTTTAGACTTCTAGTATCAATAGCCCTTTCATTACTGAAGGGGATTATATCTGTTGTCCAAGTTCAAATGGTCTTAAACAATTATAAGGTAGGTCCACACTTATTCAACTTTTGGTCGTCAAGACGTATGCATCTGTTGAAAGGTTAGACGCATGCGGTGTTGAACGAGAGGTATGCAAGGACGGAAGGAAAAATTAGGAGGCGCGAAGAGATGCAAAGATAGCGCACCGACTCTCACCGATGTTAGGTATCTCGCGCTTTCTCTTTCAACTTCTTGATAAAATATGCTAGTTTTTGCAATAGTTTATTAATTAAATTTAAAGTAAAGTAGTTTAATTTTATTAAATTAAATAAATATTTTAAATTATATATTTAAGAACAAAAAATAAATATATAAATTTGAAAGTAATATTTTTTTTTTTGGTAAATTTCAGGGCATAACGAAGAGCTAAGAAAAGCAATTACAGGCACAAAATCAAAACATAAAATTAAACTCGATGGAAAGGTAATGGGGCAAGTTAAGAACCATAAGCATTTAGGTATAATAATAGAAGATAATGAAAAAATAGTCGGTGAAATAAACTATATAACACCCTAAAAACAACATTCATAGGAAAAAGAAATATACCGAACAAGGTAAAAGCACAGGTGTATCAGAAAGTAGTGAGGTCATTAATGATACACGGCAGCGAATCTTGGACCTTAACAAGGAGAGACAAAAGTGGAATCAGATCTGCAGAAATGAGATTCCTACGCAAAATGAAGGAATTACAAGAAGGAATAGAGTGGGAAATACGACAGTAATGGAACAACTAGAAATGAAACCAATAGAAAGAAGAAAGACAACTGAGCTGGCTAGGACACATCAAGAAAGATTCAACGTTCAAGACTGAGATGGGAAGAACAAGTTCGCCAAGCGACAGAAAAACGAGGAATTCATTGGAATGAGACTGGAAAATTATCACTGGACAGGAACTTATGGAGCTTAAAAATTCAGGAAATACTGAATGTAATGACAGCTCAAATGTAAACTGTCAGTCTTCCACCTAACGGTACAACGGACTTTTAGATTAAATGAAATAAAAAAAAATAAAACTGTAAATCCGGTAAGGAATATTTTTTTTAGTTTAAAATTTCCTGTAGTAAATTGTAGTAATTATTCTAAATATTCTTTTGCCGATACAGATTTTCTGTAGGTTTCCCTTATTTCCGTGTTCTTATCAACACCAGCACATCAGCGCTCATACTGGCTAACAGTATGATGTCAGATGTATTCATAAAACTGAAATTACACAATTGATAGTAGGTACTTACAAAATAAAATGTTTTTAACGTTTTTAAAAACCCGTCTTTACTGAACTCGCCAGAAATGTTGAATGAAACTGACGCAAACATATGGACAGGAAGGAGGCATGCGTCTTATCCTGCGCCAGAATGAATGCGTAAACGAATGCAATAACGTAAGTTGAAAGGCAGGATGAAACGCATGTTGAAGGGAAAAGTTGAACAGGTGTGGATATGCCAATACACACACAATACAGTTTTACAAAATCAGTAATTGTTTCATGTTTGACCTCATCGTTTGAAGTGAATTTTCATTTAACAAGTAAGGGGGGTAATCGCTGAGTGCCAAATTGAGTGAATATAATTCATGTAGAAGCATAAGTCATGTAATTTTGCGCAAAACGTGTATGTAGTTCTTGGGTGGTCCAGCCTTTTGCTAGCAATTTTTTGCACTTTTACCTAGTTTCACCTACCGTTTGAACTGATACTTCGTTTGGACACGTAATGGTGTATTCATATTTTACATACTGTTATAAAACGTTGAAGAAATAAGTCTAAACACACGGTTACAAAAATCTAGACAATACTAAGAAGTGCTCATTTCGAATGCGTCTTTGGTCGACTATTAGCAAACGAAGCATCCATCGAGCGGAAAGCTTTTTTATACCCCAAACATCGGGTAAAATGTAGTGGACACGGTCTATCGAAATGTATATAAGATCAGCAAGCTTTATCTGGCGATCATTTAATACGATATTAATCGGGTGGCTCGGAGGTTGACATGCAGCGCTGCTTGTTGCGTTAGTACTTGAATGGGTGACCATTCGAGGAGAGACCTTGCGTACTGCATTTCAACAGGCAAGAGTGTAAAATCCGATTAGGAATTTCCCCTCAGTCACGCCAGTTCAAGGCTAGGTAAGGCTGGATGCTAACAAGACCAAAGGTTAATAGCCTGATTGCAGTTTTTAAAATTAATTTTAACATTTTTTGTATACTCGTCCAAATTAAATTCTCTAAAACAAAGTACTTTATAACAGCTATCTTTCAAAAACTGTTAAGATTTATTCGTTTTCCTCTATCGCCACAAATAAACAACTAAACGTTGGAAGTGAATCTTCGTAGCATGCCATCTAAGAATTTACTCAAATCGAGGTGTTGAAATTTCTATATTACTTTAATTTTTAATTTATATATAACATAATAATACAATAAAATAAAATAATATAATAAAAGTGATAACAAAGTATAAAATTGTTTTATTCCTTTTTAAAAATTAACTATCACAAAGTAACGGACAAATCAATGAAAAATACTTATATAACGTTTGGGTTGATATAATCCGCTTTCTAACTGAACGATTATTTTGTATTTTTCAATCCCAAATATATTCGCATGGTTTTAAAAAACTGTTATTTCGATCATTACTTTTGGTAATGTAATATACTGAATAAATTGAATGATGATAGTAATAAGTTTATATTGAAATTTCGTTACATATTCCAGTTATGTAAATATCATCCACAAGTGGAAGTTGAACTGCGAAATATTTGGGCAAGTTCGTTAATAAGAAGATTTTCTAGCTTAAATTCGCTTAATATAAGTGAATTTTATATATACGTGACCAAATATACATTAGGGTTTGTTTCATCTTTAAAACCATTTTCGTTCAAGCCATTCCAGCTTCGATCTTTTGAAGATATATCCTAATCGATTGTTGTATTTTGTGAGTATAATTGGGAGCTTATAGTAAAGAGCTTCTCAAAAATTTTAATATTTATATAGTAGAAGATTATGTGTATTATACTGATTATTTTCAAAAACTTATGTGTAGAAGAAACAATTTATTTTGTTTCGTGAGTGATATATTTTGTTTTCATGACGCCCCGCGATCAGGACGTCTCATAATAGTCACTACAGGGGAAATGGTAAACAAAATCCACGATTATCGTGTTAATCGCAGAGTGAAGGTTGAATAGATTGCTGATATGATAAAACTAATAAGTTAAAGTTCGAGATATGGAGTATCCTGCGAAAACATTTCGGCATGAAAAAACTACCAGCGCGATGAATGTCTCGGTTGTTTGCCGCGGAAGAAAATTGGAATAAATGACGACTTTACAGCGGTGTTTAGACATGTTACTAAAGGAGAGAGGAGGTTACTAAAGGAGGAGAGAACTACATGTTAGTTTAAAGGATCTTCTGTGACGATTTGTGATCGTTGATGAAACTTGAATTCATCACTACATTGATGAATTTCTGGTGAAAGAAGGAACATTAGAAACAGTGGGTTTTACCCAGGAACATGTTTCGAAGAAGGCGAAGACGCTTTCGGCGATCAAATACGTCATAGCCACTGTTTTGTGGGATATACAAAGCATTGTTGTTATCGATTATTTGGAAAAGGGAAAGTCGATGACAAGACAGTATTATGCTATTATTGTTTCACATTCCAAGAATGTTCCCTCCACGATTTCTTTCTCCCCAACATGGAGAAATGGATGACTGCAAAAAATGCACATTTAATGAATAGGTTATCACTGAAACAGAGGGCTATTTTTCAGAAGGCATAATAAAATTGAAAAATGATTGGGCAAAGTCTATTGAGCTAAAAGGAGATTAAGTTGGAAAATACATATTTCATTTAAAAAGTTACTGTTTTAGCAATAAGCATAAGCAAACTTAATGTGTAACAAAAATTAAAGTTACATAATATATGTAAAGGCCGGATATAAAAATATATTTTTTTTGTTAAACTAACTGATTAAATTGTGAAATTTTAGGTAATATATGTATTTATCTATTGTCACATGATATCTACAAATTAAATACCTTTCAGAGATTTCTCTACTTCAAAATATTTTTGCGTGCCTGTGCATAAACGATAATCATGGTACATACATTGTCGTGACAAAAAAAAATTCAAAATAATTCATTTGAATTTCAAACAATACTAATAAACATTCTGAATTCTAGCAAATCATGGTTAAATCATGCAAATATGGTTATTAGCAAATCATAGCAAATATGGTTATTAGTAAATGGCTAATTTGATATTTCAGAAAAGCGCAAAAGGTAATATTAAAAGATAAAATTAACTAAATCAAAAAAGCAGGTAAACTGGTAAAAATGTGTTGCAGCATTCCCTCTTTATTTTAGTTTCTCTTTCTAAGAGAAATGTCGAGGACAGAGCTTAAACTATTAGAACTTTAGTAGAACTTTATCACTAACAAGTTGTTACCGATACTATAAGGACAAAGAGCTTTATACCGGCAAGAGAAGAAAAAGTTTGCTTCAGGACACTTTATACACATCATAACCACCAAGTTCTTTTCGATCTGGGATTCGACAGTTGCCGAAAAGACGGCGAAAGTGCATACATAGCGAGGGAGATTCCTTCCAAGATTAAATTTGTGTTACCTTTTTCGTAAATAAATGTTAAAGGTACTCAAAAAGTTTAAAAATTTAGTAAATAACCTGATAGAATATATGTTGGCATGAAAATATTTATAAAAATATATGAACTTTTATTTTAATATGCTAATTGTTGTTTTATTATTAATCTAATCTATTGTTTTATTTAAATGAACCTAATATGTTTGGTTTGGTTTATATGGTTTTCGCCAAGATTATATTTTTGAAACATTAGAAACAATAAAAAAAGTAACCTTTATATACAAAGGTATACATTTTAATGAGCAAATAAGAGATATATGCACATCAATAGAAACATAAAAAAAGACAAATGTATTAGAATTAAACTCATATAATTAAAATAAAAATACTAGTTTGAGAATAAATTCTTCTATTGGAACCTTTGGTGTGAAACAATAAACTTGAAGAGATTTACCACTAAACACCACAACACTTTTTTGAACTGCTCGACGCACGTTTCGCTAACCATGTTAGCATCATCAGGAGATGATTTAATCTAATTCTAAAACTAAACTATATTCTATATATATGAAAACCATACCTAACGAAGCGTGTAAAAATCATGAACCGTGAAGTGTACTAAGCCATACATTAATAATTGAAAAAGTTGTCTGAAAGGAATCGGTCCTTTATCTCGGTTCGTGATTTTCTTACATTTTTTTACATTACTTTAAGATTTGTTTTTAAGACAAAAAAGTTTTCTACATGGACATCATCAGTTAGAAAGAGATGACAATGTAGGCATAATTTACTCTAGTAATTTGAATCTCTGCTGGTCGTCTGTGATTTAAGTTTTCTTGCTAACTAAAATAAATATAATGGAGATATAGATTAAAATTAAATAATTTGCAAAAGTTTAAACATATTTCCTGTGCATTATTGCAATTTTTAACAGTGATGACCACCTTAAACATCGCTTTTCGGTAGGAGTCCAAATAGATCGCTTTTCCTGTCTAGAATACCATCCGTCTACGGCCAACGAGTTTATGACAAATATTAAGCTGAACCTTTTAATCAGCACTTTCACAAGATACAGTTAGTGCAGGATTTATAGCCCACAAATTTTTCGTTCTATGTAAAATATTCGCTGATACAATATACGCTATATACAATAAAGAAAAACTGGAATGATCACTTCTCGACGGAATTTTAACACATATAAGAGCAATCCGAAGGAGTTTCTGTGATCGTTTGTGACTGTTGATAAAACCTGGATCCAGTGCTATGCACAAGAAACGAAGGAACAGTCAAAAAAGTGGATTAAGGCGAAGACTCATCTATTAGGCGGAAAGGCCATAGCTACTATTTGCTCGGATTCACATTTTCATCCATTATGGATACAACAATACTTCCGCCCATTCATTCGCCTTTTTAACAGTGAAACTGGTCAATTTCCGCCTCGAAGAGATACTGGATCCACTCGAGTCGCAGGATTCGGCCCCCTTCGACCTTTCTTTTTCGAAACACGAAGGAATGGCTGACTGGAAAAGAAAATCAAATGAAAAGATCATCGTTGAAACAGAGCACTATTTTGCAGAGTGCACAAAGTCGTACTTTTACAAGGCATAAAAATGTTGGAAAATCGTTGATGAAGTGTATTGAGGTAAAAGGACACTATATTAAAAAATAAATCGATTTTCGATCAAAAATATTTATTTCAAAAATATCTTTTGACTTTACTCTTGTATGTATGTATAGAATTTGTGCAGCAATATACTAAAAACTAAGGCTACAGAGGGCGTTATCAAGATTAAACGAGAGCGTTATCAAGATAAGGAAAAAACTTTTTTTTAACCACATTATATTGGTCGAAAATTGAAAATTACAAAATGCCTTTGTATGTGTTTAGGAAAATCTCTCTAGTGTATATTTATTCAATATAATGCCATTCAGCCTAAATCACTGTTTGAAATTTCTTCCTGAAGCGTCCACAAACTCTCCATTACATCTTTTTCATCTAAATTCGAAAATGTTGTTGTGTTCTCACCTGACACAATACCTAGAATCTGAACACTAGCTGAATCACATGCCTCATGCTGAATAGAAAAATGTAAACTGTAAAGATTTTTTCTAATGACTCAATTTGTCCAATGATTTTCCAAGTTTTTTATACTGTCTAAAAAGTACGACTTACGGAACTCTGCAAAATAGTGCTGTCTTTCCTAGATGATCTCCTCATATCATGTGAAGTTCTTTCCAGCCAGCCATTTCTTCAAGTTCGGAAAAAGCAGGGAGTAAATCCAAATAATAGGAGGGATGTGGCATGCATTCGTAGCACAAGTTGACCAATTTCACTGTTACAACGGCTGACAAATGAACATCCCGAAAAAAAATGAAATAGATCTACGTAGATCTACGTTCAGTAGTTCTACATACATCTAAATTTTGGTGCTGATTGAAATAGATCTCCGCAGATGTACGTAAATCGGTATATATCTATTGTTAGTAATAATTTAAAATCATCAAAAAATTACATTATTTACATAAAATCTTGACGATTTAATGAACCTTGTGAGATTACCCGGTTGGTCGGTAAATAACCGATAAATCGTTAAAATTGAAATGATGTAGGTTCGATACAACATAAATCCTGAAAATACAATTATCCCTCGTCAACCGCGGGGGTTCCATTCCAAGTAGAGGGCCGCGGTTGGCAAAGGATTTTTTGGAGCTATACTTGACAACAGAAAAATGTAAAATATGTGCATAGGTACATATTTATGTAATATATATATATATATATATATATATATATATATATATATATATATATATATATATATATATATATATATATATATTACATATAATATTACATATATATAATTTACATATAATATTACACTTTTTTCACACAATTAAGTTGGTGGAATTGATTCTTATCAAACATTCTTTAGTTTCAATTATGCAGTAAACAACAACAAAATAATAAACCGTGTTTTTGTTGTCATGCTAGCTAGTAAAGTGTTTTTTTGTACTATCAACAATATTTAATATGGAATTATTGTTTGATAAGGAAATTTGGTATAAGTAGTGACTCCAGGATATAAGAGATACCCCCCGCAATGATAATTTTGACGCATGATTTACATCATACATTTTTTGGTAACGTTAGACTTCAACAACGTTAACATAAGTGTAATTTTCCTTTCGCGATATAATATTACGGCGAAAAATTAATGTGATATTTACTCAAGTTTATTTAATCAGAAATACGTTTTTTATTAAATATTTTATATAATGGGTATTACAGAGAGAGCTGTAAGATTTGGTTATTAAACTGAAAGACGACAAATTGAGCTAAACACAGAATCTTTATTAATTTATAATGAAAAGATCGTCATGTACTGTACACTATATCGTCTAAATGACCACCTCGACTATTCCCAGAGACCATGATTCTTTTCTCAAAATTTTCGATCACTTTTTCACAATATGTAACTTGTGACTCTCTCTATTGTGACTCTAATCGCATCAGTTATTGTTGGGTTATGACGTTAACTCATTTGAAAGCTATCAGCGAGATGAGTACCAGGTTTCCTTACCACGGACCAATAATGAAACTGAGTGACCACTTCACAGGGGTAAACTCAAAGATATTTACCACTAAACACCAAATCACTTTTTTAAACTTCTCGATTCGCGCTTCGCTAACCATGTTAACATCATCAGGAGATTTATTTTTTTGTTTTTTATTTTTTAATCTTTTTTATCTGATTTACTACTTACTGATTAAATCTGATTGTATATAGTTAGCGAAACACGCGTCGAGAAATTAAACACAAAATATTTAGTGTTTAGTGGCAAATCTCTTCGAGTTTAGAGTTTCACACAGAAGGTTCCAATGGAAGAGTTGAATTGCATTTTATTTAATCCTACGTTTAGGTTGCCAGAGAGAATACACCAATTATATACCATCAAAATTGTTCTTATGTTTTAACAATGAAAAATGTATTAGCGAGAAAAAATACAAAAGTATTGAAATCAAATCCGAAACATCGGATTGATGTCATGATTGTTTCGATAAGCTTTTGGTAACTTAATTTCACGCTTAACGACCCAAGAACGTTACATTATGCAGTAGGCGTTTCAACTTGGCAGAAAAAACATCTCTGTAAAAACAAAATCTGAAATTTATAAAATTCCTCGAACGTAACCTTTCATAACATCTAAACTTGGTTAAGGTTTCGAGTTTGAATGCATTGTATTTTGATTGAGAAGCTCAGAGTGATCTTATTATACAAATTCCATAATAACATAATAGGTATTTATTGAGATTATGTAATGTCCAATGTAATGTCCAAAAGTAATGTCCAATCTGTTAAATTTACTGGGTAAGTTTTAGAAATTTAGAAAATTTAATTACAATTATAGACAATATCATTTGCAATTTCAATATAATCTATCAAATTACTCTATTACCTAGTTCTTTTTCAAAAATTTTTTTTGCTAAACACTTTTGTAGGCTGGAATATTTTATTGAACTTATTCTAGACTTAATTACAATATATAAAATAATTCAATTTAAAAAATATTAACAATAATTTTATGATATGATAAATATTTTTTTATCCAAGTTCCTAACACCTGGAGTCATCTACCGGTTTAACATGAGCACACCTTATTATATTTACGACCATCGGTTGTTCCCATTGAATGTATTTACCAAAATATAGCAGCTAATCAAAAAGGAGTTTAAAGAATGTTCTTGAAAAAAAAAATAAAACAATTCGTAAGATCCATTGGGTGGGTCATTTTCAAGAATTTTCAACAACAAACAAGAAATTATATTTTTTAAAATAACATCATCGATATGAATATCTTCGCATTGCTAGCAGAATCATTTCATAATTCTTCTAATCTAGTATTTTATTAATTAAACCATTGGCTGACATAGTCACACGAATAGCTACATTTGGTGAGAAAGTGATCGTTGATCGACAGGTAATTTTGTTTATCTAATGCCCGAAAGTAGATCAATAGTAAGGCCACCTAAAAGATGGCTAGATAAACTAGTCTAACAACAACAACAACCGAAATTCAATAAGAGGCATACAAACTGGAGAAATTCTAGTCAAACGAAGAAGAAAAAGAAAGGCTCATTGAATAAATTCCTTTTTTTTTATTTCATCTTTATTTATTTTAATTGCGAAAAATGTAAAAATGAATTAATGTCCTTTTTTTTTATATAATAAAACATTTCATTTACATTCTAGTCATAAAATAATTGAATTGACATGCACATATATTCTTTTTAGGCAGTTTCAAATCTAAGTTTATTTTTTTCATATTAAAATTATATATACACACATACATATACAACACACACACACAAACATATACAACACATACATATACAACACACACACAAACACAAACATACACCCACGAGCAAGCGTAAGCACATGTACGCACATGTACACGCACACGCATAAGCACACGCACACGCACCCGCAGACGCACCCGCAGACGCACACGCAAAAGCACACGCATAAGCACACGTCCCCGCACAGGCACACGTACACGCACGCACATGCACGCACACACACACACACACACACACACACACACACACACACACACACACACACACACCCACACACACAAACACACACCCACGTGCAAGCGCAAGCGCACGCACATGTACCCACATACGTACCGGCACACGCACACGTACCGGCACACGCACACGCACACGCACACGCACAACACACACAATATATATATATATATATATATATATATATATATATATATATATATATATATATATATATATATATATATATATATATATATATATATATATAATTATTATTATTATTATTCACGTATGGGCCCTAGTGGACCACGCGAAGTACAATTAGAGGCGTTTGTTGTTGTTAGCCTTCCTTTGTGCCCATACTAATTTCATTCTTTCGCTATGAGCTTTTTTCCTTTCGTCAGACCAAATTGTTCCAGTCTTCCTACATTTTTCTCTCTGGCCAACCTTCCAAACGTTAACCTTGTGTCTGAAACAGCCTCTATCCTGAATTTCACTTTGTGTAATATTTGTTGATCTTAGGTCCTCTTTAATTGCTGCAATCCATTTAATTATTTCTACTTTAGCTTTACTCCTATTTTCATAAAATTCGACTATTTGTCTAGTTAACCTACTCGGATTCATCCGTTTTATGTGTCCGTAAAACTTAAGTCTTCTTTTTCTCATATCGCTATGTATATCTGTGTATTGTTTGATTTCTTGGTTTTCTCGAAGTCAGTATGTTGCGCTATTTATTTGTTTGGGGACTAGGATTTTTATTACGATTTTTCTTTCCTTCTTTTCAATGTCCTCGATATCCTTCTTTCTATTCAGAATGGGCGTTTCTGTAGCATATAGACATTCTGGCTTAATAACTGTGTTGTAATGTCTCAGTTTTGTGTTTTTAGATAGGCATTTTTTGTTGTAAATATTTTGTGTAAGTCTCAATGCCGTTTCCATTTTTTGACATCTATCCTTATTGGCCGCTTTTTCCAACCCATTTTCCATGATTATTTCACCCAAATATTTGAATTGAGAGACTCGTCTGATGTTACCATATTTTGTTTTTAGAAATGGCGTTCTTAGTCTGTTGCAGGTCATGTATTGTGTCTTTTGAAAGGAAATTTGGAGTCCTACATTTTCTGCTGTTTCTTTTAGGATTTCAATCTGTTTATGTGCCGTTAATACATCTTGAGCTAAAATTGCTAGGTCATCAGCAAATGCCAGACAATCAATTTTGATGTTGGTTCTCCCCAGTTTAATAGGCTGGTCAATATTCAGGGCCGACTTTTTTTCACGCCACTCCTGTATTACTTTTTCTAGAACACAGTTAAATAAGAGTGGCGAGAGTCCATCCCCTTATCTCACTCCAGTTTTAATTTCGAAGGGCTCTGAGATCTCACCCATGAATTTAACTTTTGACCTTGTGTTAGTTAACGTTGCTTTAATAATTGCCAGCGTTTTCAGATCTAGTCCTTGTTCTTTCAAGATTCGGAATAAAGATTCGCGGTCAATAGAATCATATGCTTTTTTGAAATCCACAAATGTACAGACGAGATTTTTATTGTGCAGTTTTTGATGTCTTAGAATTAACTTCAGATTCAGGATCTGTTCAGGGCAGGACCTGCCCGGTCGAAAACCTGCTTGATATTCACCTTTGTTAGGTTCTAACTGTCCCTGTGCTCTGTCTAGTAGACATTGAGATAGAATCTTGTAACAAACTGGGAGAAGAGATATCTCTATAGTTGTTTACATCCGTTCTATCTCCTTTCTTATGTAGTGGATGGATTAGAACATCTTTCCAATCTTCCGGAATCCGTTCGTTTCGCCAAACTTCTTGTAGAATTTTGGTTATTTCTTTGATTGTACCTGGAGCAGCGGATTTCAAAAGTTCAGCAGTAATTCCATCTTCACCAGAAGCCTTGTCATTTTTAAGCCGCTTGATTTGCCTAATTATTTCATCTTCATTCGGTGGTAATGAATCTGGGTTTGTTTGTTTAGGTTTTAGTGTTGTTAATTTGTTTGAGGGCTCAGGACAGTTTAGTATTTATTCAAAATATTTCGCATGTTCTTTGCAATTGTCCTGGTTATTTAGAGCCAATTGTCCGTTTTCCTTCTGGAAGCAAAGACTTTGCGGTTGATAGCCTGTTAATTTAGTTTTAAATGTTTTGTAAAAGTTTCGGGTGTTATTTTTTTGGAAATCTTTTTCTATTTCATTAAGTTGATTGTTTTCATATTTTCTTTTAGTTTGTCTAATTAGCTTCGATGTTTCTTTTCTTACTTCCAAAAAGATGTTATAGTTTATTGCTGTTTTTTTACTGTTCCAATCTTTGAATGCTTTACTTCGGCTTAATACTGCTTGCTCGCAAACTTTATCCCACCACGGATGTTTTCTACGTTTTTGTAATGGTACCAACCTTAAGGCTGTTTTAATAATTTTTTGTTTCAATTCTTGCCAGTTCTGTGCTGGTTGTTTTTCAAGCTCTTCTGTTAGGGCTGGTTTTATTTTCGTTGGGTCAAACTTTGGTATTAGCAGCCTCTTTTGAATAAGTTTTCGAGGTTTTAAGCTAAGTTTGATTCTAGTCAAGTAGTGATCCGTGTCTATATTTGCTCCTTTCCTGACTTGAACATTCAAAATCTCTTTATAATTGGGGTACGAAATGGCAACATGGTCAATTTGAAATTCACCCATGTACATGTTTGGGCACCTCCAGGTCTTTTGTTTTGTTATTTTTTTCTTAAAATGGGTTGACATTATTTTTAGATTAAACTGCGAACATAGTTCAACCAATCTTCTACCATTATGGTTAGTCCATTTATGAGCGGGAAAACTGCCGACTGTTTTCCTGTACTTTTTTTCTTTCCCTAGCTGGGCGTTGAAATCACCCAATAGGATTTTTACATGGTTAGAGGGAATTTTAGAGATAGTCTTTTCTAGAATTTCCCATTTGTTATAGAACCAAGAATGTTTCTTGAGACAGCGAAAGCAACACCGAGATGTGGTGTATTTTTGAGTATTCTTTTGTCCGTTTTACTTTTAAAAAGTCTGTAGTTGCCGAATTGCAAGGTGTTATCATCTGTCAATCTGGTTTCTTGCAAAGCTAAAATTTGGATTTTTTGCTGATTTAATGTTCGCCCCAATTCGTGTAGTTTTCCTGGACGCAGGAGAGAATTGATATTTACCGTTCCAAAGAAAGTTTTTGTTTTCGGTTTCAGACGTTGGCCAGAGGTCTCCGACTCCCTCTGAAAGATTTTGCGTTTAAGCCCGGACGCCCCAGAATCCGAAAGTCCGGTTGTACCAGCAAAGCTGGCAGAGGCTTGTCTACCTCCTGGGGTAATTTTGTAAATACTAGAACGCTTCATCTTGTACTTTGAATTAAAGGTTTGAACCATGACGGTTCAGAGGTTAAGACTGGAGGGGTTAGTTCCAGAATTTAAATATCAGCCGCACCACTGGTGAACAGACGCTGACCACTTAACCGCTTGATACAAGTCAGACGCTAAGTGGATTTAGTTTTTTGCCTTGGTTCGGGGCTGCTTATTTTGAGATATTCGCAGCTGTCCATTAATATCTAATGGAACTTTCACTATCCACCACCCGTGACCCGTCCAGTACCTTAGGCGAGGTATATATATATATATATATATATATATATATATATATATATATATATATATATATATATATATATATATATATATATATATACTACATTTTTCCCTCTAGCCGCTTTGTGTTATGTTTGCTGATTTTAGGTCCTCTTCAATGGCAGTAATCCACTTATCCACTTAATTGTTTCTATTTCAGTTGTACTCCTATTTTCATAAAATTCAAAGTAGTTCGCCTACTCGGATTCATACATTTTATGTATCCGTAAAACTTCAGTCTTTTTTTTCTCATATCGCTATGTATATCTGTGTATTGTTTGATTTCGTGGTTTTCTCGAAGTCGGTATGTTGTGCAATTTATTTGTTTGGGGCCTAAGATTTTTCTTTCTTTCTTTTCAATCTCCTCGATGTCTTTCTTTCTATTCAAAATGAGCGTTTCTGCGCCATATAGACATTCTGACTTAATAACTGTGTTGTAATATTTTTTGTTGTAAATATTTTGTGTAAGTCTCGATAAGAGTGGCGAGAGTCCATCCCCTTGTCCCACTCCAGTTTTAATTTCGAAAGGCTCTAAGATCTCACCCATGAATTAAACTTTTGACCTTGTGTTAGTTAGATATATATATATATATATATATATATATATATATATATATATATATATATATATATATATATATATATATATATATTGTAATGTAGGACTTCTTTGGACAGCGTCCAAGGAGGCAACAGTGGTTGAGTGTCACATACATCCAACCGCTGTCAAAAGAAGTCTTACATTACATTTATACGCCATCGGACGGGAAGTCGGCGAAAGTATGGGTGGTTGACTGCGGAGCACCTAACAAAATATTCATTTGGGCGGAGACGCAGGTTGTTGTGTGTCCCACATGAGATTGTGGAACCCAGCGGTTGGATGTATGTGACACTCAACTACTGTTGCCTCCTTGGACGCTGTCCAAAGAAGTTTTACATTACATTTATACGCCATCCGACGGGAAGTCGGCGAAAGTATGGGTGGTTGACTGTGGATTGGGTCTCCCTATTCTTGACAAAAGAGCATATGTCGGTTACCCTGAAGAGCCTGAACATCGAGAGGCGAAACATATGCCCTCCAATTGAAGGAATGGGTGTGGTTCGTCCCCAGTCAAGCACCTAACAAAATGTTCATATATATATATATATATATATATATATATATATATATATATATATATATATATATATATATATATATATATAATATATACGAGGTGTCTAAATAAAGCTGAGACTGATATGACAGAACAGAATATAACGAATAACACCATCTTCATGTCGAGGCTGGAAACCTTTCGGACTACCATCTTAGCAAAAAAACTAATATATTAATCGAAGACTAATCAAAGAGAACAAAAACCATTGGTTGAAAACCACAAAAGCAATGGTTAAATATTATGAATGAACTTATAAACGAACTTATAAAGGCTTAGGAAGGAACTAAAGGACCTTCAACCTGGTTTCGTTTCGAGAAAAATCATTCTTAGATTTTTTCTTAAGAAACATAGGGGATGCTTTTCAATTTTAATAAACTCAACTGTAATACGAGCTTTCATACTCATACGAATTATATCAAAGAATATCGATATCCATATGATGGCGGTAAAAAAAAAAGTTTTAACTGAAGATGTTCAATTACAAAAGTCAACAAATTTTAACTTTTTTGAGGTAACATTGATGAATGTATTTTGTAGTCCTAAATTCGAAAATGATGAAACGATGGACGAAAGTGAATTACTATAATACGGAGTTTTTTTGTCACAAGTGGTCGGTGATGAAAAAACAAGAAAAGACGACATATTTTTACAATCTAATATTTATTTAATATAAACATGTAAACCATATTAAATCTAGGTAAAGACTACTCAGGATTATGTGAACCAGCAGTAGTTGTAAATGCATTTTTAATGACATGCGACACCCTAGTATTTCATTGGCTTTTATTGCTTTCACCTTTCTTGTTGCCCAGAAATCCTTTCACTACTCTTACAAAACACTTCCAAAGTGCCAATTCCTTTTCATTTAATTTTTATTGAAAATGGAAATCACCTAGAAGCTTCCTTATTTGGGATCCAATAAGTATGCCTTCTTTTAGTTTTGCATTACTTAATTGAGGAATTATGTCTTTTAGGTACTTAAAACGATTACCTTCTCTATCCATGATTTCATAAAGTTTTTCATTAGTCCAAGCTTAATATGGAGATGCGAATGAAGCACCTTTTTTTGGGTTAACAAAGGGGGCATATTTTATATTTGAAGTATCAGGTACAAAAGAAGTTCTATGAGGCCCATCTTTCTTACTGTAATGTTTTTGTTGCCCTACTGTCCCATAGACACAAAAAATAACAATAATTTATAAAACCCCCTTGAAGTACTAGCATCACTATCACTTTTAAATCCTTACAAATATCATACTGATACTGTTCATATTTAACGGGATTTAGTATTGTTGCTAAGTTGCAATAGATTTCTTTCATTGTTACTGAATGGGCTAAAGAAAAAGATGGGTTTTTGTTTCCCTTACAAAGCAAGACTGCTTTTAAGCTGTATTTCAACGAATCTATGAAAATACGCCACTCGGAAGGTACGTGTTCCATATTAAGCTCATTCATTAAATCATCAATATTACAACAGACAAATAGTAATCGTTCCATTTTATAATAACTTGAAAATATTACATTCTGTTTTCGGTAAACTGAAACACTTGCATTTTTATCTAACAGATTCCACGGTTGAAGTCTGAAACCAAGATTCCGATTTTTGTTTTGACAATCCCAGGTCACGTACCAAATCATTTAATTAATTCTGAGTTATTAAGTGAGGTTCACTGGTAGTTGTTAAAAATATTGAGTCACAACTGGTATGCTCAGGAAGTTAAGGATCAGATCCTGATGAAGAATTTGAATCATCGGGAAACATGTTGTCCAGGTTTAAAGGTGCAATCGGTACCGATAGGTCCTGGCTATGAGGAACTGGAATAAGTGCAGAAGGCAAATTTGGATACTGAATTTTGTTTCTTTGATTTTTTGAAATCCCTCTTATTTTAGTGATACAAAAGTAGCAATCACTTACATAGTCAGTAGATTCTCTCTACACCATAGGAACAGCAAACGGTATAGAATGTTTCTTACGATGATCAAATGCACTTAATTTACGTGACAACTCACACAGCAAATATGAGGAGCCAAACTTTTATCTTGATCTCCAATTTGGCACTGCAAATATAAAATATAGGCTTTTTTGACTTCCTCGGATATAAATCTAGTTTGCGACTTTAAAATAAATCGTCCAGATATATAACAAAACTTATCCGCCGGATTTTTGTAAAATCGATGACGAAAACTTGCCGTTTTATATAAAATCCATAAATTTATTTGACAGTACTGTAAACAAGATGGAAACAAACTGAACTATAGATAATAATAAGATTGCATTTAAAGGTTCGTAGAATACTGTGGAAATACCCTTTCTACGGTCTTGTGGTAATTTCTACATTGTCCAGTCCAAAGTCAGGTACACATAATTTCATGATATAAAGGAGAAGCTTGAAAGCCGCTCGTACTAGGCGATTTCTGTGAAAAGGTGTTTTAGTAACTACCTAAATGAAACGCAAAAAGAGCATTCTCACCAGTGTTACAAAAATCATGTCGACCTATGTTATAATTTGCATGTGGTGGGATTGGAAAGGAAAATACATTTTGAACTTCTTCCACTCAATCAGACTATCAACATCCACCTCCACTGTCCATAATTAGATCAATTGAAGGCAGCAATAGAAGAAAACCATCAGAAATTAGCAATCAGGAAAGGGTTATATTGTTATTCCATAATAGATTAAATTTACAGAAAGTATTTGCGTTTTTTTTCTCTTTGAAAAATCCCTGTGAACTTTCCAAACTACCATTGGGTAGTTTGACTACGGTTGACCTTTGACTAGTGTCTTTTAATACTACTTTTTGACTAGTTTGACCATTGATTGTCGTCTTTAAATACTACTTTTTGAGACAACACTAAACACTGAAGATTTACTCAGAAATTATATCTAACATACTAGGCTAATTGAAAAGTTAGCGGAGCGATATAGAGACAGTCTATAGAGCAGCAAAAGAACTATATAATCCACTACATTTTGAAGTTTAATCCTTCATCTGAACATATGTGAAGTTTCAAGTTAATTTAAACTAGTAAAACAATAACAGGACAGTATTACGCAAACCTTTTGGATCAATTGGATGCAAAAATTCCTGAGAAAAGACCTGGTTTAGCGAAGAAAAAAATCATTTTTCATCAAGACAATGCATTGGCTCACAGAGGTGTTCTTGCAATGGCCAAATTGAAGGAGTTACACTACAAATTGTTGGAGTATCCACCATATTCACCAGATCTCGTCCCCTTTGACATTCATCTGTTCCGAAAGCTCAAAAAATTCCTATGTGGCAAGCGTTTTTCATGAAATGAAGAAGTTATAGTAACCGTAGATGAGCATTTTAAATTTGAAGGAGTTCCCGAAAATCAAATCAGAGTTGGAATGAATGAATTGGAGAACCGCTGAAAAAAATGTATTGGGCTTAAGAAGAATATACGGAAGAATAAAGTCATTTTTTTTCAACTATAAACTTTCTTTTTATTTTTATCATTTTCACGCGAACTTTGCAATTAGCCTAGTAGTTTCGACAAATATATTAATAAAGTATTTTATATGATGAGATGATCAGCAATTATTTAAAGCAGATTTTAATTGTCACACTTTTTCTTATCATTATTGATTAAGTAGTTTAATTGTTCGATAAAATGGGTAGTAGTAATTTCAAGACATAAGCGATACCCCCCGGAATGATAATTATCTGACGTACGTTTTTATCAGAAATTTTTTGGAAATGTACTTAATGCAAATGTAAGTGAACGGTATAAAATGGATTTTTTTTAATTAAGGGGATAAACGAAAAAAGTTTTATAAAGTAACCAAAAAGTTCAAACGTTTCTTTAGTATTTAAAAAGCTATATAATTAGCAAAAAAAATCTCCATATATTTTCCCCTCCTAAGAACTTGTCGATTTCAAAGTTCATCTGGGTTCTGTTCTCGTTGTTTCCCACTTTCTTTGCTACCATTATTATCTCACCATTTTGCGTTAAAAAATATTTAGTTTGTCTTCCTCTTTTGCTGTCAGTGTTATAGTCTCTGCGACATATGTTACTATTGGTCTTATTATATATATATATATATATATATATATATATATATATATATATATATATATATATATATATATATATATATATAAATATATATATATATATATATATATATATATATATATATATATATATATATATATATATATATATATATATATATAGATAATAAGATAAGATAACAAGATAATACAAATATGCATGGATCAAGTCAAAACAAGAGCATGCACATTGCCACACTTCTGTGCATACAAAGAATATATAACATTTAAACCTATATATAAATATTTTATTCTTGATAAGGTATATAATTTAATAATTTAATAAAATATTTATTCAATCCTCACAACAATAAAAATATCCATGATTAAGTCGGATTGACACAACTGACAGAATGTTCAGTGACACGATCTCAGAAATAATACATGAAATGATAATCTTGCACAAATAAACATTGTATACATAAATAAGCATTGAATCTAATTCTTGATACGACATATATTCTTCTAAACTAAAAACTTTGACTTATAAGAAATTCGCGGACTAATTTTTTAAATTCGTTTTCATTCTGAACATGCCAGCCTCACACCCCTATAGTAAACATTATGTTCAACTATCTTACATGAATGTATTGGTAAAAGAAGTTCATCAGAGCCTCGTGTGTCATAGTTATGAAAATCACTATTTTTTACGAATGCTACAAAATTTCGCCTAACAAAGATGATAATCTCCAAAATATATAGTGATGGTAGAATCAAAATCCTGCATTGTTTAAAAATTGGTCGACATGTTGCCAGTAGTGACACCCCACCCATCATTCGAATTATCTTTTTTTGTATTTTGAAAACACGCATCAGATGAGGCGACCCACCCCAAAATATCAAATCGTACCTAGCGGGACTGTAAAACTCTGCATAGTAATATCAATGCACAATATCCGTGGTACCAACCCGTTTCAACCTATAAACAGCATATGAGACAGCAGCTAATTTCTTGCATAGTTCAGGTATGTGTTCATCCCAGCAAAGTCTGTTATCGAGATGAACACCCAAAAAGCTAGTACAGGATGTTTGCTGTATAGATTTATCGTTAATTTTTAGTAAATATGACTCCGTTATAGTGTGTGCTCGAGGAGTAAAAGCAATAAAACTGGTTTTGTCCACGTTAAGGGATAACTTATTATTCGTAAACCAACTATAAAATTTATTGAGCATTTCCTGTACCGTTTCAATGGCTCCCTGCATATCCTGTTAAATAGCTGCTATCATCAGCAAACATTACCATATTTCCGCTACTGCAAACATCTGGCAGATCATTAACAAAAATTAAAAATAATAGTGGACCCAAAACAGATCCTTGAGGCACTCCAGAAATAATCCTTAATCTTTCAGTTGTTGCTTCATCAATCTGTATAACTTGGTGTCGGTCAAACAAGTAAGTATATATATATATAATATATTCTTTGTGCTCGATCCCTTATCGTTTAGTAATTTCTTGTTGCTATAAAATGCTCTATATCCTTTATGTATCTTTTCTTCTATATAAAGACCCTCAGTCCTTCTGTCTATTCTGACTCCCTGGTATTTAAATGTTTTCACTTCTTCGAATTTATAGCTTCCGCCCCCTAAATTTCTCAATATTCTATCTTTTCTGCTGCAGTACATATATTTTGTTTTTCCTCATTTATTTTCAGTTGTTTTTTCTTCGACTCACGGTCAATTATTTCTGTTGAGCGCTTTAGCTCTCTCTGCTCTCTAACAATTATTGCAACATGTGATCTTCGACTCCAAGCTGTATTTTGAACCCCATATAGCTTCGATAACCAATCGTGCCAAAAGGTCTTTGGGTTTCCTAACGCGCACTACTAGGGACTTCTCAAATATGTCTTCTCTGATCCTCCTATACAATAGTTTGGTTAGACCGATTCTCGAATATTCATGTACTGTTTGGAATCCCTTGTATGATAAATATTCCATGGAGATAGAGAGCATTCAAAGAAGTTCCTGAATTACATTAACTATAGATTTAATAAAAATAGACATTATTTCAGGTATAACTAAAACTTAAAATTTTATAGCATGGAGTCGTTGGAAGATCGAAGACGGTTGTACGATGTTGTTTTTATTTACAAAATAATGAACAATATAATTCACTCTCCTTGTAACAGTATGATATTTCTCAATTCTTCCCCTTATTCACTGCGCAATAGGTTAATATTTAAAGTTCCTCATTATATGTCAAATTATTATAGTAACTCTCCTTTAATTAGATGTGCCCGAACTTATAACAATTTGAGCTTGTCTGATTCAGAATTGGATCTTTTTTTCTGACAGTTTGCTTAGTTTTAAGAGAAGGATTAAGGCGATATTGCGCGATAGTTAGCGATTAATTGTGTTGTTCTTGTTTTTTTTTCCTGTGCTCTCAAAGTATGTTCACTTCATTATTTGTATTATGACCTGCATACTGTGTCTTGCAATTATTTAGGAATTAAATGGTTTAATTTTTAGATTTGAGTGATAAGTACTTGCTATGTTCTGTAGGTTAAGTTAAGCTTTGATAAATTGTGTTATCCTGTAATAGGACAGGTCACCTGTCTGTTGGATAACTCTATTGTTTAAATAAATAAATAAATAAATAAATAAACATCATCCGCATATTCATCTGTACTAGGTGTTTATTTAATGTATCTATATTTTCTGTATTATGATATCTAATTCTATTATGAATAATAGTGCCGAGATAATGTATCATCTTATTCTGTGCATTTTTTTATTTTAAATTCATTAATTGTCATACCTTCTTATCGTTCTGGAAATTTCATTGTTTTTTAAGTCTTCCATGAGTTCGATTGTTATTGAACTGTTGATTTTATCGAACGTCTGCTTAAAATCCACGAAAACTGTATTGCTATCATATTAGGTTCATTTATCTTCGCCGTGATTTATTTTAATGTGTGTATGGATTCTATTGCTGATCTTCCTTTTCTGAAGCCGCATTGATAATTCTTATACGTTTTTCTGTGTGTTTCTCCAGTCGCCCCTTTTATATGTCTGTAAGTACCCTGTATGCCATGTTCAACCATGTAATTCCACTATAGTTTTTGCATTGTGTCAAGTCACCCTTTTTTGGTATCGGTTTTATAATGACTGTTCTCCATTCATCAGGTATGTGTTCTTTGCGCCATATCCGAAAAATAAGTTCGTAGATTTTTTATGTTGTTCTTCCATTTTTAATTAGTTATGCGCACATTTCATAACATCCCGCAGGTCTTATATTTATCTTAAGTTTTTTAATCGGTTGAGTTCGGTTCCTCCTCTATTTCTGCTTCTCCCATTAACTGCTCGCGGTTTTTTTTTTCATCGTACATCTCTTTGAAGTGTTTTTTCCATATCTTGTTTTCAATTACTTTTGTTGCTTTCTTTGTTTTGCACCTATTTACCTGTTTAAAAATAGCACTCATATTTCGTTTCTTGTTTTCTTCTTCAATTTCATTTATTATTTTTGCCATCCAATTATTCTTCTTCCTTTTACACAGCTTTGTGTTCACTTTTCTAATTTCTTTATATGTCTCATAATCTTCCGGTTTTCTTGTGGTTGTTTTAAACCATTTGTTCCTTGAATAGTTTTTGATCAAATTTTCGTACTCTTTATCGAACCATTGTTTCTTTCTGTTGATTTTCTATATGATATGGTATCTTCCGCTCTATGAGATATGTATCCGTTTATCGCTATTTAGTCTAATTCTATGATAATGCTTCCATTTTATTTCTTTTTTTCTTGATCGTATTTCTGTATTTCTCTCTCCATTCTTCTTGTTTAAACTGTTCTCTATCCCGTCTCTTTTTTATTTTTGTGGTGTTTCCGTATTTCTTTACCTTAATTTCACATTTTGCCATAACCATAAAGTGATCTGAAATATAGTGAGAATAATCAAAACATAAAGAATAAGATGGTACGGACACGTAATGAGAAGAAACACGGATATGCCAATAAGAGAGATAACAACATGGATGCCAGCACAACATGGAGCAGACCGAGAGTAAGACACAGGGTTTGATGGAGACAGCAGGTGGAAAAAAAGAGTAAATGCACAAGGATGGAGAAATCGGATCGCGGATAAAAAGAGATGGAGCAGAATAATTGAAAAGGTGAAAACTCACCAACAATTATGAGAAGGGTTAAAAAAGGAAGTTCTCAGTCGGTGAACTGTTTGTCGATGGAGGTTCTCGTAGGGATTGCATTTGTTAGGCTGGATGACCATTGTCTAGAGAAGTGTATATTATGTAATGAACTGACCTCAGGTGAACGTAGGCAAGGAGGTCAGAAAAAGGGATGCTCTCCATGAAACATTAAAAAGCGTTAATGCTTGTCATCAAAAGAAGGTAACGGCCTCCAACAGAATTCGATGGAGACAACTAGTTTATCAGTATTAAGGAGTATACTAAAAGTACATAAGTTAAAATAAGTAATAATTTTATTATCGACATTTCTCATGTTGACGAATTAGATCGAAACGGATGTAAAAATTATGTAACATTTTTGATTTTTTGGGTCTAAAAACTGTAGTGCTTTTGACAGTTCAATTTTCTCGTACGTCCATCTTATTCCCGCGATATTGCTCTTTCAAACTATTATCGCTTCTTTAAGTACGTTTCTCCGTTTTTTTTTTTTAATATTTTATTATTGAAAACACACTGAGACACAGAAAACTTACTTAGAGATGCTAATGCTTGTTAGTAAGATTTAGTTTGTCAGTCTAGTTCTAGGTTTTATACAATAGGAGGATATGTTCATATGGTTATATGTTACACCGTATTCCAGATCAATCATGGGATTTTATAAGTTGTCCACTACAAAACATTAAGGTGTTACCTATTAATAATGGTAAATATTCTCATAAAAGTAACTTTCTAATAATTTTTGTTTATATGTATGCATGACCACTTGAATTGATTCTCGAGTTCATTTAGGATAAGAGCTGATATTGAAAAAATACGTATTGCTCTTTATGATTGTACAGTTGGTAACAAGTTAAGAAATCTGGCACCAAAAATTATCATTCGTTTTTTAATTCAACTTATACACTTTGCATTAAAATCTTTCAGCAATCCATTTATTTCACTCAGAAGTTAATATTGGTACATTTATATTTATTATTCAGCACTACAGGCCTTGGAGACCTACCTTTTTCTTTCGATATCGTCATTTCGCTAAGTGTCAGTTTATTGGGTCTAAAGCTGGGACGACACCAATAAAAATGTGCGTTGTGCGGGTTGTATGTGTTGTATGTGGAGTGCGTGCGTAGCAATGTAGACGCTCTGACACACAAGGTCCCACACAAATATATTTGCCGCACAGCAAGCATACGCACCATCTGCTGTCGGTTTTCTTTTTGAAGAAAAGAAAAGAAAATTTTGAAAAAAGCGACATTAAGGTTCGAAGTTGCTAGATGTTCTTCAATTCATAAGAAAGATTCTCATTCTAAGAAACTTTTTCCACCTCCGTTTTATGCATATTGTGAGACAGTGGTATGGCAATATCAATAATTGTTTCCCGCTTTTCTTTTTTATTTATTAAGACTATGTCTGGTCTATTGTAGACGACAGCCCTGTCAGTTATAATCGGTCTATCCCAGTAGAGCAGCACATCGTCAGACTCCAAAACTGCTTGAGGACTGTATTTATAATACGGCGGATTAGAGGTTGGTAAAAGACCATGATTAAGTGCCATTTTTTGGTAGATTATCTTAGCAAGCTGATTATGCCTTCCTAAATATACGTTTTCTGCTAAAATAGGACATCCACCAATTATGTGCTCAACAGTCTCCCCTATTTTGCCACACTTTGGACATACATCTTCAGTATTTTCTTTAAGGATATATTTCTTGTAATTATTGGATTTTATGGCGTTATGCACTTCGTAAAGTGCCATATTACTGAAGAATTTTTCTCTGGTATCTTTTAATGTATCGAAATTGTGGTTTTGGCTTTTAGCTTGCTATATTGTTGGTGGAGTGTTTTTGAGTGTTTCTGTTATTCTTGTTGTGCTTCTGATGTTTTCCGGTATAGTTTCAAGAACCTCAACCGCTTCTGTCCCTAATGGCATTGTTTGATGTTTGGCTTTAGCCACTTCTCTCTTTATCTCATCGCGTTCTGTGGTGGTTAGATAACATTTCTTGATTATAACGTTCTCTCTATCTGCTATGTTTTGTTTGGTGATATCTAGTTCTGGGTGTCGCCGTATAAATACCTTATAAAGGGATGATCTCCACCCTGGAAGTGGATCATCCCTGCAGCGATTTACGTAATAAAATGCATAGATTACGTCAAAATTTTATTCTTTTACTAGCTCGTCCACTAGCTCTTCTAGGAGCAGTCCGCCAGACAGCGGGCGAGCCCGAAGGTAGAGTGAGGTTTTGCTCTTCGACCTCTCTTAGTGTATCCAGTTCTTCTATTGCCATTTCCGTTGTCAATCTTGTGGTAACATAGAGTTGGGCGCCGTCACTTGCTCCAAACTCACCAACCAAGGAGACCAATCCTCCCGACGGTTCCGACGGGTTCTTGTCCGCAAATTATTATTATCATTATTATCAATTTTAATAGTACTCCCAAATAAAAGTTTCAGCAGAGTCTGTACCACTGCATTTTTTGTGGATCTAGCTGGAACAACTGCAACAACGAAACCATACTTCCTAGACCATTCCGAATTCTCCACATATAGTACAAATATCATTAACAACACCAGTATTATCTGTTATCTTATTATATTAATTGTGCTAGAACTTTGCCATCGCTGCTGGAAATATTAAGGCTTTTTCTTTTTTATTATTGTTGTCTTTATTCTCTTTTAAACTTCTATTCTTCTCCATTTCTTCTAACTATACCTTTAAGGTTGTGGCAGTCAATATTTGTGAGTGTTGTTTCTTGGAAAGTTTTTTAATTTTCTGAATTTTTGGAGGCTCTAGATTTTCAAAATACTTCGTGAAGAACTAGCAATAGTTTCGGATTCATTTATAACATATGCGGTAGTAAATGCTGTGGTTGTTTGTTTGTTTTCGAGTTGTTAAGTCTTCAATAATGGAAACTGATATAAAGTCATCATCATCGAATATGTTGGGATTATGGAATAAATACCATTTATTTCGAATCCTTTTACGGCTATATCTATAGAAGCTCTCAACTCTCAAATATGTTTTATTGAAAATTGAAGCCAAAATAGCATGAGTGATTTGTTCATATATATGGTTTTTCATATAAAAATAAATGACACTCACAATCATAATCAGATAAGAATAAATACACCGAAATTCGCATGTGGCAATTCAATACACTGATATTTGAGGACAGATTATCAGAACGAACTATTCCTCTTTGTAACATCTCATTAGGTCTCATCTCATCTCATCTTATTAAGTGTGAAATTGTTTACCAATTTCCGTTCTTAAATATAAGCCATAATTTGCTTTAAAACGTTTGTAATTCAGATACATTTTTTTCATAATAATAAGATTTTTACAATATCTCAGGATATATTTAACCATTTATTTTCGATGATGTCTCGATTTCCAAGGTATCGAATAACTGATTTTCGGCTATGTTCTTCGTTTTAGGTTTGGTTTGGTCGACATTTTAATCAATCGTCGCTATTTTGTACTGAAAACGTTTTCGTTTCACTCGAATAAACAAATATAATATTCCCTCGTTAACCATGGTTTCTTCAACAGCGGTTTTGTCTTGCGAAATCGCCTAGACTAAATTTTCAATCGAATTATATAGCAGCACGTTGCACTTTCGTCGCACTCTCTTGCGAACTGCTACTCTAATTTTCCAGGACCTGTTTTATTGCCTTTTTCGCAAGACCCCCGGCTGTTGGTTACGCATTTACATAGATTGTATGTATTATTATTCAAAATAAGTTGGTTATTAGGAAGAATCTTGTCATTTTCGTGAGTTTAATTACATACTTATATGTACATGTTCTAATTTTTAAATCTAATGGCATCCACAGACCAAGATTTTGTTAAAAGGAAGCGAAATGTAATGACTCTTGATACAAAAATTCAATTGTAGACTGTCTTCCTGCAGGTGAAACGTATGCGAGTGCCCCGAAAAGGTTTAAAGTGAATGAATCCATACTAAGAATAATAAAAAAAAGAGTGAGCAATCCATTCGGGTCAGTGTTTCTGCAGTACTAGTACCAGCAATAAAGGTGTCCTTCGCGACCTCTAGCGATGGAAAAGATGGAAATAGCGCTCGGAATTTGGATCGAAAGTCAAACAAAAAGAAGACTATCTCTTAGAAGCCGAATTATTCAAGAAAAAGCTAGGCGCCTTTTTGAGAATCTAAAGTCAGATAAAGAAACTTTAAGCTTCCAAGCCAGTAAGGGTTGGTTTGAAAATTTTAAAAAGTGCTTTTTTGCTACACAAGGTAAAACTTACTGGGGAGTCGGCTTCTGCAGATCACAAGGCGGCTAATCGGTATCCGACTGAATTCAAACAACTGATTGAAAGCAAGGATTATCAACTACACCAGGCATTTTACGCCGATGAGACAGGTTTATTTTGGAAGAGGATGCCTGCTCGAACATTTGTGTCTCAAAACTGCTTGGTACCCAGTGTTAGGCAATAATTGGCTGAAAATCGTTGCCATTCAAAGCTTTACTTTTTACTGATAATGCTCCCGGCCATTCTAAATCCCTAAAGTTCGCTGATCCAAACATAGAAGTTTGTTTTCTACCTCCTAACACTACATCACTGGTACAACCATTAGAACAGGGAATAACAACAGCGTTTAAAAGATATTATATCAAAGTTATATCAAGTTATGTATTAAATAACATGGAACAAAATCCTATTCTCGCTGTTACTGAGAGTTGGAAATCTTTTAATATCACCCACTGCATAACACTTATCAAAGAAGCAGTGGATGCGTTATGTTCATCAACATTGAATTCCTGTTGGAGAAAGTTATGGCCAGAAGTTGTGGCTGATACGTCAGCAGTTTCTGACAAATCAACAGAAATTGAAGATGTAAAAATCTTACACCAAATTCATGGCGATGGTTTCGACGAGTTGCAACCAAATGACGTGAAAGAAGTTATAACTTCTCACAACAATGAACAATAAGAATCAGAGCTGCTTGAAATTCGGATGTCAAAGGCAATACAGACGATAATATTCCCGACGAGGCAACGACATACCTAACGTTAAGTAGTTTACAAAAAAACTTATTAAGAGCACAATAGTTGCAAGATATGATCTATGATGAAGACCCTTTATTAAAAAGAAGTTTTCAAATGGTATGAATAAGCTACTAGAACCTTATAGGGAGATCCAAAGGGAGCTTACAAAAAACAATTTTGTATTACACGGGCGTAGCCAAGGGGGGGGGGGGGGGTCAAACCCCTCCCCCCCAAGATAAGCCAAATATTACCTAATATTATACCGAAAAAATACGAGGAGTGAAGAGAGTTAAATTATTACATTTTAATTGAATATATATCCGAACTAGTAGACGTTGCGCACAGTAACGCCATCTCTTGTCGACTAGTCGAACTATTTTGTATCGTATGGAAACTTTGCGTTGTTTCTCGATTATTCGCCACTCCCCTCGGTCGGAATGAGAGGAGCTTTGTGGAAGTTTGTGGTAGTTTCTGGACGGCTACTACTGTGCTGCTATATAAGCGGCGCGTGACCGCGTTTACGGCAGTATTGTTCCATGCGAACTCGAAACGAATATAAGTGAAAAGTGGTGAACGAATAGTGAAGAGAATTAAGTGTACCGTGTAAGTGTGTAATTTTAGTGCAGTGTTATTCGGTGACCTTGTTAAGGATAAATAAGTGAATCATTATTACTGTCGAAAAATGGAGGGAAAAAAAGAATGGGTGATAAACTTAAAGGTATGGACTACTGGAAAAAGTGATATAGTCAAGGGGTTTCTAATAAAGAAACAAATTTGGATTTAGCTATCAAAGCTTCAGCTACCTTGCATGCTGATAAGAAGACTGTGATGACAAGCGGGCTTTCGACCTCGACCTCAATCACAATACCATCGAAATCGATGCAATGTCGCTGGTGCCCTGTTCGATACCTTCAACTACCGAATCTACATCTAGTCTGCAATAGGCCAGCTTGCCTGCTACCTCATCTTTTACAACTGTAGCTAAGTTGGATGTTGGTTTTTACGCGAATCAAGAAAAAATCTTGGATGAATATTTTAAAATCCAAATTTTAAAAACGCCATGGAACTCACCCAGAGATTATAAATTTCCTATTTCCACAAAACGAAACTTGCGCTTTCAATTGAAATGGTTGGAGAAATTCCCATGGTCATATTCGGAATATAAAAGTGGAGCATACTGCAGAGTTTGCGTGGTAATTGGACGTTCGCTTGATGAAGGTAAAGGCGGTCATCAAAGGATCGGCCGAATCGTTACCAAAGTTGGTAACCGAACCTTTTTGTAAGTGGAAAAATGCCCTAGAAATATTTGAAGCTCATGCGAAATCGGGATACCACAAGCGAAATTCAGAACTGGCAGATAACTTTCTAAAAGTAATGTCTTCGCAGGCTTTTTCGGTCACTGAACAGCTGTCTTCTGAAAGAAAGAGACAACAAGAGGAGAATCGAAAGAAACTAAACCCTATCGTAAAAGCAATAATTTTTTGCGGCAAACAAGGCATCTCTTTGAGAGGTAAAATCGATTCGGGACGCATACAAATTACACCAGAATCACCAGAACCTGAACAACCACTACAGAATGATAGTAATTTTAGAGCCCTGTTGCGGTTTGCGGCTGAGTCTGTAGATAAAGATTTGGCTGAGCATTTGAATACTTCACAGAAGAATGCCCTATACACAAGCCTTCAGATCCAAAACGAAATAATTGACATTTGTGGTAAATTAATTCAACATAAAATAATTGAAGAAGTAAAGAAAGCCAAACTATTTGCGATTCTGGCTGACGAAACCACCGACATCGGACGTGTAGAACAAGTCTCGTTATGTCTTCGATATGTTGATTTTACAGATAATAAACACCATATACTTAAAGAGATGTTCCTTGAGTACATTCCAACGGTCGATGTGTCTTAAAAAGCATGGACTTGAATGTTCTCATGTGGTTGGTCAAGGTTACGATGGGGCTGCAGCTATGAGTGGGTATTTGCACGGTGCCCAAACTTATGTTCGCCAAGAATGTCCTCTTGCTCTTTATGTACACTGTAGTGCACACTCTCTCAACCTTGTTATTGCTGATTCATGTTCATTAGCAAATGTCCGAAATTGCATTGGGATTGTGCAGTCTGTTGGTTCCTACTTTCGATATTCTGCTCAATGCACTGCTTTGTTGAAAGAAAACATTCAAGAGCTACTACTAACATGAAGCTATTATAAGATTCAGGGAAATTTATTCAGCGATTGTGAATGCTCTCGAAGAACTCCAATTTAATCACAATAAGGAAACATCGCAACAAGCCGCCCAATTGCTAAGTACGCTTCGATCTTCGGATTTTGTGATGTGTTTAGTGATTCTTCAAAAAGTTATGAGCTATACATTGTCGCTATCAAAACAATTACAGACAATTGACATCGATCTTATCACGGCATTCAAACATGTAGATGATGTTATTAATGGTTTACAATTCCTGAGAAACAACACTGACGTCGAATATCTTCATCTCTATGAAGACGCAAAGGTTTTACTGGAAGAAAATGGTGGTATACTGCGAATGCCACGCGTCGTCGGAAGACAATTAAATAGACCGAACATTCCTGCATTGGAAGTATGCACGTATTACAAAATTAATTTGTTCATTCCATTTCTTGATCATACAATTCAACAATTGGTTGAAAGGTTTACCAAACATCGTAAAGTAGTATCAGCATTATCTGGTGTGCTACCTTCAAATTTTACTGGCAGTTCTGAAATTGAAGAAGCAATTTCCATGTACTCGTCACTGCTTCTCGAAAGCAACATATCAGTGGTTAAAGCAGAACTTGAAGTATGGAAAACAGTGATAACAAGTATCTCGCCTACCCAGAAATCTAGTTTGGAATGCCTAGATATGTGCGATAAAAACCTTTATCCTAATATTTACACATTACTACAAATCTTGGCTACCATTCCTGTATACACTGCTACCCCAGAAAGGTCTTTCTCGAGTGTAAGGACACTGAAAAACTATTTACGAAACACTACAAGTGAAAACAGACTTAATGGTTTGGCTCTTATGAACATTCACTATGGAACAGAAATTCATGCAGATGAAGTAGTGGATATATTTAAAAGAAAATGCCGAAAATTTCTTCTTTAATGCGTTTAGATTTAGCGCAGAGGAACGAAATTAATTTAACCATTTCATTTAAAGTTAAGAACTTTATAAATATGTCGTAATTTTTCCGATGAATAAATAGATATTAATGTATATATATATATATATGTATATATATATATATATATATATATATATATATATATATATATATATATATATATATATATATATATATATATGAACACTTTTGTTGGTTGCTTGACCGGGAAGGAGCCCACCTCGAGAGACGAAACATATGTCATCCAGTTGAAGGGATAGGTGGGCTCCTTCCCGGTCAAGCTACCAACAAAAGTGTTCATTTAGGCGGAGACGCAGGTTGTTGTGTGTTCCACATGAGATTGTGGAACCCAACGGTTGGGTGTCTGATGACACTCAGCTACTGCTGTCTCATTGAACGGAGTCCAAGAAAATCTATCACTACATATATATATATATATATATATATATATATATATATATATATATATATATATATATATATATATATATATATATATATAAATCAACATCCTACTGTTGCTAATGATGGGTAATAGCCAAATAGCTGGAAAATGTTTAAGAAAGTGTTGCGTAATAGCCCTGACAATTATCACCACAAAACATCTACTATTTTGCAATATTGAATATCTTACAACATAGTAGCGTTAATAATGTAAAGAATGCAATATATAGTATCAATACCTTGAACTAAAAATAATTGTTTAAATGTTAATGTTAAAAGTTAATACAAATGGAAAAACCGGTCATAAACTTAAATAAGTTATGATATGAATTACTTTCAATCCAGTAAGAGCCTCTTTCTTCTTGTAAATACAGTGCAATTTTTTTAAAACCTGCTATAGGTTAATTTATTTATTTGAAGTGATAGGCTAGTTGACTAAGAAAAATTTACAAGTAATGCTTTCTGGTGTTGCCAGATTTCTTTAGTAGCTACTAAAACAATGACCGTAATTTTTGATTATTTTTTTAACAAATACTCAAATTGGTGCCCCCCTTAAATCTGCAATAATGAACTCTTTTAACAATATTATTATTAAACTTGAAGAGATTTAACACTAAACACCAAATCACTTTTTTTTAACTTCTCGACGCACGTTTCGCTAACCATGTTAGCATCATCAGCACCTGATGATGTTAACATCACGATGATGATGAAATAAGATGGTTAGCGAAACGTGCGTTGAGAAGTTCAAAAAACATTGATTTGGTGTTTAGTAGAAGAATTGAAATATTATTATTAACATTTTCCAACATATTGGGCGTAATATTTTTAATTTCTCGAATTGATTGTTTTAGTTCATCAACAGAGTTAGGAGCAGTCACGTATACTTTGGTTTTTAAGAAACCTCACAGGAAAAATCTAAAGGTGTGAAGTCAGGCGACCTAGCAGGTCACTCAACTGAACTTCTTCCTATGCATCTTTCTGGCAGCAGTTCATGAAGATAATTCTGCCATTTCGCGTAAAATGAGGTGGTGTTCCATCCTGTTGGAAGTATGACAGCTTTATTTCTACTAACGTTAGTTTATCAATAATAAGTTAATTTCTCAGTAACTCTAAATAATGTCCACCATTTAAATTTTGTTCTATGAAGATAGGGCCGATCACTTTTTTATTGTAGATTCCAGACCATACGTTAACTCTTGGATTATTTTATCTTCTTGTTTCTTCAGTCCAACAAGGATTACTATCAGACCAATATATGTATTTTTGTCTATTGACCATGCCATTTAAACAAAAAGTTGCTTAGTCGCTATAAAAAATGTTCTTCTCGAAATTGAATTGCTGAAGCTTCTTTTCCAAAAACCAATCGCAAAATTCCAATCTTCTATCACAATCATCATCATGCAATTCCTATACGCCTCTCATTTTGTATGGATGACAATTGTTCCGCTGTAAAGTAGCCCACTCCTTTGACCTACCTCTTGGGCAATTTTTTGTGTTGACTTGTGAGGATTTTCCACATTACAAAGAAGAATATTTTCTTTAGTAACAATATTTTTGCGGCTTTTGCGGATCCTTGGGCATTATCCAGTTGTTTTTAACTCCGGATTTAGAAGATACTTATAGGGAGGTCTGGCGTGGAATTCAGCGCACGCATCGCGTAGACTTAAGCTACCAACATAAAGAAAAATTAATTGAACTTTCTCTTTTTGATTAAATAACTAATTCATCTTAGCCACTGAATTAAAAATTTATTTGTATACACATTCAAATACAACAGCTTTCAAATAACAGAAGACAGCACAATAATGATGGCTCCTTTCAAAGTTCTTGCCGACTGCAGACGGTTTTAGTTATTTTTGCTAATTGTTCTAAAATATCTATTCCAATAAATAAAAGTGACATTTTTTATTTGGAATTTTAAGATTTGTCAAATTATATTAAAAAATACGGTGTTGGTCTGAAAAATATTGTTTTAGTAGCTACTGAATAAATCTGGCAACATCGGAAATCATTGTACATATTTCTTAGTCAAGTTATTTCCTACAACTTTGCATTTAGAAGTACTAGTCTATCACTTCAAATAAAAAAGTTAACCTATGTCAGGTTATAAAAAAATATATTGTATACGGGGTGTAAGAGAAATAACGTTCGTAAATTTAATTAAGGATTCATTACATTATTTTGAATAAAAAGTTTCCGCGGAAAAGATTTTATTTTCCTAACAGTGGGCGACATTGTCAATTGTTAAAATTCAGTTTCATTGTCCTCTTAAGATATTATTTAAAAATAAAATGTAATATTTTTATGACCATTTATACAAAAAAAAAGGAAAACTTACACATTAATATGGTTTAATTTCAAAGTTCAAATTACTAGTACTAATTTTTCACACAATGTCACGTTTTAAACGATACACGTCACATTACAAACACATGATTAATTGTTTTGTTAAATTAAATGTTCAAAATGTCCACCATTTGGGTCTATGTAAGCCTGGTATCGCTCTAACATATTCTCCGGAACACTTTGAAAAAGTCATGGTATATTTCTAGTCTGGTTGACAGTAACGCCTCAGTAAATAAGAAGTATATTGTGACATTCACTTACATAATACAATTTTGGTTATAAATGGTATTTAAATACACATACTGAAATAATTTTGTCGCCAACACCTTTTGTCGTGGATATTATCCCAATTAACTAAATATAACGTAGCCACATTCATTCTTTAGCTGATCTTAATTTATAATTTTTTTTACGATGTTCATTAGATTATTTTCAGTAGTTTATTCGTTAAATAATAACCAATTATAATTTGCCAAATATGTTTTTGCACATATTTGCGGAAAATGAGAATGCTTATCATAGCTTTTCGATTGGATTTAATAACTTACATTTTTTTTCGCGGAAACTCTTAGGTTTTTAATCCTTGTTGTCAGGAAATTCTTTCATTCAAATAATGTGAAGAACTGTGGGTTAAATTCACGAAAGTTAACTGCTGACGTGCGGTCTCACAGGTCGCTAGGTTTAGATATGAACTGTGATAAAAAATTGGGATAAATGTTGATAATTACAATAGCAATTGTTAGATTGGGTCTATAATAAATTAAAAAAATAAATAAATGTACGAAATTAATTTAATCAATATTTATTATTTAATCAATATTTATTATTTAATCAAAAATAAATCAATAAAAATCAACAATAAATTATATTTATTTAATCAATATTTATTAATGTTTTTTTATCGATTTAAATCAGACTAATTTTTTGGCATTTACTGTAAGAGTTCGTTATTTCAACCAAAACATATAAACAATCATAAAAATAAACAAAAATTACATTTATTCATACAATTTTGATAACAAATAAACTAAAAAGACATAACATAGCAAACTTTAAGATTTTACAAAAAAGATGACATTGTAGGCACATGTTTTTTAACACACAACATGTATGTTGACTTGCGATTAAGTTTTGGAGGGCAAGAATGACATGTCTTTCTTGTTTTCTCATCATCAGGTTGTGGTGAGAACTGATCAGGCATATCTGTTCCTGAGAGTTTTGACAAACTTATTCTTAATTCTCATGGCAATCGCATATTACGCACTGATATGAATGCGCGTGCTATTTATTTCACAAACGGTCGCCTGACTTTGCTGTTAGGGCGATGAATCTGATATAATAGGTATACATTGACACTACTAATATTCAACATGTGGTAAAATATAGCCATAGGCCGACGTCTTGTTCAGCGGCCTCTAGTGTAAATTGTACACTGTTTATCCATTTTATCAACCCACCTTTTGTAGAATTATAATATGCTATAATTTCTGGTTTACCAGTGCGTTGATCAATTTATTCAATGTGATGCATAGAAGATGCCAAAATGAAGAAAACATGAGAAATCAGTGTTATTTGACTGGGAAAACCATGTAAAGTTGTACCTTCCACTCTTTGTTTTGAAGGAAGAAATTAATTAGGTACTCCTTTTTTATACTTTCGAATTGTACCAACACAAGTCAAGCCCCCTTCTTCAAACAATCAATCAATTCTATAGACGTGAACCAGTTGTCAGAGGTCACGTTTCTATTGCTGCCATACAAGAACTTTGCCAAACGTATCACACATTGAGTAGGAACCATAAGTTTTTTTTCCTCTTCCGCTAAAGTTTTGCCATCCGACCCTTCTCCTGAATAAATATAACCATTATAGAAATAACCATTTGATGCATCACACAAATACATTATCGTGAATCCATACTTAGATGGCTTACTTGGCATGTAAATAATCAAGTATGACCGACCAGCCACAAGCATTTCATCTACAGTAGCGCTCTCTGATACATTATAAACAGTTTGACAATTGTATACAATTTTGTTGAATATATACGACACAGCTGCTAATTTGTCAGTTTACTTTATTATTGCCTTGTCAGTAGGGTTATCAAATCGCAGGCAATGAATAATGCACCTGAATCTAATCTTCGACATTACACAGCTAAAAATATCTCGTCCTGTACCATCTGTGGCAAAAAGATAGTCAGCATTTTCATGATTGGATTTAAAAACTGCACTATAGATGAGAAGTCCTAGAAAAGCTCGGAGTTCTATTATATCAAGGTTTTGTAATTCTGTTCAATTTTCTTTGGCAAATTTCTGTCTACACTGCGACATTTTTACGTTAGTCCACTTCAATACTTCGTCCAAAATATAGCTGTCAAAAAAACGCTTCCATATGGAGTACCCATCTTTTCAACATTTACTGTCAATTTTGAAGTTCGCACAGATCTAGTTGGTCGATGCTTCGCCCATTTGTATCTATTCCCCCCATAATACGCTTGAAAATTAGACAAAGGAACCTCGCCTTCACTTGATGACAACAGGCTTTATTCCTGCACATCTTCAGAATCGGAGACTCCTGCATCGGTGTCAGTCTCATGGTCACTCCGTTCGGGTACATAGTTATCTCCAATATTATCGGCTTGGCTTCAGAATTACTAGAACTTTCAGATCCCAACAAGGGCGTGATGGCACCTTCAAAATAATTACTTGAAGTTCCAACTTCTTGACTTCGCCGTATGACAATTTTCTTCTAAATTTGATTTGCGTTTCTTACTCGAAGTACTCTGAGTCTCCATTTCGCTCTTTTATTGCAATTCCGCAAATGAAACAACAAATAAATGTACACAGTTAATAAAAAAAAAGATAGGTAGTCATGGGGACTGCCGACAGAAGTGAAAACTTGAAACTTAGGAATAACTGTTTTATATATATATATATATATATATATATATATATATATATATATATATATATATATATATATATATATATATATATATATATATATACAAAAATATGGAAATTTAATTTAAAACACAATTGCCGTCGCCAGTCTGGCGCAACACGTCACTAGCATGTTGGTGACGCGAACCCATAAGTTTTGCCCCTACCGAAAATCGTTCAACGCGGCCAAAGAAGTGTTCACTTCTATAATAACGTAAACACTGACTTGCGGGACTTACAGGCCGCTCTGAAATTTCAAATCGATTATACGTACCGAATTCGATCCCGCCAATACTTAATATATCTCTCAATGACGTGAGCGCAACTAAAGTCGAAGGTACTTAGAAGTCCATCAGACCCCGTGCGGAGAAAAGGGAATTTCTAACAATTCACAGACCACACGTCAATTGTAACTAAATCTATGTAAGTTTTGCCTATAAAATTGATGTAAATCTCATAGTTAGAGATGCTTATATATTCGTTGTTTCAAGGTTTTTTAAAAAAAAATTGATTGCTTTCAGAATCTTCATTAAAAGACATTAAAAATATTCAGACAGATTAATATATTTTCATTTACGTGTTTAGCCATATAAAAATAGAAATTATTGATTTTCAAATAAAATGCGTCTATATATTTTTGAAGTATTAATAGGATTGTGCTGCAAATAATGCTTAAATTATTTTATTGTAAAATATCAACATTTTTAGGAAAAACTTTATTTACCATAATATTCGCCATTCATTTTAACTATTTACATTATTTTTTAGAAGATTCAGTAAACAAAGTTTCGTTTTTCAAAGCGATAAACATTATTATCCATTTCTGTACTACTTCAAATGTTTTGAAGTGTATCAATAGTCTAAGTTGATCTGATCAAATGATAATCAAAATCCCCTGTCTAGATAGTTGTTTTGAGTACTCTAGTATTTTCTGATTCCATCAATGATGCTACCTTGAACATCTTTGAATATGAACTTTATCGTTTTTCTGAAGCATATCGATTGAAGATAAACCTTTTCAGGTTAACAGATATTTTTAGTTCATTATTTGTCTCTTATCGACGAAATATAATAGTGAACTTTGTTGTTGAATTTTCCATCTTTCGAATTGTCTTATTGTATATTAAATTGTAGTTTTTTATATAGAATATTTCCTAATACGAGGTGTGAAAAGTAATGAGACTGTGGAGTAGTGTTCTATCTGATAACACTGGTGGCTTTCCTTTAAAGGAGGGAGAACAACATCTTATGAGTCTTCAGTTCGGGTTTGAACTCCCTTAAAGCACTTGGTGGTCCGAGTAATTCTTTTCATAAGCCGTTTTTTCTAGTACCCTCTTAAAAAAGTGACAACAATTTCGAACAAAGGTTCCCTATCAAGTTTTCTTTTAGACTTGGTTATAGGACTTGGATTTAGCGCGACCGACACTACAAAATTTCAACAGGTCTATGGAAACAGTGTCTTGTTTTAGGTTTTTAGGTGGTTTAAGGCCGAGTCTCAATTGAAGATGAATCTCGCAGTGGAAGTAGCTTTGAAGAGGTGATGAAAATGTCCACCGAATTCAGGATCTTGTGCTAATGAGATATTTTCGCGCGTCGTGCGTTCTAATCGTTGTTTGACATTCGAGCAATCGAGTTGAAATTGGCTCACATAACAGTTCACGAAAAACCTTATACAGGGTCGAAATCACAACATGAGTTAAGCACTTTTTGACTTTTTGGAGCGGATTGAAAATTGCATCTTCAATTGGTCTTTAATTTTTGAATACGACCCGAAAACGAAGCGCCAAAAATAGAAATGCACATTCCAACCTCACCAAGGCCAAAAAAAGTCAGAATGGGGAAATTAAAGATTAAACGCATGCTGACTTGCTCTTTTGATAGTAAGGGATCGCCCATAAAAAAATTGTGCCTCAAGGCGCAAAGGCAAATCAGCATTTTTACCGAGAGGTTTTTGAAAGACCTCGAAAAAGGTAAATTCGTGTGAGACCGAACATTAAGAACACTCGGAGTGCCGCATCATCAATGCCCCTAGCCACACAATGATTTCAATTAACGAGTTTTTGGCAAGTAAAAACATCACTGTGGCTCTGCAGCCCCCTTATTCGCCAGACTTGAATCCTTTTGACTTTTTGTCTTTTCCACAGATTGAAATTTCACCTCAAAAAACGACATTTTAGGACATTGGAGAACATTGAAGAGGCCGCTACTGACTCGTTGAAGAAGATACCAATATCTGAGTTATAGCAAAAAAAATCATTACTTTATTTACACATCTCGTATTCAAATAGATTCACTGCTTTTGGAAATCAAGTTGGTTCCAGGATATTTAACTGATTATATTTCTTTCCACGATACTTAAATGTCAGGGTATAATTAATCATGACAAAAACAACTCACTAATAAAAAATATTTTTAATAATAAATAATGTAGCAGTAGTGGATATGTTAAAGCTGTTTAAGAAAAACAATATAATTTTTAAAGTTTCACTTTCAGTCTCCTATTTTTCATCAAACAATAGTTAGTATTACAGTTCTTCGGTGATCATTAGAGACCGGGCCGGACCGGATAAAAGATAAGTGAATAAAGAAATCGTTTCACGCAATTGGGTGCGCTATCACTTTAACTTATGAAAATTCAATATCTATATCGCCAAAATGTTTTATAAATTATAAATTAATTTCAATTATTTATTGCATGTACATTGGATAGTTTCGTTTTTTTTTATGTTGTATGGTAAAAAAGTAACAGTATGAAGTTATCACAACGATAAAGCTAAATTTAGTATTAATTCATTTCTCTATAGAACGAGTGAGTAGTGAACAACCATGACTAAACACTTTGATAAGCGGTAACCTTGCCCGATCTCGGGGAAAAATCGGTCCCTTATACAATTTGTGTCTGTTCCATATATGCTAAAAGTTCACGGTTGTTTTAACCGATTCAAATCACAGCGAGATAAGTTCGCTTCCAGAAACCAATTTGTTTTTCCTTTGAATGCTATCTTAGTATGAAATATCATTTGAATGTTTTAAAACACCTTTTAAACTGAATTTTACCATTCGACGGGGCACCGCGCACAAGAAAACTGAATGCTACTGCAGGATAAAGCACTCTTGCATAAGGGCATCGACGTTCGTCGTCAGTGATTATCTCGAAAAGGTTTATTTTCTGTTACTGAAAATTAAATTTCCATAAAATGAACCCGATACCCGATATTAAGGTCGCCGTAATATCAGTACCGAAAGATTTCCCAAAAAAAAACCTGAAACAGTTTGTTGAAAGGCTTATTGATCCTGAACAGTTCATTACTGCAGATGAAGTTTATTTAAAATAAACGAATAAAAACTCCATTTTTTTATTTCTGTTAAATATTTTCCTACATTTTTTCTTATAACATGAACTTTACAGTTTCTTTCTTGATTCCTTCTTTAAATGGTACGTCTAGGATAAAAATAAAGTGACTTTTCTTTAAAAGCCGTGAGCTTAACGATAACATTTATAAATTATGCGTTATTTTAAGTTGGTATAACTGTCCTGTAAAAAACAGGTTTCATATCATTTCGCTTATTAAGTTAGAAATTATAACATCTTTTGTAATGTTAAAATAAATTGTAGGCGATTTTTTAAAATAGTTGAATTTATAAAGCAAAAAATGTTCATTATATTTTGACTAAAAGCGAAATGTTCCGTACTGATACATTAAAAATGGTAGCACAAATGTTTGGTCCGGCTCGAAGGACCAATAAATATTTTGCACAATGTTAGCTCCAGCGCGATGGGACCAAAAAATGTTACGAAATTATTGGATATGTTTAAATTGAAAAATGACGCCTATTTTTAACTCAGTTATTGTAATTGTAGGCCATAAAACTCTTTACAGAAAGAATCTTTGCCGAGATATGAACTATATCAGTGTGGATTAAACACTGGTCGTATAAAAAAAAATACTCGTATGTCTTTTGGACCTTGACATGTGTATATGGTCGCTACATCGGTATAACTGGTTGCCGGGTTAATATAGATCCCTTTGTTTGCATTTATGATATAGAAAATGTAAGTACTTAACAAAAAATGTTAAGAAAGCTAGTGTTATTTTTCTGAAAAATGTGAATGTTAATGTTGCTGAAGACATGCTTTCTTTGGACCGACACTTAGTACTTTGTAGCATGGCCCTTATTCTTAATTGCTGATTCACATCTTCTTGGCATGCAGTCATGGAGATGTCGGCATGTTTTTACATAATTTTGAAAATTAAGCTATCTGAATTTCCTGCCACAATGTCTTCTAGTTTACTTTTTTTTTTTAATAGCAAGACGTCGTTTTAACTATTTCCACAGTTTCTCGATCGGATTTATATCCGAGTACTGTTAAGGCGACCATAACATTTGCTTTCTATTCCTGGCTATTCTGCCGTCTATCGTACTTCTGGCTACTTCACTGTACTTTATCCGGGCTATTCTACCGTATGGGGCTCTTCTCGATAAACCCCTTATTCTTCTTCTCGATAAAATCTCTTATGGTTCTGGTGCTGATACTTAGATCAAGATTTTTTTTATAACGACAGCGATAGCAAAAGGACCCTTCAAAATCTCGCATACAACGTGATTATCCATTTTTTCGTTTTTCTTGAACGATCTCTTTTTTCTGGTTGTTTTTGGGTCACATATGATACTTTAAAAATTATAGCAATTATACATGGTGGCCGTTTGATTGCATTGGTAATAAATGCGTAAAACTTTGCTTCTCAATTGCAAAATTAAACGCCTTCCTTCAACATTACAATGTCAAGCGCGGCCCATGTTTACTTTAATATAGCGGATAATGGATTAACTATTGCTGTATAAACAAAATAAATACATATTATATCAGTATTGGTGCACAATAATATATATAAAATTAGTACACAATTATTTTTTTGATCACTGCAGTATGAACCATAAGAAAGAAATAAATTCTTTAAGAGCAGCAAGAAAGTGCGCTGGTTATATTGTAAACAAAATGTTTAAAGCTCAGTGGATATTGACAAATTATATAATTTATTAAGGTAAATAAATTAGAAAAGAAAACTTAGTTTTTAAAAGTTTTTTCTACCACTCTTATTTTATTGGCCACCACTGTATTTCCCGCTCTTTTACTTCTATATAGTTGCTAAAACAGTACTATTAAATACATTCTAAAGTGAAATTAAATGTCGATATTTCATTTACCCAGATTCATATGCCTTACGAAATAAGTAGGTGTTTATTTCAATGGAATTTGTATAGTTAAAATTATTAATCGGTAATAGTTCATATCTAATTAATTATTCCATTACCATAACATTTTCACTCTTTAATTAGTATCTGTTTTCATCTAATTGGCAATGGGATTAAAAATATGTTTATTTATGTTACCCTTAACTTATTTTGCAATATTAATGAAAACCTTAACCCAAATACACTATAAATATATTGACAACGCATTGCGAATATTAATGCATATGACAGAATAAAATTAAATAAAATGAATTATATAAAAGTAAACTTAAGATTAATAAACTTAATTAAAAAATAACGAATTAATAATAATTTATTTCAAACTGTACTTACCTTTTTTAATTTCTTTTTTCACTATACACTCATAAATAAAACATTCATCACACCTTTTCGCACATTTGCTAAATTATGTTTATCTTCGCGGTCAAAATTAATTTAAAATGTATTTACTAACAATAACTTATCGTTTTTTTTAGCAGACCTTGATGTAGTTGCTGTTCAATTTACAACCTGTTCTATTGGAATTTCGTTATGATTCGATGATTGAATTTCATTAACCTGACAATACCAAAAACAACTCGAGACTGTGGTGTGTACCACTTTGAAAAATTGTTTTAACTTTGAGATATGGTTCTATAGATGGGTTCCCCCTTTCCAAATGAATTCTGAATTTGACATTGGCTTTTATTTTGTTCGTACATGACTTCAAATTATAGTTAAATATGGTTCTAAAGAAATAATTTCCTCATTACATGTCATATAATCTCATTTGATTTAGCTTTAAATTAATATATATCATATTTAAATTTAAAATTTTGCAAATTTGATTATTGTACTACTGACATCTATTAAAATCGATCTATAGGGTGGCGTACAGGTCTCTGTAACTGGTACATCATTAATATATAAAGTAGAACATAGGGTACGCCACTAAATGACAGCTAATTTGAGCGACATCTAGTAAGCTTATAAGTAACCACGTCCTTTTTAGGGTAAATTATAAGTTCCGTAAGTAACAATTTTAAAAATCAACATTCATCTTTAAAATATCTGATTATTTTTGTATAAATTCTTTATGCTTTGACTATAAAATTGCGTTATGAATTATATCAATTAGTTATTGTAATGAAAAACACTTTATTTTTACTAAATTTTGTTGTTTTGTGAAAGTAGGGTTATGGGTACATGTTTTGCTATCAGTGATTCTTGTTTAATTCTAGCTTAACACTCCTTTCTACAGTATTATTAAGGTTCTATATTTTGTAATTATTTTTAGATCACCATGGGAAAGATTATGAAATCGGGAAAAGTCGTATTGGTCCTCGGTGGCCGATATGCTGGTAGAAAAGCCATTGTCGTGAAAAATTATGATGATGGTACTACAGATAAACCGTACGGACATGCACTAGTTGCTGGAATCGATAGGTACCCCCGTAAAATTCATAAGAGGATGGGCAAAGGGAAAATGCATAAAAGAAGCAAAATTAAGCCTTTCATCAAGGTAAGCACATAAGCAATGGCAACTAAGCACTAAGTGGCATTTTGTTATCAATCTAAAATACAAAATTTTATTCTGTGCTGTATACAGTCAATAAGTGGTATTATACTATAGTATAATACCACTTATTGACTTAACCAATGTTAAAACTCCTGCATCGCTAGTTTGTAACATATTGTAAAATATGTCATAAGTATCCTCAAGCATTGAAAATGTGATGTGTCTACTTTTAAGACTCTCAATTACAATCATTTGATGCCCACCCGATATTCAGTGACAGATCTTACTGATATCAAGATCACATCTAAAGATTTAAAAGACCCAATGAAGCGGAAGAAGGCTCGTTTCCAAACTAGAGTCAAATTTGAAGAGAGATATAAGCAAGGAAAGAACAAATGGTTCTTCCAGAAATTGAGGTTCTAATTTTATTTTGTTAAGGTTTAATAATAAAAAATATCTTAAAAAGTGATGTTTTATTTAGTAATTCCATAAACTCCTTTTTGATTTCTCCTGAAATGGAATATTAAAGCATAATCTATACTATTCTATTCATAGAATATACATTGATTGTAATGAATAAGTATTCATTTAAAATTATTTAACATTTTTCACTTTTCAGTACAGTTCATGAAATTACATTAATATCTGCATTTTGCTAAGACATTTCAATCAACAACCTTTTTTTAACATCAAAAATGGCCTGTTGTTAAATCTTGTGGATAATCTTAATATGAATCATCTTCAAGTGTATGGATAGAGTTAAATATAGCAGAAAATATTAATATTTTGCTTATGTATAGAAATTAGTGAAATGAAATGAAATCTGAAAAAGTATTGAAGAATTTATTCAGTTAAAATCCATATTTGTTGAAGCAATTTGTCAGTGGCCTAAAACGTGAACCAAAATTATTAACATTCTTTTGAATAATCAATCTATTTGCTTCTTTTGTAAAAATCTGAATTTTATAAAGTAATAAAATCAATGTACTTATTTTTATTCTATGTGGTTTTATTTGTTCTACTTATTACTATTATTTCATTAGACATATTCCATTCGTACGTCGAATGAGTACCGCGTTTGGTTTGATGTAAAAGTACTTCTCATTTTTGGCGATAGATGGCACTGCATCGCAAAATGAAAGGTTACCTATTTCACACGTGTAAAGTTTTGGTGTTGGTTGGCAGAAGCAACTTCAGGGAGTATTTGGGAAAATAATTATAGGCTGTTTTTTTAAATTTTGTTAAACATTAATAATGGTTGCAAATAAGGAATATTTTCGACATATTATGTTTTATTTTCAAAAAGGCAATGCCTCACAGTCGGTGATCAGAAAGTTTCGTGAAAACAATTTTAATCTTAGCGATGCACCACGTTCTGGGCGACTGAAGCTGATGGCAAAAAAACTTACATTATCAAATTAGTTAAAAAACCTGCATATTAAGGCACTTAGATTCTATTAGAAGAAAGTTCAACCCGACTCATTGGTCTCCGGTTGATTTGGCGGTGTGAATTGGCATTGCAAAGGTAAATAACTTGAGAATTAATACCCCCACATTTAGCACGGCAAAGAAAATTATCATTGGTCAGCGTTTTAGCGTTTTTTTTTTACTGTGTCTACACCACTTTTAGTGGAGTTGTAAAAAGTAATCAACTCTGGTTTCATTTTATCCTCAGATATAGGATTAAGGGCATTATCAGAGTGAAGAGGGGATACAAGAATCACATTTTTCTCTTTACGCGGGGGGGGGAAGAAACCAGTACCAGTCCTTAAAACAAACTGCTCTATTGTGCTCTAGCTTTTACATTGACAAAAGCGAAAGGCGGATGTATTTTGTTTTTTTTTACCGTGCCAACATAAATGCAGTAAACCAATTATCGGCAGTTATGTTGCGACCAGATCCAAACAACGGTGCTGCCATTCTTTTCACCACATAAGCAGGTTTATTACTCACACGGAAAGGACCTTGTACGTAAAAGAAGAAAAGTCTGATCAGTGTGTCCTGCCCGCTATGACATACGGAAGTGAGACCAGGACACTCACATCACAGTCAGTTCAAAAACTTCGAGTAGCACAGAGGGGAATGGAAAGATGTATGCTTGGCATTACAAGAAGGGATAGAAAGACCTGCATATGGATCAGGCAACAAACGAAAGTGAATGACATCATTGGAAAAATAAAGCAATTAAAATGGAAGTGGGCAGGCCTTGTAGCGAGGCGATGGGACGAAAGATGGACCAGGGCGGTCCTGGACTGGATACCGCTTGATCGCAAACGTCCACGGAGAAGACCGAAAACACGATGGACTCATGATATTATTAAGTATATTGGACCCGAATGGCAAAGGAAAGCTCAGGACCGTGAGAGTTGAAAGCATGCTGAAGAGGCCTTCATCCTGCAGTGGATTGATGATGATGAATAAAATAAGCAAATTCAACTATTTAAGTTAAAAAAAAGTGATAATACTGATGTTCAAAAACAAAACGAGATAGGACGCGGTGTGCCTAATAGGCCAACAAAGGTCTAGGCGTTCTTTACAGGTGCGGAGAACAACACTGAGCAGATGCGTTACGTTTACCAGCAAAAATTAGGAAGCTACTAGATGAACGGGTTCCGGTAATGCGAAGAAGTGGGATAAACTGAAGCGTGATCGCTGTGCCTGAGAGGCTGGTCGCGCGATGGAGGGTTAATAAATGTGGATGGGAAATGGATTAATATAAATAAAACATGATTGTTTATTTACAATATTTATTAACTAGATTATGGACGCAAATAACAGTATATAACAAATCAAGCATTAAATAAAAAAAATAATGCAAGAATAAAAATTTCGGATCACAAAATAGGAGGGTAAAAAATGTTTCCTTTTACAATAAGTTAATTATTTCATAAACTATCTATATATTTATTATTTTAGTGAAAAAAATAATTGCCTTTAATGAGATAAAACACATTAAAAACTTTAATAATATATAACCTCAAAAATAATTAGCGAATACGTTTTTAGTGAATAAATATTTCGTATATGAAAGAAAATACAATAAACTTTCATCCGAAATTATTAAAAATTAGATAATACTATTAAGTACTGCTTCAATATTTAAAAATATTTACACCACTTTTAAGTTCCTTCTGTAACTAAATGTAGAAAATATATCGTTTAGCTCCTAGAAAAGCCTGTAACTCTGTAGTTGTTTGTCGGAAAATAAGTTTCTTTTTATACATAGGATTTAATTGCACTATAAGTGTTTTAGGAAACAAATAACCTAAAATATTTAAATGAAACAGTCTTGAAAATTATAGTATGTAAGATCTCCGACTAACAACTACTATATTGAGTCCGTTGTCAAAATAAAAGTTGAATAGTTAGCCACAAAACTTTTATACACAACAAAATCGCCAGATTTTCATTTCCGATGGCCTGTCGGGACTAGTCATTCCCACAATTCGTTTGGAAAGTTGTTTACTTCAGTCTGTTCCAAAACTGGATTGCCATCAACCGTATAGGAAATTCGAATTCTCATTTTTAAGATGTTCTAGATAAAAATAAAAAAATATTAATGAATGTGTCACATTTTTATAATCATACACACACAATGGGTACACACTTATACAAAAATAACATCAACACATTTTGTGTATTATTATTTGGGAGGGAATTTTTGCCGGATCTCGAGCAAGGTCACTGCTTAACAGTGTGTTTAGTCATTGTCGTACACTACGGACTCGTTCTATAGAAAAACGAATTAATACTAACTTTAGCTTTATCATAGTGTTTACTTCACACTCTTACTTTTTTGCCATTCAACACAAAAAGCGATATCATTCAAGCTATGATCATAAAACACTCATTTCGGCAGTAGTAACTCAATGGATGCAAGAATGATGCCATCCCTCACAAAGAAAACAGAAGAAATATATTGAAAGTATTCGAAAAAAGAGTACTCTGAAGAATTATGGTGCTATGAATGATAATGAAAATTGGAGGATCACATATAACTTAGAACTTAAGCAAATACACAAAGATCTAGATCATATATTGACTATGTGGGGGTTCGGTTCAGTTACTCAGATGGGTAGGACACGTGGTGAGAATGCCGGAAAGTCGAATATGAAGGAGAACCATGAAGGGATGAAATAGGGAGTAACAGAAAGAGACACGGTGGCAGGAGAATGTAAGAAAAGATGCTCAAGAACTACTGCACATCGAAAATTGGCAAAAAGCGAAGGTTGAAGGAGGTCGAAGCTCACTGATGAACAGTAGCACCCTAAAAAGAAGAATTATTCAAGTGTACACCCAAAAGACACCCGGCCAGTGTTACATCGCAAAAACAAATTCACCCTGAACAGGTAACGACCGTTTTGCTTGCTGTAGAATATGATACTGTAGGACTTCGTAGCATTGAAAAGGATGCTGTTCATAAATCAGTCGCTAAAATAATACTCAGTCAAGAAGGATACATCCTTATAAATTTCGAATATTCGAATTATTTATTAGAATTATTTCGAATTTCGATACATTCCTTATAAATTTTATTTGCTTCTTGGCGATTACGAGTACAGAATAACTTTTTGTGAATGTTTTACTAGATAACGCTATAAAATTCGTGATTTTCCTAATAATGTTCTCGGGATGGGAAAAGTTATTTTTGTAACAATGGCATCTTCAACAGAAAAAAATGTCATTATTAGTTAACACAAAATGAAAATCGTGTTCGAACATCCAGACATCAACACCGTTTTGGATTCAACATGTGGATACCTGTATTTTGGGAACCCGAGTTATTGGAACCATAATTTAAGAACACTAAATTCTGAAAGATACGTACGCTTTTTAAGAAACGATATCGAAGGTATTTTGGACAATCTTCCTTTAGCCATAAAAAACAAAGAAAACATTTTGAAAACCAACGAGACTTTAAATACAACAATAAAAATATAATACATAACATACATTTTTTCGACTATTAAAAAAAAAACAAAGTTGATGATGGTCGAGAAAAGCTGAAACGTCGGATCAAAAATCAACAAATTATTTGAAGAGATATGTCAATCTCTTCAAATATAATCAGAAACGAATAAAATCCAAATCGCAAAAATTCGGTTTTTCCCACATATCTTCGGAAATATTAGGAATTTTTTCAATTTGAAAATGTGACTTTGCAGAGTTCAGTAAGGTGCAACTTTTTTCTAATTTAATCATTGGTTTCTGAGATCCATGTAGAGTGCATTCTTATCTGGGACACACTGTATATAATAAGATGGAATAATGATTGATTCTTTGGGTCTAAGAATCAAATGTATTTTATTTCGAAAATAAATGTTTTTAAGTTTCTTCATTTCTAAAAACGCATCAATAAAAAAAAAGTATTGATGTGATACTTACTTGTCCAGGATTAGTAATTTTTAAGACTTGTGTAACTATTCCATTTGGAGATATTGCTGTGTCGGAAGGAGAAAGCATTTGAATTTGGAATGTCTACAAATTAAAATACAATATTTAGTACATAAATCTCATCAAGGAACATTTCTTGTACCTTAGGAACTGCCGCTTGAAATAGAAATTCGGACATTGTAGACAAAGAGTTATTGCTCGCCGTTACATTTATCGTGGCCGTGTTATTTTCGCGGATACCGTCAAAGGAGAACACAATTTTCAATCCATCTTTCTCAAATGCTGTTAAAGGTAGTATACTTCTGGTTTGTGTTTCAATAGGGCCACTTGTAAACAGATCATCTGGAAATGTGTAATATTGTTAAAATCATTGAAATAATTAATCTTTGATATTTACCCGTAAGGAAGTTGGAATTCTGGTTGTTAATCACAGGCAACAAGTTTGCATTATTATTTTCAAGAATCAAACCAATATTGTTAGTGTCATTGGAGATTGGAATGGGATCGCTAAGCGGACCAAGGCCTAGGAGATCCAGCAGATCCTGATTGTTGGTATTCGAGACAGGTGTCGGTTTAGAAGGTTCAGAAGATGGTTTAATAATATCTAAGTCTTCAGACCCTCCCAATAGATCAAGTAGGGTATTCTATAAATTATATTACATTACATTTATTACAACTATAACCTGATATTTGTTATATAATGTAAATAATAAAACTCAAATAATAACTCTTTAATGGACGTTATAAGAATTAAATCAGAATAGGAATGAATCTACATCTAATGTCATTTCCTTTTTAACCCTTTGAGACCCCATGTGCATAATTATGTACGCATTTTTCATATTTTTTTTTCTGCTTCAAAAATTAATTCTGTAGCGTTTAGACGAAAAGTATATAATAATGCACATGTTTTCTTGTAATAAGGTAGGCTGTATGAAATAAGAAATCTTGTCATCGAAAACATGAATGAATAAATTTATATATTATTATCTAATAATGGAAACAAAAGTTTAAACTAAACATATACATGTATATTTTAGCGGTGATATATAAATGGCGGTGATTTTTAGACGGCATAATTATGCGCAATTGGTTATAACAGTTGTTTGCCTAAAACGATGCTGTTGTTTATAGTGGTCATAATTCTGAATAGTTGGTTCAAATAGTACCTATTTGTTTTATTTTAGAAATTAGATGTGATTCAGAAAATAAAGCACATGCCGCTATTTTATTGGATTTTCTGGAGAATTCATCCAATTTGGATGAACTCCTTCACCAGGTTTTGTTCGTGTAGGAGCCGACAAAGTCGATCCAAAAAGTTTTGAAATTCCTGAGTCTCTTGCATTGGGCGTTATTTGCAGGATATATATATATCATGCATATATATATATCATGGTTAGCAAAACGCGCGTTGAGAAGTTTATAAAAGGTGATGTGGTGTTAAGCGATTAATCTCTTTGAGTTTATCGCTTGTTAATATTGTTAATATGAAATAAATAGAAATATTGGGAAAACAGTTCAGTCTAATTTTATATTGACTATTTTCTAAGTGATGCAAAAGAGAAGAAATATTTAAAAACAAATAATTATATACCTAATATTAAATGTAACTTACTGATTCATTAGGTATATGTTGTGGGCTATTTTCTTCTGATTGAGGTTCAAAACCATCTAGATCACCATTTGTGTGAACATTTTCGTCAGTTTGGCGAACAAGTTCCATAGGTGGCATTCTAGTATAAAGAAATATCATATAACGACAATTAAATTCTATTTTCAAATATGCTAATACCTCTCTAACAATGCAGGTCTTAAGTGACTACACTTTCCAAACAATTGGCTGAATTCTACACCTCTTTGTTGTAATTCTATATGCAGACTTGAACAGAAGGAACTTATAATTTGATGTATTTGACTACAGAAAAATAACATTAGTTCACGAAAAAAATGTATACATGTTAATCTTACTTTGTGGTGTTATTAAATCGGGTACTCAATTTTGTCAGAGACATGAGTGTATACTGTTTAGTAGTTGCTGAGTTTTGGGGAGACCACAGAAGCCTAAATAATTTTATTATTTAATTATGCATAAAAGACAGATATTCCTGTACTAATAATACAGTAAAGCTCACTTATAACGTACACGTTTATTATTAACGTACCGAATAACCAAGTCCCGGCAGATTATTATTATGAAGCATTCAATAGATAATTATTTTTTTTAATGTACTCCGTTATTAAGTACGTCTGATAGAAAGTACCACATTTCCTGGTCGGCGTATTAAAATATAAGGTACTTTTTATTTTTAATTAATTTTAGCCATAGACAGGCAGCCTCCTTTGGACCGACCGACAAACGCTACCGCAGTTTTTTTGCGATTGGGTCCAGCATTATTTACTTAGAGTTATGTATTTGTATTAAATGGCCTATTCCATAATAATCTTATTTATCAACTTTAGTTTTCTGATTGTTGCTGTATAGTAAAGTAGTGCTGTTTGTGGTCGTGCCTTAGGAGATATATAAAGAATGATTTAAGTATGGATAAATCAACTGAAGTTAATTCCACTAAGCTGGTTCGGAAGGCTTTAATAATGAATGAAAAATGTCAATAATTCAGGAGATAGAAAGTGGTGCTAAACAAGTCGACAATCTGCAAATCCAGGGCTTTGAAAAAGATAACAGTGTCCAGGATACTAAAAAAGAAATATAAGATATTGCAATCCCAAGATGTTTCGAATCAAGGTAAAATAATTTGCAAACCTGTTCAAAAAAACATCGATGAAGCATTACTTCAATGTTTTACGTATCAAAGATGCCTGAATACCACACTTACTGGGCCCATACTTCAGGCAAAGGCTGAAGAGCTAACGAAAATGTTTAATGTTGTTGGATTTTCGTTGCGATTCATGTTGGTTACATAGATTCGAAAAACACCAGTTAATTATACAGCAAAGAAGCGAGCGTAGATGACCGCTGATAATTTGGAAAGTGAATTAAAATCATGGGACAAACAACTGATAAGAGAAAATAAGCACATATTATTTGCTTGTTGATAACTGCCCTGCTCATCCGCATTTTACGAATCTAAAAAACATTAAACAGGCTTTTTTCCCACCAAATTTTGGCCGTTCTGCAACCAATGGATCAAGGTGGTATACACAGTTTGAAAGTTTATTATAGACGACAGCTTACGATCAGTAATAGAAAATAGCACACCAATAGCAATAAATATGTTCGATGTTATTAAAATGGTTTCTAAAGCTTTGCAACAGGTTTCCTAAAAAACAATTAAGAATTGTTTCAAACATGCAGCTCGATGAGGACGATGACTTGCCTCTCACCAAATGGCTTATTAAACAAGCGAGGACAAGGACAACCTGCCTTTAAGTGCCTGGCTTACTAATAATAATTTTAACTTGGAAAAATTAAATTTCACTATAATACACGCTTTTGTTGATGTGGATAACGACCTTGTGACAAGTATGCTTACAGGCAAGGAGATTTATGGCGCAGATTGTTGGAGCTGAAAAGCTTGAGAGCGATGAAGAAGTACCGTTAGAAAAAATGCTTCCAACTTTTCATGATGCCATAACAGAGATAAAAAAAAACGTAAAACGATTTTTAGAAAGTAGAAGTACTACAGAAGATGACATTTTGAGTGCAGTGCTTGGCAGAAATGTATTTCCATCAAAATATTCTTGTAAACCGCCAAAAGCAAACTCATATTAGTTAGACTTTTTTACAAAGTAGTTTTAAGTTTTTTTTGTGTGTATTTTTAGAGTAGATTTTAAGTTTTAAAAATTAAATTTTCTATTATTTTGTTCTTGCTGGCATTATAATGTGTGCATTTTTGTCAAAAAGTAATAAAAGCCATAAAAATGTAATTACATATGTATTATGTAGGTATATACATTTTTTAACGAACTTCTTATATAACGTACCGATTATTAAGGTCCCCTTCGGTACGTTGTAACTGAGTTTTACTGTATATATCTACATACAAACCTTTGATAAATGTCAATTACGTCTTCTTCTGAAGGTGGTTTAATAGAATGTTCTTCATCGGGAAGAGCCTGTAAAAGTAAATCGCCATACTCCCCTGTAATTGAAGCAGTTACATTTGATAAGTTAATCAAGAGCATGATATATAGGTTTACCTATTGCCCATACTGCTACTTGTGTTAATGGCTGTCTATTCTGCAGATCTTCAGATAAGGCTTTATACAACTGCATGGCCATATAACCTTGATGACTAGTGCTTTCTGATATCAGCTGAATGGTTGAAGCTATCACATCGTCCCGAACAGAATTTCCCGCCTATATATTGATTTAATTAGTTAATGATATAGATGCACATTTTTATATAATAAACAAGCTAGACAAAAAAAAAATCATAGGAGATATCAGAGATTGTATTATGACGAAATAAGAAAAATAAGGAAGTTAAGACCTATAAAGCATTCGCCCAGTAGTCACTTATAACTGTGACACATGGACCCTCATAAAGAACATGGAAGAATTATTGGTATTGTGAATGATAATGTAAATTGGAGTATCAGGTATAATTTAGAAGTCAAGCAATTATACAAAGATCTGGCTATTATACTTTACGTGAGAGAATGCCAGAAAGCTGGATATCAAGGAGAATCATGGAGGGACGAATAGAGGGTAACAGAAAGAGGGCACGGTGGCAGAACAAAAGAACTACTGCACCTCAAAAATTGGCAAGGGATGCAGAAGATCGATCCAGTTGGACGCGAAGGATGCAATAGATCAAGGCTCACTCACGGATTGTAGCCCCACAGGAAGAAAATTTGTATATAATGCCTTTCAATATACAGTCTTCTTAGCAACTAATTTTAAGTGCCTGTTTGAAGCATTCTTTTTTGTCTCACCGACCATAGTCTTCTAATGGCAGTAAGGTCAGATTACCATTTTGGTCAGATTACCAGAGATATGTAGATAGGTAGGACATTGTAGGTTAAAACTGTATTAGCTCCTAAACAAAATTTTGCACAGTACCAAAAAATCGATATTACTTATACAATATGTTAAAAGATAGCTTTATGAGAATAATCGTCAAACAATCTAAAAGCTTATTGTGTAAATAAGTGAAATTTGGAAAAAAAAAATCAAATGGGTTCATTCTGTCAAAAGTTCAATCAAATGGGTCAGAAGCTTTATCACCTACTCAACTTTCGAAATAAATTGTATGTAAACACATTGCTAAATTTTAAATAAATACACATCTTGTTAAAAAAAAACCTTAGCTGGCAAAACTTAGATAATTTTTTGTGAATGTGCACATTCATTAACAAATAATACACGGTAGTCCACGGGAAACAAACGTTTTTGAAATGGGTGTAATTAAATTTTTAAAAGTTTTAAAATTATAATAAAGTTTTTTATGCCTGCTAAATGTGCTATTGTTTAAAAAGGATCTCTATTAAATAAGTTTCTTCACAGGGACGTAAGCTAACTATTTTTGTCTTGAATTATGTATTAATAACACCTTTATAATATATTTTTTATTTGACGTAAATTGTATATATTAAAGAAAATAAATAAACATTGCTTAAGGATTTATTTGTTTTAAAATGTAATATTAATTACCTATGAACGAAAGTTTTTAATTATTTTATCTTCATGATTTATTAAGAAAGCATTTCATGTTCGCGCCAATTTGCTAACACTTTCGACGCATGTAGGAACAAACCTAACGTCAGCAACAATGAAATATGTGTTTTTATAAATATACTTGTTAAATTATTTCACCTGAATATCATAAATACTTAAATTTAAGGATCAAAACTGCAATGTGAATGTTCGCGCCAGTTTGGACGTATGTTGGAACAAACCTAACGTCAGCAACTTCAGTTCAGTTCTTCGTCAGCAGCGTCAGTTATAAAAACGAAAGTTTATTCAAAATATATTTTTTTAGTTATTTTACCTGAATATCATAAAAAGCAACTTTAAATGAAGAGGAAGGGAGCTGCGGTATGTGGCTATCAACTCTCTGTACGATGCCGTTCAGTATCCACGTGCTTGCTTACGACGCGTTTGTCGAAAATGGCGAGCCCGAAAGTAAAATGCAACGACTCTTTAGATATCACTTCAACGTTGAACGTAATCGTGAAATCCTCAGCCGCAATACCATTCTCAGATAGGCAGTTGCCCTTCAAACGAAGACGGCAAGTTTCTTAACTGGGGATAAGTAAGAAAACTGTAAAGTGTATTTTGAATAAGGATTTGGACTTTCACCCGTCTAAATTGATGGTTGTTCACTAGCTGAACGAAGGGGACTATTAACAGCGTCTCAGATTTGCTCAAACAATGCTTGGTATATTCGAAGGAAACAAAGACTTAATCATCAAGCTCATTTAAATGCGGTAGTAAATAAACAAAACTCAACATTTTGATTTGACTTTATCAAAACAGAAGCTCGGAGACGAGAAATCCACAGGACGGAGTGTGGTTTGGAACGGACAATGACCATCACTTCAATTATATAATTTTTTCAATTAAGGATTGAAAATGACATCTTACACTGATTATTGTAACATTATAGATTTTTTTACAAACAGTTAATGGAGTGATATTTTGTATAAAAACGTACATTCCTAGTGGGCCATCTTGAACTAGTATAAATTGAAAATATGATGCTAAAGTCATTTAACTGTTAATTTATCCACTGAAACAAGAAAACAAATAAGTTACAAGCATTTAAAAAATGTTCACTATTTATTATTTTATAAATAATTTATTGCTGAAATAATTGATATGTATGATATAGTGAAAATATTATAAACGAAAGTGCTCTAGTATCTCAACATGTAGCAGATATTTAAATTGATTTACATACCGCTACTAACACTTTTAGCAATGTGTCTAAATGCCATCTCTTATTTGGGGCAAACCTTTCTGCAGCTAATACAATACTACTAGAGCAAGGCGCTTTAAACTCAGGATCGGCTTTTTCCAAAAATGTCAATAGGTCTTTAATCATTGTTCTAATATTCTGAGGATTTACTAAAGCAAATGACAACTCCATAGCTCTCCTTCGAATTGAAACATCTGGATCTATAAATTAAAATTCATGGATGGATTAAAAAAATCACTGAAAGAAACTGTACCTTTAAGACACTCCAAAATTGTCGATCTGTGTCTCTGAACTGCAGATGTATCAACGTGAACTGTTCTCAACAAAGTATTTAATGCTACATATCTGATGTTTTTGTCATTGTTTAGTAAAAATCTTCCCAAAATATTTACAGCCAGAACCTGAGAAATAAAAATGGGTTTGCAAAATAATCAAGGAATGTTCAATATATCTACTCACTCTCAATCCACCCTCAGATTTAATATCCATGATGGATAGAACTGTTTCATATAAAATAGTATTTCCGACATTTTTACTTGTTTCAGTATTGGTCGCTACTTGCGCTAAAATGTCATTCATTGCCTCAGAAGTATCAGCGTCATTTATACCAAGTATTCTTAAAAGTTTTAGGATTTTAACCTAGAAATGATATGTGATGGGAAGCTCTATTAAGGATTGTATGTTGGTGTAATACCTGCAAGAACGGATCACTAACTCCAGATACATCATGTTCTGGAGAATATCCAGCTAGAATGAGATTTTTCAATATCCTCACCAAATTGGGTACAATCTAAAATATTTAATACAGTTCATAAAAAATAGTGAGGAATCTTCTGTAGGTTTGACAATTCAAAAATAGTGGTTTTTTAAGTCTGGCAGGGAATCATTATTATATACGAGCGATATTTTTAAATAAGATTCGTTTGAGAATAAGAGTGAAAATGCCTCGCAATAGTCGCAATGCATTTACGCGTCTGATCTCAGCATACTTTGCGCCCGTTTAGGCGCCATTTGCAGGCGAATTGTTTGTCTGTGTACTGAGCTGTAAAAGTTTATGATGTTTAAGAAAATTGACTCGCCCGTCGACTATGAGATACGTTCTGTAATTCGATTCTTGAGTGCAAGAAACTTGGCAGCAGCGGAAATCCACCGTCAGATTTGTGAGGTTTACGGTGATAATATTATGAGTGACAATAAAGTTCGAAAGTGGGTGAGAATATTCAAGGACTGGCAGGTTAACGTGCATGATGAGCCACGCCCTGGCCGACCTTCTTTGATTTCTGCAGATTTGGTTCGTGATCTGTATAATAAAATTCGAGAGAATCGACTTTCACGATTTCAATGTTATCAAGTAAATTTCCACAGGTTTCAAGGTCAGTTTTGTACTCCATTGTTTTGAAGAAACCGAATTATTTAAAATTGTGTTCTTTGTGGATTCCTAAAATCCTCCTGATGATCACAAAACAAATATATTAGGTTGTGCTTTACAATTTTTGACTTGATTCAATCAAGACAGAGATTAATTGTTAGACCATATCGTTACAGGAGATGAGATTTGGGTATCTCACATGACTCCTGAGTCTAAGCAACAATCAACAGAATGGCGACAAACATCGTCGCCAACCAAAGTGGAAGCCAAATAGACAATTTCAGCACGAAAGATCATTGCAACTGTCTTTTGGGACAGGAAAGGGATTTTGTTAGTGGATGTTATACCGAGAGGAACAACAATCGATTCTGATGCGTATTGTGTCACCTTGAGAAAACTCCGGCATGTCTTACAAAACAAGCGGCATGGCTTACTGTTTTCTGGTGTCATGTTGGTCCACGACAAGGAAAGATCACATGTTTTTACACAAACACAAAATCTAATCAGGTCTTTTGGATGGAAAGAACTGGATCATCCATCTTACAGTCCAGACTTACTTAGACCCAGAATTAGTCCATCTTACTTAGACCCAGTAATTTTCCCTTGTTGCGGTACTTAAAGGAGTTCCTTGATGGTCAACGCTTCAACGACGGCGAAGAAGTTAAAACTACAGTCATGGATTGGGCTTCTTCATAGGTGGCAGATTTTTTTGACGTCGGAATTCAAAATCTTGTTGGGCGGTATGACAAATGTTTGAATGAAAAAATATATATTTGAATGATATTTATAGTATTTTTCTTATTACTAAAAAACGGACCTAATTTAAAAAATATACCTCGTATATTAAAAGAATATAATAAATTGATTTGCTGAAACATAATTTTACAATGCGCTTCTATATAACTGTTTTGAGAATCAAAAGGACTAACATATATATTGGGTTGACGCGAAAGTTTCTTCCGTTTTTGGCGCTAGATGACATTGCATGGGAAATCCGAAGTGTTATCAACTTTATATATGTAAAGTTTTGATGTTTGATTGAAAGAATTTCAGAGAGTACTTTGGAAAAAAAAATGTTTTTAGGTTTATATTTTGTTAAGATTTAAAAATGGACGAAAACAGGTACTATTCCTGACATATTGCTTTTTTAATTTCTGAAAAGGCTAGAATGAATTCTATTCAACATTTATGGCGAATACATTATGCGTAAAGCTCTCGAGGATTGGACGGGCAATGATAGTATTGCCGGCATTAACATAACTAACCTAAGATACAGTCAAAGTCCTCTAAGTGCATGTCTTCTAAATACACATATCCTCTATCTGCATACAATTCCATGCTCTAAGTGCACGTTCCCCCTAAAGTTAAACAGGACGAATTATGTGAGACCGTAAGCGCAATTTTCAAACTTTTCATTTCAATAAGTATATTGTAGAAATACAAGGATATTGTTTATGACTAGAATTACCAAAACTTCTTACACTGAATACAAAATTAAATTTATTGTAGGTTATGTATTGTAGGAATAATGTCATATGGCTCTACAGTGCGGCGTAGAGAAAGAAATCATCTGATTAAATAAAGATAGATATAGAAATTAGAAACGTAGGAATGATAAAGATCGTAGAAGTGTGCACTTTACAGGATGAACCCCGGTATATTTTCTGTGTATCGTTGACATACACAGAAAATATATTTACTTCCTATTTTTGCTTTAGGACCCACATTAGCTGTGGTATCTAAGGCATCAGCCTTACGTTACGACAGTTAATGTGGAGTGGGTTCGAATCCCGTACTAGGCAATAAAGTTTTTCTAAAATTCTTGTGAATGTTTCTAGGTAAGAGTGTAAAATCTGACAAGGAATCACCCTTAGTCACGCCAGGTCGCGGCTGGGGAAGGCCGGATGCCTTCTGAGAGGATTTCTGCGTTGGTCACTCGCCAGTCGGTAGGCTTCTCGAGATATTTTCAGTTAAGCACAAAACCAAGGGTTGATAGCCCGAAGGGGGGTGCTGACCGTGGTTTTCGGTAGTTGATGACCGTGGTTCGGAACCCACGTTAGCTGTACGTCCAGTCGCTAAATAGCCTTCTCAGTTGCTGATGCGCCTCTAACCGCAAAACTTTACTTTTATCTTTGCTTTATATATAGAAATTAATGTAATTTATTTTTTAGATTCATTTTGATGCCCTGAAACGTTAAAAGTTTGTATTTATTTTAGAACATTTTTATATTTTTGTTCATTAGGCAAATTTGTTACAGAAAATAATCACTGAGAAATTTGTCTCTGTTTGGTTTTTTTTTTACCCAGTGATTCTTTATTTATATAACAGATATATTTTGAGTTTTAGATCGTAGCGAAAAACCCAAAAATATAAATATTATCGACCTCCAAAACAACACGCCCAGCATCAGTCATTTTTATTTAAGATAGCGAGCCAATTTGTGTGTCTTGGAACTTTAATATCGAATGAATGCGGTAATATTTAAGACATCAGAAGAAGACGTCAAATGGCAGGAAATACAATGCGAAATTTGCAGATATAGGGATAGGGACATAACACAGAACACAAAGAAACAGATAGTGAAAACTATAGTTTTTTTGAGCATTGCTATAGTCCGCGAAACATGGGCCATTAAAAAACAAGCCCTGAAGTGCATTGAATAATTTTGAACTTTGGTGCTGGAGACGAACCAGACCTTCGCATACCCTAGATTGATAGACGAACAAAAGCATCCGCTAATCAAGAAATGAATAAACCCACAAGGCTATACCACATTATTCATCAATGAACACTAAGATTATTTGGCCACATTGAATGTAGGAACAGCAATAACTTTAGAAAGATTGGTGGTACAGGGACGGATGGACAATTCTAGATTACGTGGCAGAACTCCAAAAAGACGGATAGTCCAAATTAAAGACCTAACTGGTACATCTCTCCAACATTCAATCAATGAAGCCAGAAATAGAGAACATTTGCTCAACGAAATGAGTTTTCATAGTTCACCATTCTTCTGAACAGAATATGGAGAAGAATGCTTTGCAGATGCAAATAAGATACGTGCTGTATACGGTGATAGGGCCGATGATGATTCCACGTACCGTAAGTGACTTAGAAAGTTTCGTGAAAACAATTTGAATCATAACGATTCACTAAGTTCTGAACGGTAGGCTGAGACTGAAGACAACGAAAGATTGGTGCTAATAAAAAGTGATAGGCATATAATAACTTCGGAGTTATCGGATACATCAACTTGGAATGGTCCGCAAGGCCGACGATTCTATTAAATTACTCTCCGTCCAACTTATGCGGTATCTATAGCATGAGTTGGACGGAGAGTAATCTATAGCATTAAATTCTGCTTGCAATTCTCTATTGAAGCAATTCGAAATCGATCCATTTTTAAAGCGGATGGCTAGAGTTGATGAAAAATGGATTGTCTGCAATATTGTTAACCTTAAGACATCATGGTTTGAGCTCAAAGATTCTCGTTAAACCACTGTAAAAGCCAGTTTACATACGAAGAAGATATTATGCATTTGATGGTACTGGAATGGAATGATATATTATGAGATGTTATCTGAAAAACATGCCTTTCTATTCTTCTATTCACCAATAGAAATAGCATTGTGTTCCATCGAGACAATGCTAAACCATATGTTTCTTTGGCCATACTACACCAACTTCTGGCCTAGGATATTTTAGTTCATCCACCATACTCCCTCGACCTTCCGCCCTCCTATCATTTATTCAGATTACTTTAGCACCTTATATGGCAAATACTTTACTTTATTGGAAGATTTGAAAAATCACCTGAATTAGTTGTTAAAACTATATTGGTTAAATGTAATTTTTAGTAAAATATTTAATTCAATTTTTCACAAGATTCTCAAAATATGGGATGAACGTTTGCACCAATTCAATACTCTCAGACTATCCAATCCAATCCTCCAATTATGCATCCTCTATTTTTCATTTTTATCCAAAGAATGGATTCAATTATGATCAAATATCTACAGTTTCATTAAAAATAATATACCAAAGCCATTTTAGGAAAAGTGACAATAAGAGCTTCAATCTGAAGCATTTCTTGTTTTTCAGGGATATTAAACATATTTACTCTCACCAGGCATGATTTTGCATACCACTATAGTAGTTTTTACTTTCATTTAGAAAGACCGTGTTTTCTATATTAACATACACATAGTCAGGCTAAACAGTGTTTAGAAAGAAATTATTCCCAAAATTAAATATTTTGGTAAAGTAGTTCCTTTTTAAAATCACTTATTGAGTAAACACAAAGAAATTTACCATTAAGCACCAAAATACTTGTTGAATCATCTCCAGACAATAAAAAAAAAAAATGATTTGGTGTTTAGTTAGTAAATCTCCTTGAGTTTAGTATTTCACACCAAAGATTCCAATAAAAGAATTGATCACTTATTGAAGTCTAGATACAACATTTCTCCAAAGAGTGTAAAACATAATGTATATACATACTTTTTTAAAATGATTTAATGTATCAGGACTATTTTCACACATCTCTGTAATTAGTGTTACACCAGTTATAAGAACTCCATGATTTTTTTCAGATAACATGCTTCTTGTAGCTGGTAAAAATATTTCCATCAGTTCTGGTACTCTGAAAAAAAAGTTAAATCAACAACTGGCAACTAATATTATTAACCCTTCATTAGTCGCGGCTGATCTGAGAGATCAGAAAGGGATATTTTGTTTCACAGTTCTACTAGCTTCCTAACTATTTAAGTGGAGTGAGGCAGTAGGGTTTTAACATTCGTCAAGTTTATTGCAATTCAGAAATTTGAACTTTGGATTTATCAGATCACCGCGACCAAGATAGTAAGTTTTTCGTACCCGAATTTTTAATTAATTTAATTAATTAATTATTTTTCTAATATGTATATATAAGAATATATCCTGCCATGGTATTTTTTTGTGCCTATGGGAGTAAAAAAAGGCATCGGATCCCGCAGATTACCATGGTTAATACTGCTTTTTTGTCTTTTTTTAGATTGCCTACTATAGAAGAAGTGTTCTCTTTGGAAAATGAAGCTCATGTAGGTGAGATCATTCACATGCTGAACGACCAAGATGAGGAAATTTTAGGCCCTAGAGATGAAGAGGCTGATATATATGAAGATGTTGATGGGGAAGAAAATATTGTACATAGTTATGAAGGAGAGTTTTGTTTCGAAATTGATCTAGATGGAGATGAGAACTATTATTTGGCTTGTGAGTCAAATAATAGTTGGAATACATGGAAGACATGGAAGAAAAAAAAAATAAGGAGATGTGGGCCACAAAACATTCTTGTGTGTCTTCGAATATTAAGAAGAAATGTTAATTGCCTTTAGGGGTAAAGACGTTTTTCGGTAATATAATCCAAAAAAAACCTGTGAAGTATGGAATCAAAATACTCTTACTGATACCAGGGTTCACTATACATTCAATATGGAAATTTACGCGGGAAACCGACCAGAATGGTCCTTTGGTTTGAACAACTCACCATTTGAAATTTTGAAATGTTTAGTTTGTCCCATAGAAAATTCTGGTAGAAATATAACTATTGACAATTGGTTCAATGGCCACAACCTCATTAGCAAACTGAAATGTAAAGTCTTCCATGTTTGGATTTCAGAAGGACATAACCTTAGTTTCATACATCCCTAAGCTAAAGAGCAACGTATATTTTTTGTCAACTCTACATTTTGAAGGCAAAATTGACGGGACGACAGCCAACAAAAAAAAAAACCTAAAATAATAACATTTTACAACCAAACAAAATGCGACTTTGCTTGGAACATTGTAGAATGAGATGTCAAATTGACTGTACAGTTGTCTCTGATTCAATTTCAAGTAATGGCTAATAATGGCTTGAAATTCTTAAATGACCCAAAATTTTTATTCATCTTAGAAAAAATTCTTTTAAATCCTTGTATTTTTTGCTGTTTGTCGAAGCTATAATCTAATTTTAATGATACATTATAAGTAATCATGGTATAGTCACTTTTACATAATATATAAATAGGTTTCACCTAATTTCTTTTATTTAATTTCAATTATTTTAAAATGTAACTACATTATAAAATACTTAATGTTGTTTAGTCAAATCTTTATCATTTTAAATCCTTTAGTCTATTATATAAGGGCTAAAAAGTTAAAAATTTGTCGAGTTTTCTAAAAACAGATGTCAGATCACTGTGAGCAACATGACCCATTTTGTAGTCGCGACTAACAGAGGGTTAAGTCAATTTCAAAACATTTTCAATTATTTTGATATGTACTACTTAAATGATTAGTTTTAGAAAACTCCTAATATATTACCTCTTAATTATTCTATAAGCACATAATGCAGCCTTTTTTCGAATATATGCATTTGGAGATTTCATTAACCTTTCTACTTCTGCTGCAAGATCTCGGGCCATTTCAGGGGAAGCTATAGCCCCTAGTGTACACAGGGCTAAACCAACAACAAACTGAGTTGTAGAGTTAAGATCACTAAAAATAATGTAGTGTATAACAGAAGTTATTATTTAGACTGAATATTACTTTTTTAGACAATTGGTTATTAACAAATGTACATCCTGTCTTTCATCTAGTAGCAACATAGCTCCTAAATATCCTATTCTTTTATCTGTAAATCTGGAACTGGCGATGAGCTTTAAGCATTCCAATTGGCCAAAATGGGCAGGATAGCCCAACATATGAATGTATAAAAGTTTGGCTATATTTCGACATCTAAAATCGTAAATAAAAAAAATGTATAATAAAAACTAATTATTAAATCACAAAAGATGAGCTGCAAATAACATGATATATAAGATTAAATATGTATGTATGTCAAAAACAAGCAGTATTTTTAATCATTAACACATATTTGACAGCCAATCTTTTTCCATTTGAGAAAGCAAATAATAATCATTTATGAAAATGGTGTTCCATACTATGGAAAAGCATTCACAAATTGTTCAACTTTATAAAGAAATTTAATTTGTATGGTTGGGAAGAGATATTGAACCATTTTTTTTGAAATTCTAGTTGGTAATGTGGTTATCATTGAATTTAAGGCAGATATTGCTGACAAAATCTAAATGGCAGCTGTTTAGGTTAAAATATTCTGTTTAAAATAAATGAAGAAAACTTACAGAAAGTTCCTACATATCATACTTTAATTTAAAAGTCTAATCTTATTTGTCTATCTATTATTCAGGTTACAAATTAAATCCCAACTAAAAATGTATGATGTGGTTACATTAAATGAAAGCTAACAATGATAAATTAAACATACCTACATAACTACTTCATTGTAACAATTACAATTTATTAAATATGATCACAATTTTAAGTATTATTTGATTAGGAAAAATATATTTTTTTGAATATTTAATAATGAATATTTATAAATTTAAAATCCTGTTAACAAGCTTCTAAAGAAAAAGTAAAATAAAACAAGTAAAAACTTGTCTATAGAAATAATAATATTTCAATGTACCTCCAAACAGAATCCTCTTCACGAAAAGTGCTTCTAATATATGCACATTCCTTATTAACCACACTACGTTCTTCAGCAGCAGTCCTTGCAGCACGAATTTGTCTAATCAAGTCCCGAAGCCGCATAGGTGTGGGCATTCGCACTATAATTAAAATAGATCTGTTGAAATTTAACTTTGTAAAGAAGTAACATTACATACCTCTTTCGATGGCCTCATTAACAACCTGCTTGATTGTGGCCATATTAAAAGCCGGGTTAAATCTAAAATTAATGGGTTTTAGTATAACACTTTCACTGTATCTAAAATAAATTACCCATGCTCTGAAGCATTCATATTAGTTTTTTAATCACACAGTTTTACTCAGGTTAACAATATGTTAAGCAATACCAACACACGCACATTTAGATATTATACTTTATTTTATCTGATCTTATTGACTCTGTTAAAACTTTAGAAATAACACCGAGAGGCACAATTCTTCAAAGAGGGTTCCAAACACGAAAAAAATTCACCTGTATTTTGCACCTTGCTTATTTGACAACTGACATAAATATTAGCTTTTTCTAACCGGTTATGATACGTTGTAATTATATTAATGCTATTGGATTTTTGAACGACTGAACCACAAACGAATGAACGAAAACTGTTAATCAATTAATAATAAAACGTTTTAATAATATTACTTGTCCATTGATTTGACATAAATATGCAATATGGCTGGTAATGACGTCACGTGACAAAAAGCCTGTTTGTCAATTGTATTCACGTTAGGCATGTATTGTTGGAATTTCAAGCATTTCTATTTCAATATTCGGGTAGACGTACGTCGTAGTTAAAAAAAAAATACCGTATATAGAATAATATTCAATCACCAAGATAAAAGAATATTTTTGGAAGGTAGATTGGTTTTAATTTTTGAAACACCAATGTCAGCAACAATGGCCTTACTAATCAAATAAGATCAGATATTGTATGTACATTCGCATAAGCCTTTAAGCACCCCCTTTTGCTAACTAAATTATAGAAACAAGGGAAATGAGTTATTTTACCTTCTGTTAGCTTCAGGTGGCAAAACACTCCAATCTGATTCATAGTATGGATACATATTCAGTTTATTTACCCTGTAAATGTCTTAAAACCTAGCATATACCTTGCCTTGACTGGTTTTTTGATAAGGCAATATACGGAACTATTTCATAGATAAGAGCATTTATCAATTTTATTTTTACCTGTCCTCTTTACACATCATATAAAGTGGTAAATTAAGTAAATAAGTTATCTGTCGTTATAGTATATATCAGGATAGAGGAATGATGGTTGAAAATAAACTCACAAATGTAGATAATATACTTAACATGTTTTATATTCAATAAAAAAAATATATATATAATCTAAGACTAGTTGATAATGTACAAATGGTATAAGCAAAAAAACCTAATATAAAAATATATGCGAATATTTTTAATTTGGTTTTTCCAGCACTACCTGTCAATGTTTCATTACTTGAGGTGGATATTGTTATTGTTGATCATGTATTGGAATATTCCTTGTACCAAGAATATTTATTTCTGGTAAATTGGAAAACATTAAGTCTCATCACTATTTCTTGGAGGTCTAATAAAGGTATTTCTCTTTATACAATCTACTAACCACCTAATCCCTTCATCAACACCCTCCCTACAATTTGTATTTTAAAAATGAAAAAAACCCTTTAATTATTTATTCTTACCCAGTTAAAGCAGACACAGGCATCACCATACAATCTCTTTTTCCAATTAGATGGGCATTCTTATTAAAAATTGGCTTAACTTCTCTAACTCCCATACAATCAGGAAGATCTTGTTTATTTGCTAATACTAAAAGGGGAATCCCCTGCAAATTTTCATTTGCAATCAGTTTATCTAAAATAGAAAATATTTTAATTAATTTTGCACATATAATGTTCTTTGAAATTATTGACCAAATATTTCTTTTGATTCATCAATTCTTTCTCTGTCTGAAGAATCGACTATATAAATAATAGCATGGGATTCCTCATAATACTAAAAATACACATATTGTGAATTAATTAAAAAGAACAAAATATCACATTTACCTTATCCCATAATGATTGTAACTCACTTTGTCCACCTAAATCCCAAAAATTCAATTGGACACCCCCAACATCTATTTTACCTATATTGAGCCCTACTGTTGTAGTTATTTTTGTTGGATTTATTCCTTTATAATTTTTTGTTAGTTTAGTCTTGGCAGCTTCTAAGTACGTCTGAATATAATAATTCCATCATTATATTATCAAATTATTATATATTTATATTCTGATACTGGAGTATAGAAAGAAGAACTCACAGTCTTTCCTGCATTATCTAGTCCTAGAATAAGAACACAAAATTCATCCTTTTGGACCATATATTTGTAGAAACCATGTACAAGAGTGTACATTATTTAAATCTTGAATAGTTAATTTTTGTTATTTATAGGGTTACGGATACATACTGTTTTCTTCTTTTATTACATTTAATATTTTACCTAAGGTTTTATTTAAAGCTTCAGGTAAGAGTGAAGTTTAATATTTTTGGTAATGGATTTTATTATTTATAAAAACTAATCTAATACGAAAATATATCGTTTTATAGAAAAAAATCAAACAAAAAAAACTAGAAGATAATAACATGTTCCTGTCTGTTATAAAATAAAAAAGAAGAATAGAGAAAAGGAAATAAGCACTATGATTTGGAATGAGAGGAAGATCGAGCTAATTTTGAGTTTATATTCTGGAACTGGTGCCTAAACGAATGTAATCTGTATGTTGACATTCTGAATTTGATCTTGTATTTACAGTTATATTTAGACTATTACTAAAATTACATGAAAAGGTACATGTAAATGGCCTTTTATAAATAAACAATGTAAAGCAGTGATGATTCGTAATTCAGTCGTAACGTTATTGACTAAAACCATTGAATGAACTTTTATTTTTATTTGTTTTATTGTGACTGTTACACATACCGTTTGTTTACTATTGGAAATGTCCATTTCCATTTTCGCGAAAAGTATATAGTTAAGTAACTGGTATGTCATTGCTACCATGGCTTCGCTAAAAGTAAAAGAAATATTTTGTTTGATGTATTCGGGGTTACTGTTTGTAGGTAATTATATTTTGTGATGATACAATAAGGAAATATATTTTATTTTAGATATCAGGTTTAATCCTTGTCGGGTTTTCTGCATATTTACTTTTTAAATTATTTTACCATTATGCCTTCATTCCGTCCGGTAGTGTTGGACCTTTTTTTGTGATATTTGTCCTTGGTATTATTCATTTGTTTCTTACATGGCTGGGAATTAAAGGACCCACAAGGGAACATAATTTTCATATTGTTTTGGTAAGAAACACAATAATTTCTGTTTCTTGTTTTGAATTTATGGCTGTTTTTTTTTAATTATATTGTATTAAACGTTTTTAATTCCATATATTTTCAGTTTATGATTTTTACGCTGGTCCTATTAGCATGTGAATTTATTGTTGGAGTTTGGACAATTGTATTGTGGGATGAAATCGAAATTGGATCTATCGATTTAATGACGAAATCATTCGATGATTTAATCAGTTTAAATTATTATAAAAAGGATTGGAATAAACTCCAAAGTAAGGTCAGTGAGTATCAGTTGTTGAAAAAAGTTTACGTGAGGCAGCGTGGCCGAGCGGTCTAAGGCGCTGGTTTTAGGCACCAGTCCGAAAGGGCGTGGGTTCGAATCCCACCGCTGTCAAGTTTTTTTTTTTATTTTAGTTACACTGTTGTGGATTGGATGGCATGGGTGATTACAATAAAACGCAAAATATACCCACATCATGTTTTTTGGATCTGCACAAAGTAAATGCAAGTAATGTTGTATTTACAGAAGGATGTAAAATTCCCTTAATTAAATATGCAAAACGCATTATGATAGATGGAATTATCATTGGGTTTACGTGCGTTATATTTCAGGTAAATTAATAATATTTAGTAAAATTTACATTTTAAAATAATAATCATGGTGAATGTTTTGGAATAGCATGCTCAAAGGTCACTGCTTTGAATATTCAGTGAATAAAAATGATAAATAGCTATAGCCTTGGAAAAAAAAAACTCCAAAATAAAAATGTCAAAACAATTACAAATTGATTAATTTGGAATTTATTATTTGTAACCTCATTTCAAACTTCACTTATATGAGTAATTTATGTTGGTTTATTGCAAAAGAGTGTTTTACTAAACATTCAGAATTTAAAAAGTGTGGATTATTAGGATCAACTTTTCGGTTTTTGCCCATTCCAATGGTACTGGTATTTACACATTAATTCAGTTCTTTTTCAATTTTTAATCACTAGCAGCAAAGCATGCAAAAATGCCTAGAAATATGATATCTCATTTTAGCATATCAAGAGTAATTGCTTTGTTATAACGTGGCTTTAATCAAAGTGATATTGCGGAAATTGTAGCTATTCCCCTAGGTGCTGTATCGAAAATTCATAAAAAAATTCAAATGACATGAGGGATCGCCCCATAATTGGTAGAAAACGATGTACCACAGTTGCACAAGACTGGCAGATATCAATGATAGGTCGAAGAAATCGTCTGGTAAATGTTTCATGACAAACGATAACACGCAGGCTGAAAGCGGTAAATTTGGATCGCAGGAAACCTTTACGTTTTCCCAAACTAACCCTTCAACAAAAGATTGTAATAGGTTCGAGAAATGGCGGATCATAGTCTGAACTAGAATAACCTGATGTTCTCCGATGAGATGAGAATCGGCTTGGTTACTGATTTACGAAGAACATTAGTTTGGAGAGCTCCAGGTCGATAAGCCCGACTAGAAACAGCTTAACCACGTATCTCATTTGGGGACACCTCTATTGGTCCTGGAGACAAGAGTCACTGGTGATGTGTACATAGAGGAAATTTTAAATCCTGTTGGGCGTCTGTTCCAAGGCGCAGTGGGCGATGGATTTGTTTTCATGGATGACAACCCACCTCTTCATTGAACAGCAGCAATACAACATTTTCTTAAAGAGGAGGGAATAACCAAGTTAGGATGGCCAGCAAATTTCTCTGATATGAATGTTATTGAACATACCTTTGGGGGACATTTTGAAAATACGCATCAGAAAACGGAACAATCGTCCTCTTACCCTGCGAGAATTAAAAGATGCTGCTCCATTTAATCGACAGCATGCCAAATCGTTTACAGGCATGCAGACCCATGGAGGAGCTACTGCAGTTTTATTGAAAGTTGTCATTTAAATTTTTAAATTATATTGAAGGCCATTGGTACCTTGTAATGTTTTGACTCCAAAATAATAAATACATTTTTTACACATTGGTCATTTGGTGTTGAGTTTTATTTGGTAACAGTAAGAGTTGTAATAAAATGATGATTATGTAAACGAATAAAAGAAAAACTTGTGATGTGGGCATCACAATGGAACCATTTTCTAGGAATTTCATAATAGGCAAAGGAATAAAAAATTAAAATACCCACAAAGATCTTCAGTGGTTTGTTTCAGTTATGATTATGGAGGTCGTTGGTACCGGATGAATATAGTATATATACAGGGTGTAAGGGAATGTATTTTCGTAAATTTAACCAACGATTCTTTATATAATTTTGAACAAAGAATTTCCTGAAAACGTATCCAGAATGCAACCAACCATTTCCGCGAAAAACAAGTCAGAAGTTATTTTTATTTTCTTAACAATTCGCAGCGTCTCATCTCTTGTTTATTTCGATTGATCGGAATTCAGTTATTTTTGTTTCATTAGCCTCTTATGGTATTATTTGAAAATAAAACTTAATTATATCCGTTCATTCCATAGATTTCAGCATAAATTTGGTTTTTGTTAGAAAAAAAGGAACATTTATTATGCCTTATTACTTATTTATAACACATTATTGTCGTTTAATGTCAAAATTGAAATTACTAGTACTAATTTTTCATATAATAATACCTTTTAAACGAATATTAATTTGAACAAATAATTTAAATTCCATTGCTTTTGACCAATAAATTATTCACAATATTTTTGCCTGTGTGAAAAATTAGCGGGTTAGTGTTTGTACACTTTATAAATCATAGAGAGCGGATTTTTGCCGGAGATCGGGAAAAGTCACTGGTTTTCAAGGTGCCTAGTCGTAGTCGTACACTTGAGATATTCATGAGATTAAAATGAATTCATACTAACTTTAGCTTTACCGTTGTGTTTACTTCGTATTGTTGTTTTTTGCCATACAACATAAATAATCGAAATAATTCCATGTACTGAATAATGTACAAAATAATTGAACTTGATTTATAAACATATTATTTTTTTGGTTTTTTGGAATTTTCGGTCAATTGTATTAATAAATGTATTTTTTTTTTCTATTTTATAAACTTTTCGGTTCATTTTACAAAACCATCTTTAGAACAATTACGTCTCTACAATATATATCATTTTTACAAACAGCACAAATATATATGTAAACACATAGCTATATCTTGTTGAATAATTCATTTTTCAAAACTTTTTACATAAAATATGACATTTAAACAATTAAAACCCAATTATTGTCTGAACGATTGTGGTGTGTTCATATTTTTTTTGCGTTTTTCGTCACGATCTAAAACTCAAAAATATCTGTTCTTATGTAAATAAAGGAGTTTATAAAAAATAGGAGACAAATTTCTCAGTGACTCTTTTTCTGTAATAAATTTGCTTGACGAACAAAAATTTAAAAAATAATTCATTATAAATTTAATAATTACAATAAATGTAAATACAAATTTTCAAAATCAAAATCAAAAGTCTTTGAGAAACCTGGAAAAATGTTTCTAAAAAATCTGGAAGAGGTCTTTCTGGGTATCATGAGACGGAGAAAGCTCCCCAAAACTCTGAAGCATATCGTGATATTCGCGTAGAGGATATATTTTTGGCTTTAAATCGAATTGAAATGCACGCACTGGCATACACTCGTGTATGCGGAAGAGGAAAATGCTAAAGAAGGTAAGAGGAAAATGCTAATGTGAGATTTTGACAAAACGTCGTCAAGAATATGAAAATTCCTCAAATGAACGGATTGACACCCGGAAGAATAATTCCAACATTTACTCCATCCGTGAAAACTACATGTTAGTCATTAAACGCCTTGTGATTTTTGTTTAACTGATTTTTTTTTTATTTGTAGGCGGTGGGATTTTTCGCTTTTTATACATATTTTAAAACCTTGCGAGAAGAAAGATCAGAACGTATTGCTCGAAGAACAGCTATGCAAAGGGAGATGTCTACGGCGAGCCCTGGTCAAATTCAACCCCAAGTCTATGTTCCGGTTGGTGTAGTACCACCTTCAACTTCGGTACCTGTTACGGGACAACCAGCCAGTGGATCGACTGGCGATACTGACAAGCCCCCTGCTACCCCTCCAGTAAGCACATCATCTTAATATTGTCTTTTTGGTTTTCTTTTGAACAGATATTTTATAATTAAGAGAAGAAAAATGCTTTACATTTATTTGGTATAAGTAAGGACTTACAAAGTGGTATACTCACTTTGGAATTAGGGTTTGGTTCAATGTTGAGGTAATTAAGCACCATAATTTTATAATAATTTGCAATTTATTGATATTTAATTAATGATGATTCTGTATGTAGCAGTTAATTTAACATTCATATTCACTTCATGATTTGAATTATTGGGTTTAAGAGCAAAACCCAAACATAATGAGCTGTTAAATGATTATGCTCGACTAAAATATCTTTATGTACATTAATATATTCTAACACTTAATTTTTTAAACATTTTTTTTTGCTTTTAACTATAATTAGGAAGTAGTCTGGACTTATTTATCATGATATTATTTTAAAATAATACATGTATTTATTGACTAATTTGTGATTCTAAAGAATTTTATTTGATTATACTCCTGCCATAAGTTCTGTCTTTTGTATGAGTTTAATTTATAGAAAAACAAAGACTTCTTGCTTAGGAGATAATTCAGAGATATACAACTTATTCGAAATATTCACCTTTTTTCAAATAGTTCGACTGCTTTCAAGGATATTGAAGTTGTTATCTTCACTAACTCAATTTCTTCGATTTCGATATCGATCGAAGGGCTCGATATCGAGTGTAGGGTAGGTCTTCTAAAACGCGTCCCAGTGATTTCCTAAAGGCCAATTTTTAGCAGTGATAAATTCATATAAACTGACCTCCAATGGTGCTAAATCTTGCTGGAAGAACCAATGTTTTCTTATAAACAAGATGTTATTAAGCGGCTTTACTACCTTCTCGAAAACATCTTTGTTAGTTAGGTGTACATGTTTTAACCCCTTACTCGCAGAAATGTAGTTGAGTGACGCCGTCGTACGACATTTCCCACCAAATCATTATTGAAATCAGATGATGACCTGCAAACTGTCATTTTGCCAGTTGAATTTCTCTTCAACAGTGAACATCTTTCCATTTACGATGTGATGATTCCCAAGCCAGGCAAACATCTCAAATCCTACAGATCAATAAGCCTACTGGTCAATTAATTATCAAATATGGTTTACAATCAACGTAGGAGTACCACAGTGTAGTGTACTGGGCCCAGTGCTTTATCTCAAATATACATCTGATTTACCTACTACCTGACAGGCAACAATAGTTGCCACATTGGTAGACGATACTGCCACCATGGCTTCCAACATCAACTCAGGAGCGATGTCAAAAAATCTGCAAATTAATTTAAATGAAATTGAAGGTTGGCTTAGCAAAAAGGAGAGGATGAGCAAATTAAATCTTGAACTTCTTCAACTCAACAAACCTTAAAATCCAGAGAGTTCAAAACAAAATTATGTGTATAATTGTAGAGGCTCCAAGATATGCGCCCATTTTCATCGTCCTGCGAGGCATCTTAGTATCATCCATCAAAGGGTTAATTAAACTTTATAGTGAAAGATACAATAAAAGAATAACAGTACACATTTAACATACCCAAACAATTTTATTTAAAACTAATGGTACATTATATTTTAATTAAAGTATTTAAAGCCATCTATAGCTATGACCTTTTCCCATCACGGCAAGTTCGTGTGTCTTTCAGCATTTCATGCAATGCTCGATTCAAATTGATCATTTGTTCTCGATAACGTTCAACATTGATAGTTTCATTCGGTTTCAGCAGTTACACACCTTTCTGATCCCACAAGATACAAAGCACAAGCTCTTCCTATGAATATCTCGTTTTGGCGTGGATGGTTAATGATGATGGTTCACCTGGCTTAACTATTGCTTTTCTTCACTTATGATTGTCGTAATGAAGGCATTTTCATCACCAGTAACAATTCGATACAAAATTGACTTCTTTTTATGCCTTTTAAGCAACATTTCAAACATCTCGTTGTTTTTCAGTCAATTCATGCGATACCCAATTTCTTTCTTTCTGAATGAATGCAAGTTTATGTACACGTTTCCAACGGTTGTTCAGCATCATCTTTAAATTTTTTTGGTTGATCTGGACGTTCTTTATCTTTCACATCAAAATCACCACTTTTGAAACATTTAAACTAATTTTCACAAGTCCTTTCAGTAGGAGCATGTTCTCCATAAGCTTCTACAAGCAAACCATGACTTTCAGTAGCCGTTTGCTTCAGATGAAAGAATAAAATTAAAGCTTTCCGCAAATGCTGTTTATTTGGTATAAATTTGGACAGTTTCAAAGAAATAAAAACGTATGATATTCACACGTTAATTCACTGTCATATACTAAATTTTATAGAAACATATTTATAGTATACTAAATTTTTATATACTAAGGTCAATACCTTAACACACAATAATTTCAGTGTTACCATGTGTGCAAAAACAAATTCTTACGCTATCTCATGTAGAATCGAAACAATTAATTCCGGCACTTAATATATGCAGCTCGATTACTGAATTACTTGATCCGTATATGTTATTTATGTTGTCAAATTGTAAGATTATTGTCCGTATCGACATATTGCTGTATTTATACAGGTAATTAAAAAAAATGGAAAGAATTCTCCTGTAACTCGCTCAAGTAGAGCAAGCCGCTCAGGTTCCGTAATCTCCAATCTGTTTTTTTGTCATATTTTCATCTCTCGGGTCATGATTTTCGGTTTTCAGAGCGGATTTCTTCGAGTTTTTTTCAGTTACTTCTTTGACAACTGCTGAGGCCCTAATTTGGCGAGGTCGATAGTTTCTGGCTCTTTCGTCGACAGAGGAGAGCTCGTATCGTTTCACAGTAGGATAAAGAAATTGTTTCGATATTTTAATTATTCTAATATTTCTCCGTTGCAAATTTATTGTACTTGTATAATGCTAAACAGCGATACGATTCTCTTTTACCCCTATCCAATTTTACTGCTTGACGTATTGAGACGAACTGATTAGTTTTCAAAATTTAGTTACCTTTGTTAAAAAATCAAGGCATGAGTGGCACTTGAAAACATTTTAGCACATCTTCACAGTCTAGGACAGAATTTATGGCATTACTACGTAGTTCTTAACTTGACTCAGGTTTAGAAATGTTTTTTAGCCCATTTTTTCTTTTCAATCAAATCGTGTTTTCTTACTTACATCAATACATTATTCATAACTACTTGCATGAATTTTATGTTTAATAATCCAAAGCAAAGTTAAATTTAGTAAATCATTTTTCTTTAAAAAATTACTAACATAATTTTAAGATGTTGTGTTTGCATTTAGTAATTAAGCCAAAAAATAAACCGAAATGAATACAAATTTTAGTAATTTTTTAAATACAGCTCAATTATAATATTTTATTTCAATTATTTTAATGTTTTGTAATTTTAAAACAAAAATATTTACAGCTCAAATTACTTCAGAGCTTGCTGAGTTATTATTGAACTTTAACTTAAATGACAGAAGACTTGGAAGAATCTCTGCTTTAGACTGAGTGCTCTCTTGAAGACGTTTCAATGTATTTAAATAAATTACGGGTGGCAAGTCAATAATCAAATATGCCGGGCATACTTTCAATTAAAAGGGCACAAGATATTGACAATTCCAAAAAGTGTATTCGATTATGTATATGTAAGTATTTCGTGAAGAACATTCAAAATACAGCACTGGTTGTATTTTATTTTTAAGATGGTCTGTGCGCTTGATTGCAAACTGTTTTTTTTACACTGACTTAGTTGGAAAACCTATAATACTAGTCAATTATTACTGCGATTTGAAATTTTATCGCGTACTTTGTATTGCTGTTGCCAAAGTACTACTAGAGCGTAACAAAAGTATTTGCGATTTTGAAGTACTTACTTTAAAAAAATCTTGAGTTATTCGACGAAATATAGGACGTTGTTTTCAATGATCTCAATTCATCTTTGAGCCAGGAACTCTATTCCTCTTCGCTATCAGGATGAGTCTTTGAGTTAGTCGCAGAAAGTGAGCCATAGATCGGAACAAGTGGTAATCCGACGGTGCTGTATGCTGGGCGAGAGAGAGGTTCAAAGTCCGATTTATTAATTTTTGAGGTGGCAAGATATGAGCCTTTTAGCAATTGTGATAGATTAAAGAAAACTGGATTATGCCGAAGCTGGATATTTTTCGACGAGGATAGTGTGTTCTCTTTTAAGTTAAGCTGAGGAACCAACTCACATTTGTTCAAAATTCCACCAAACACACATCATGATCATTTTCAATAATCTTTCTCGCTGTGGTACAGGAAGAGTTACTTGTCCGGACTTCATACACTGCTTTACGTCATTAGGATAGTTGAAATAAAATATTTTTTCATCGTAGGTCACAATCTTTGGCGCCGTTCTTATGCCTTGTAAATGCCTGCTACCGACAGTTTGGGATACTTCTAATTCTGCTGAAAGGTTTTTAGTGCTTGTTTTAGGATCTGCTTGTCTATCTTCAAGATTCATGTCTCCCTTCCGGAACTTTTTTTTTCGACACCTTCCCCCTCTACTTCGCAAATATCATGAGCGGCGCCAGTCAGTTTGAAGCCTTTTTAAAAATAATATCTTAAAATTATTTCTCAACTTTCATTCAACAACCCTCATTTCACGATGTATTTCCTGTTTTTCACGTTTTTGTTAAAAACTGTCCACTGAAAACTTCTCAATTCATCATTTTAATCCTTAAAAAGCCTTATAGCTAAGAATTGTACCATTCATACCATGGCAGTGTCAAATTTGAATATATATATTATTATATAATTTATTTTTATCGTATATTATACATGGGTTATATTATAACATGTAGGGGTCATACCATAGGAGGGGCCACTCCTATAACATGTTTAAAAGAAAATAATTAAAAAAAAATCACATTTAAATGTTTAATTATGTAAAGAATGAACATGTGTCATAAATTATTATTAATTCCTATATTTAACAAAAAAATAAGTTTCTCCAGCTCTTTTTGAAGACTATTCGTTAGGTTTTAGGTTTCATGGCTGCTCTCTGTAACAATAGAAACGCAGGTTGCTTTTCCATTTAAAAAAATGACAGACATGTTTTTAGACCTTACCTGTCAACGCATAATTGACATAAAACCCTCCTGTTGGCGTGAATTTTGCTAATATACCGTCCGCTTTTGTCACATTTTATGCTCTCCTTTTTTTTTGATTTTTTGGAATAGGGTACGATATCAAATGTCAATTTGATATCGTCCTCTCTTTTTACCTTGCTCTCCTTGATCTGGCATAGGTTCTGGTTCTCAAAGGGCAATAATTGTGAAAATAATACTCCGAAGTTTTTCTTGGAAAACATTTTTCCTGCGCTCTAGTTTTTGGCCTAGGGTCATCAAGAAAACCCTCCTTTCCAGCGCTTTATTGCGCAATATACCATTAAAAATTACGTTAGAGTTTCGGTCAGTAATAGCCAAAATCTGAAAATAAAAAACCGAGATTAATATCTAAATTTCCACTATATTTAAAACTTGTACGTATGACAATTGTTTCGACACACAGTGTCTTTTTCAAATACACACTAAATTAAACCAACAGTAAGAAAATCAGAATTACCGAATTATAGATCAGAATTATTTTGAGTTTGATAACAGATTTTATTTTTCGAAAGAATGTTTGATATTGGGGAACCCTTTAAGTCCTTTACTAGTGGAAACTTTTATGGATAATTTAGAAGATAAGATATGTCAACATCAGCTATTCAAATAATCACTTTACTGGTATAGATATGTTGATGACATAATTTGTTTTACGGGTTCTGACAGACAATTAAATCAATTCCCAACTGATATAAACTCTTTACATAAGAACATTCATTTTACAGTTGAAGAAGAACAAAACAACAGTATTAACTTTTTAGATTTAACAGTTACAAGAAAAGAGAATAAACATGATTTTGCAATTTATCATAAGCCATCTCACACAGATTTAGTTATACATAACAAGTCTTATCATCCTTATTCTCAAAAAATGGCAGCATTTAATTCATTCACACACAGATTAATAAATACCCCAATGTCAATAGATAACTATAACAAAGAATTGAATGTCATCAAACAGATCGCAGTGAATAATGGTTATGACCCAAACATTATAAATAAAATAATTAATAAAAAATGTTATAATAATACCATTAATTTAATATATCCTGTCAATAAAGTCAAGAACAAGAGTGTAAAATCTGACAAGGAATCACCCCTCAGTCACGCCAGTTTGAGGCTGGGTAAGGCCGGATGCCTTCTGAGAGATTTTCTATGTTGGTCACTCGCCAGTCGGTAGGCTTCTCGAGATACTTTCGGTCAAGCACAAAACCAAGGGTTGATAGCCCGAGGGGGGTGCTGACCGGAGTTTTCGGTAGCTGATTACCGTGGTTCGGATCCCACGTTAAGCTGTAGGTCCAGTCGCTAAATAGCCTTATCAGTTGCTGATGCGCCTCTAACCCCAAAACTGTAAAGTCAAGAACACCGCATACAAAACAATTACATATGCAGGAAAAGTCGCCAAATTAGTTTCTAAATATTTGTCAAAAACAAGCGATATAAATATTGCATTCAGAACAAACCATAGTATTGGACGCTTAATAAAAAACAATAAAAGTCAAACAAATAAACTTCATAAATCAGGAGTTTATTTCATTGAGTGCGGTTCTTGTCCAAAAGTCTATGTTGGACAAACAGGAAGATCCTTTTCCACCAGGCTTAATGAACATAAAAGAAGTTATATTAAGAACAGAATAATTCTCATTATACCAATCACTTAATGTTAGAAAATTACACTTTCAATGAGAATTTCAAAATGTTGCATAACAAAAATAAATCTAAAAAACTAAATCTTTTAGAGAGCCTTGAAATTAATAAAAGAAAAAATTTGGGTATTTTACTTAATGATTAGGTAGACTTGAATGGTTCACCCTTGTTGAACTTATATTACTCTAGACATTGAGACGCGGGACTCCCACTATCATCATTTATAGTTTTATTAGATTAGTTTGGGTAGTAACTGCTTTTCTTACTGTTGGTTTAATTTAGTGTGTATTTGAAAAAGACACTGTGTGTCGAAACAATTGTCATACGTACAAGTTTTAAATATAGTGGAAATTTAGATATTAATCTTGGTTTTTTATTTAAAATGAATTTCCATCAAGTATCGGCTACCTCAGTTAAATATAAAATCTGAAACCATATCACTTGAAGCCATCTTCTGGTTCTTCTTCCGGTTTTATAGCATGCGCACTTTTGATCTAGTGAGTCTACTCCACTTTTGGTTTCATTATAGAAGTTTATAATGTCTGCCTTCTTATTGACTGTGTCTGTATGATGGATGCATAGCGGATACTAACAAAACTGCATGATTTTTTGAAACAAAAGATACAAGAGTCTCATTATTGGTAAATCTGAATAAAGAAGAATTAGAAGGTCTGTCTTGATAAGGTTGAAATGGAGGGGTTCTCTTTTGTTTTTTTTAACGGTTCCGACGTATGTAATATTATGTTTTTTCGGTTCCTTTGCTACTTACGTCCAATGTAGGAATTGATAGTTTTCCTGGATTCATTTTATGAGTATCCTTGCCAGTGTATATGAAGGCATTTAGGAGATAATGTGTTCTAGCGTCCACCAATCATTGCTTTTTGATTCCATACTTGTCCGGCTTATTTTTCAGGTATATTCGAAATTTGCACCTGCACCTAAAAACTATAAGCATCTTATCTATAGTAAGATATTGACAATTAATAATGAAGATGTAAAAAATATTGGATATGGCCGCAAGTTTATCTCCATTGACAACACGAACTGGTCTTGTAGTTTTATCATCAAAACACATGGCGGAAAGTAAGAAATATAAACGGTTCATAGTCATCGTAGCTCGTAGCTAGTTTAATTTAATTGAAAATCCCTGCCAAATATAATAGGCCCAAATATGCTTTCATTTCAATAATATTCAAATGGTTTGTACATTGACAAAAGGTTATTGAAGAAATGTTATGTTGGTTGCATAGTAGTGATTCTTTCGTCAGTTTTTTCGAGTATTTCTAATATATCATCAGTAATAAGACATTTCCAAGCCCGAATGGGGGTTTCCGGCATGATAGTTCGTGCCTCTCCAATAACGCCTGGTATGTGACTTATTATATTATGCTTTCGAGTCTTAGAAGTGGCAGGTGGAATTTTTGCCCATTTATATCTATTTTTACCGTAGGAGTATTAACTTGTAGGATTTTCCTCATCATCATAAGTATCGTTGCTACTTACATTATCTTCTGACTGATATTATCTATGCCTCTTTTGCTTTCTTCGTCTTCTTCTTGCCCAGATTCTCTTTTATGACTGCTATCTTCACTGTCTTGATCTGAAAACTCACTGCCACTATCCAATCCATAATTCATAATATTTTGTACTTCTTTTTCAAGTTCATTTTGTGTCAACATTTAACTGTACACGCACACAACTTTGCTACAATTCAAATTAAACTAACTGAATTAGACTGAAGAAAATATTTCACACTATTAATCAATTGATTACTTATGGGTACCCCTATTATTATGTCTTATATTATCTACTTTAGCTTTCCATAGTTTATTGACTGGTACATTATCATACGACTTATTTAAGTGGATGAATAGTAAATATAAGCGTCATCTTATACCAATCTTCTCTTCAGTTAACTGCTTTAGATAGAACGCTTCCTTAAATTTAACTGAACGTGGGTTTTATTATAATCCAGTGTAAAAAGTGTCTAGCCTCAGCATGAAGGTGGCGTTACTCGTTAAAAATATTCTGGTAATATAATTGCGCATGCGATGAAAGTTAACCTTGAAAATTTCGGCCATATTAGATGTTCAGTTGTTTAACAGTCATTTATGTCGGTCGACGTTAGTGTTTCTGTAAAGATAGATAAAATCGAATATCGAGCTGTCAATAAATTCTTGCATTTAAAAGGCAATACACCTATGTAAATTAAAACCGAGATGGATGCTGTTTACGAGGACTCTGTATTCTCATTTGCCACCGTGAAATTTTGGACAGTTGAATTTAAACGTGGTCGTACCAGCATGGTTGTCGATGAATGCATCGCCATGCACCGCTCCCTATGTTTCAATAGCGAAATCTATCATTGAAAATGCCATGCCATGGTATTTAAGGGTTAATATTGAAAAAGGAATGTTTATTTGCCGGAACAAAACGTTGAAGTCGGATTAAAGCTCTGAGGAGCGAAGTATAATCCTTTATTTATAAACAAAAACTGCAAATACTTTTGTTACACCTAATATGTAAAATTACTTTTTTAACCTGAACGTATAAAGATTTTTGTGCCTTGCTAAATGTGATATTGTTTTAAAAGCCTCTCTATTAAATAAGTTTCTTGATATAGACATGCACAATCTATTTTTTTGTCTTGTATTACTATTACTTTTTATTATATTTTTATTTGCTGTAAAATGTATATATCAAGGAAAATAAATAGACCTTTTTCCCTTAAGGTTCTATTTGTTTTGCAATTTAATGTTATTTATCTATGAACGGAAGTTTTTAATTATTTTTTATTTATGATTTATTATGTAAGCACTTTTTATACAAGGAGGAAGTTAATGTCAGCAACAATAAAACATACACTTTCGAAAATATATTTTTTCATTGTTTTACCCGAATATCATCAATAGTAATTTTAGATAGTAGAGGGAACTAGTAGAGGGGTGGAGTGGCTATAGATTCTCCCTACGATGCTGTTTAGTATCCATCTTGCCGATGTGTATTAGAGAGCATCGCGTGTTTGATTATGATATATACACAGTATGCCGGAAAAATAACGTAACTTTTTAAATTCAAAGAAAACTACTAGCGCCAACTATTAAAAGAATATGTAATCTGAAAACCGAATATCTCCTCTATTAAACGAGACCGCCATCATTAGAACCTATCAACGGATTGTCAAGTTATAGCGCTTAAAATGACAGTATCTTTTGTCACCTCGTCACAAAATCAGGACGGAACAAAGCTAGTATTAAATTTTCTTTCAAGCACGGTAAAACTTTTACAGAAACATTTAAATTGACGAAAAAAGTTTATAGTGATGATTTCTTATCCCGTACATGAGTGTTCGAGTGGTATGAACGATTCCAGGACAACCGTGATGTTTTGGAAGACAATCCAAAGTCAGGCTGACCAAAAAACAAAAATCGCAATGAGTTGGTGGAAAAAGTGCGTGAAATGATGGACCACTATGCGAATTCAACTGTGAGATGGATAGCGTAGGAAGTAAATACGATCAAAGATATGATCGAGCACTGGGAAGTTGGTTTTTGTTGTGCGATAATGCACCATCTCACGGGACCATCGCTCTTCGTGAATTTTTGGCGAAAAACAAGTCTGTGTGTTTCAATATCCTCCGTATTCGCCTGATTTATCTCCGTATGATTATTTCCGGTTCCCGAAACTTAAACTGGCTACGAAAGGAACGTTTTATGACAGTATTACTTAAGTCCTAGAAGTGGTGACGAGGGTGACTGAGGCGATTCCGAAAAACGATAAAAAATATATGTTAGCTTAGTTGAGAGTGCCCAGTGGTGTATTCATAAGAATTTGAATAAAAAACATTGTTTTCCTTGTTTTAGGACAGTTGTTTTGTCATTATTTCACATAAACATCCTAATTCTAAAATAAGAAGCGTGTGTGTACTTATGTTCGTACGTAAGAAGTTATACTTCTTTGGCGCAAGTAATTAAATCTTTTTTATGCATTCAAACAAATTTTAACTGAGTAAACGGCCAATAAACGAAAGTAAATACTACAAATAAACAAGTCTTGACAAATGGCGAAGGTATCTTAATTTTAAAAAGAAAATAAATTATGTGTTACATTGGCGCGCGCAACTTCGCCCCGCGCAGAAAATACACTGATCTGTTTTCCCAAACGCGCCATAAGAACTATAACTTCAAAAATAAATAATTTTGGCAAAATAATTCCGTTATTTTTCAAACATACTGTGTATGTTAAAATTGGTGAGTTCGTGATTAAAACCGAACGACTCTTCAGGCGTCACTTCAACATGGGACGTCACGGTGAGATTTCAGCTGCAATACCATTTTTAGATGGGTTGCTTCACTTCGAACGAAGGGTACATTAATGAAACCAACGCCACCTTCTCGATTGGCGCACACCATGGAATGTGGCTATTCTCGGTTTGCTAGGCGGCATGTAGCTGAACTGGGGATAAGTAAGAATACCGTAAGTGTAAGTTGCATGATCTGGGCTTACCTGTATGAATTGATGATAATTCAAGAACTAAATTCATTGAGATTTACCACATATCTCCAAATCACTTGTTTTCAACTTCTCAACACTTGTTGCGCTATTCATGTTAGCATCACCAGGAGATAATTAAAACAAGAGAAGTTAAAAAAAGTGATGTGGTGTTTAGTGGTAAATCTTTTTGAGTTTAGTGTTTATTTGTTAAAACAATGCTTGACATGTTTGAAAAAAAGGCAAGATTTGATCATCATCATGATCAATTAAGTTCATGTCCATTTATAATAGTTAGTCAAACAAAACTGTCGATTGTGAGCTTCAGAAAATTCTCGTATATTTAACCAGAGACAATTACACAGTTCAAAAAATAATGGTGTAGTGTGTCAGGTAAGTGTAGAATTTTAGGGTCATATTTTTAAAGAAGAAAAGGTTTGGAGGTATTAGGGTTAGAGACGCATCAGCAACTAGGCTATTTAGCGACTGAACCTACAGCTTAACGTGGGTTCCGAACCACGGTCATCAACTACCGGCAATCCCAGGCCAGCACCCCATCACGCTATAAACCTTTGGTTAAGTGTCTACCCATAAGTATATCAGGACCCATAAGTATATCAGGAAGCCTACCGACTGGCGAGGGACCAACGTAGAACACTTCTCAGAAGGCATCCGGCCTTACCCAGCCTTTTACTGGCGTGACTGATGGGTAATTTGTTGTCGGAATTTTACACTTTTGCCTAGAAACAATCACAGACATTTAGGTGTGTATATAAGTGTGTGTGTGTACCCATCCGAGCGCTGAAATCGAACCAGCTACCTTTGGATTGCCAGGCAGGCGACTAATCCACTAGACCACCGCGGCCGGCCTTTAAAGAAGAGTTACGGTAGCTGCTAAGCATTGAAAATGCCATAATATACTGATTATTTTTATGCTAATAAATATTTTATTACAAAAAATTAACGCAGTCAGACCTTTTTTAAAATGTCCGTTTTCCCTAGACCACCACGTAAAAAATACCCTCATTTGACGAAGAAACAATGCTGTTACATCACGATAATGCATTCGGCTATTTGTCTGCTGTTACAACAGCGAAATTGGTCAATATAGCGCATTTATCCTATTGATGATGCGTATTTTCCAGACTTGATCCCCGTCGACTTATTTTTCTTTGCAAATATGAAGAAATGATTGACTGGAAAAAAATCAAGTGAAGACATCATCGCCTAAACAAAGGACTTTTCATTGTATCTTCATCAGTATTTATGGCGAAGAAGCTGTTGACTGAATAAGAATTAAGATTCTCTTTCAATAGTTTCACATTTTGAATTATAAATTTAGGACATTATTGTAATCTCCTAAGTTTCCATTCTACAATATTGGAGACATTCGGACGAGATTGTATGCGACAATGTTGTACAATGTGGTTTTCGTGACGCTAAACTGCATATAATCTTTTAAAGCCCCCACCATTATAGTTCGTCACGTTCTTCTTGTTAATAGCCAATTAAAATAAAACCAGCTATTAAATGTATTATTATGTATATTTGTAAACGTATATATTGCTTTAGCTACCGTGCAAGAATTAGAGCAGAAAAATGGTAATGCTGTAATTGTTTTTTTTTTCAGTATTTGCATATTACTATATTTCATAATTGTTACATGCACGTAAATTAAATCACGGTAGCAAAATTTTTAAAATACTGGTTGGTGTTAGTAGTATATATTGTACCAGGTGTCCCATTAAGGATGGATCGCGGCCGTATCTTGAAAACTATTTATCCCACAGCTTTGGGGAAAAAAAATTGTACTAAAAATGATCATGACAAATTCACCAAAAATATTTTTAAGCTTCTAAAACGACCGCAAGAGGGCGTGGCGAGCTAAATATTTTTAAAAATATTTTTTTTGTGTATTTTCAAGTGTTAATCGAGTAAGAAAAATTCTCGGTTATAATTAGCAAATTGTCTCCTACAAGTTTGTTTTATGATATTTTGTCGTAATTTCACGAATAGAGGGGAAGGGGGGAGTTTTACCTATTGAGATAAAAAGTCGTCTAATGTCCGTTTGCCTTAACCGATTTTCCTCAATTTGGACTCATTTAAAAGGCAATTGCTGGGACAATCAGATAATCTGGGAGATAAATTATTTAGTTTATAAAGGAAAACGCGAGGTGGCGTTACATTCAACAATAGTTTTTTTGAAGTTTTGTTCAGTTTTTTCAAATAGAATGGTACAGCTTTTACTACATGACAAGAAAGGTAATTTAAAGAGGAATCGTCCAGTGAAAACCCGAAATCGATATCTCTGACATATCAAGAGATATTTCGATTTTTCTGAAAAAATCAGTTATTATTTCACTACTACCTGCATTAAGTTAAAAAAATATTAACCTAATGTTTGCCTTCCTTCACACTTTATCCAGGCTTGGGACTGGTCCAAATTCTTCATGCCATATTAATTTGGAGCGTGTTTAAAGGCCAACGGGCCAACAACGAAGATAATAATAATAACAACAGTGAAATAAAATTAACAGCACAACAGTCTAATAATTAACAGAATCTGAACTTTAACTCCCCCCCACCCCTCTATTCGTGAAATTACTACAAAATGTCATAAAACAAAGTTGTAGGAGACAGTTTGCTAATTATAACTGAGATTTTTTTCTTACTCGGTTAACACTTGAAAATACACAAAAAAAATGATTTTTAAAAATGTTTAGCTCATCACGCCTTCTTGCGGTCGTTTTGTCTATAAAATTTAAATTAGCCATCTTATTTTGGAAGCTATGATTCGAATCGTTAGAATCGAAACTGAATTATATGAATTTTGAAATCGAGGCGAAAGATGAATTCAGTTATTTTCCGAAGGTATGGTCAAGATATGTACATGACGTGTTTCCGATTGTGGATTCAAAAAATTAAAACATATGATTTTATTAAAAACTTAAATAGTAAATCCAAAACATATTATTCATACATGAACTCGAAAACAACGATCCAAACATTTCTGGATATTTTAGTCAGCAGAAACGATAAAAATAGGTTATATTTTGATATTTTTAGAAAAAATACCACCACTTCGAGATACATTCCTAACGATTCGAATCATAGCTTCCAAAATAAGAGGGCTAGTTTAAATTTTATGGTAAATAGATTAACCAATTTTCCTTTAAACAAATATAATTATAACAAAGAATTAAAATCAATTAGGGCGGTATTCGAAGTGAATGGTTATAATAACAATATTGTATATAAATTAATTAGAGAACATTAGTTTAGAACATTATTGAAAGAATCTTCGACTTTTCAAAAGGATCAGAACAAACATAAATTCATGGTAATACCGCTTGATGCCGAATTAACACGAGGGCTAGACAAAATCTTGAAAAAAGTAGATATTAAGGTTGTCTACAAACCATATAATAAATTAAGAGAAGCCCTGGATAATCCAAAGGATAAAGTAGATCAACATGAAAAGTCGGGATTTACGAAATTAGATGTCAAGATTGCGATCGAAGGTATACTGACAAACTAAAAGATCCATTTTAACGAGATATAAAGAACACATTTCCCACATTAGATATGGGAGAAATGAAATATCTTGTGTTATCCAACATTCAATCGAACATGACCACATTATAGATATTAGTAATTTAAGATTGGTTAAAAGTGTAAATAACAACAGGGCTTTGGATGCATATGAAAGCATTTAAATATGAAAATGTGAAAAAATCATGAACCGGGACAGATGACCTATTTCTTCAATCAACTTTTTCAATAGTTAATGTAAGACTCAATGAACTTCACGGTTCATGATTTTTACGCGCTTCATTAAATACGGTTATCATATAAATAGAACATAGTTTAGTTTTAGAAATAGATTAAATTATCTTTGATGATGATCATCAATCTGATGATGTTAACATGGTTAGGCAAAACGTGCGTCGAGAAGTTTAAAAAAGCGATTTTGTGTTTAGTGGTAAATCTCTTCGAGTTGAGTGCTAAAAAATGTCAAAGGAATGTTTTTTATCTCTTCTTTCGTTTTAAAATTTCCCATTTAAATCACTTTGGAGGGAGTGAAATTGATGGTAATCCAAGGTGTGATGTCCAGTGAATAATTGAAACTCAATAGTTTTTGCTGGTTCCTCATTGAAACATGTGGTCGTATATTGTCATGATGAAACACGACGTCTTTCGTTTACTGCAGTTCTGGCCGTTTTTCTTCAATTGTTGCCTTCAGCCAATCTAACAGTGAACAGTAGAGATCGGTATTGATGGTTTGGTTGCGTAAAAGAGCAAAAGGGGCTTAAACTGTATGGGTCCCTTCCAATTCCATCAAATGCAAAATCTTCTTCGGGTAAAGATTGTTTTTCGCCATTGTTATTTACAATCTATTTTTCATCACACTTACCATCCGCTTCAGAAATGAATTTTGTTTTCAGAAAAAGATCGCACGAGAGTTTCGGTCTACCAGATTTCGCTCACTAAATTCGTAAGGGACATATCGCAGGAGATACATCGCATCGGCAAACGTATCCATTTTTTCCAGATGTGTTTCAGGATTTAAATGAGCAAGAAATAAAAAAGAGTGGACATTGATAACGGAAGAACCAAGAGAGCATTGATATAGAACTGATGATAAGAATGCAAAACAAAATGCGGACATTTTTAAAGGATTTTTCAAATTGAGCGGTTTTTTTAATTCTTGAATAAAACACAGAATTTGAGTTGATTTCAAAAAACTTTTTATTTATAATTGAAGCATAGTGTATGACATATAAACACGAAAGAATGTATCTGCCAAATGACCACCTCTTGCAGATCCACAGACGTCCACGAAAGCATTGATACAAAAATGATGATAAGAATGCAAAACAAAATGCGGAAATTTTTAAAGAATCTTTCAAATTAAGCGGTTTTTTAATTCTTGAATAAAACACAGAAAAATTGTTAAAATTGTGGATGACATTTTCGCATAACCATGTCACTACCTCACTAATGACTCGATAATTTCATCCTTTAGTTCAGGAATCGATTGTGGATTGTTCTTATAGACCTGGTGTTTCACGTAACCCCAAAGAAAATAGTCAAACAGTGTCAAATCACATGATCTTCATGACCAATTAACATCACCGTTTCTTGCAATAACACTTCCAGGAATTTTTTTTGCTTCACCAGAAGCATTCTGAACGAAATACGGCCCAACTATACCTCATGGTCATAGTGCACACCAAATAGTGACTCCTTTAGGATGTAAAGGTTTCTCATAAATCTATCGTGGATTTTCCTCACCCCAAATGCGGCAATTTTGTTTATTAACATGCACGACGTTCTGAATAACCCAGTGACTTTAGTTCATGTGTTATTTGAACCTTATATACCTTCAGAGCTAAATCTTTTCGTAAAATACGCCATGTTGTGGATTCACTGAGTCCAAATTGTTGTGAACGTCGACTAATGAAATTTTTGGGTCTTCCTCAGCACTTGTCAAATCAATATGCTCTTCTCAAAGACGACTACGACTATATAATGCTCTTCTTTTTTTCTTTTACCAGTTTCTTGAAATATTTGAACAATTCGATTGATAGTACTTTTAGATTGACGATTGTGCAAACCATAAATATCACAGAATTTTCTAAAAACATTTTTCACTGAACGCCATAAAATAATTCAACAATTTTAAAGCGTTGTTGTATTGTGTACACTATTCCATTTATATAAAATTTACAACGCCCTCTGTGATTTATTCAAGAATTTTTAAAAATCACTCAATGTGAAAGACCCATTATATACGGAATTTTTTCGCAACGCAAACTTAATTTAAGTAACCAATAACAAGTAGTGTTAGAAATCCTCTAATTTATGAATACGTTTTGGAAATCGTCATGAAGGAATTCCAAGGATCATAATATAAAGAAAATATTGGAGGAAATAAATATGTTTTCTGCTCAAGATACACAAAGATTACGATAAATAGCTGCAAATAACGGCAAATCAGTTAAAAAAAAATATTATAAAGTTTATAGCTGATTTAATTTAAAATGTCAATTTACAGGTGAAACGTGACGCCATATAATGGCGAAGGTTTTAAAAGATTATATGCAACTTTACGCCACGAAAAGCACATTGTACAACACTGTCGCATACAGTCCCGTGCCCCTGACGATTCGTAGAAGTGCATTAGCGCGATTACGTTAAGAGGAAAATTTTGCAAGCCAAATTTGAAAATTAATTTTAAAATCACTGCATTAACCCATTCAAGACCAAAGTTAGCTAAACTCACATTTAAATAAATAAATAAATAAATAAATACATCGAATTGTTCAAAAATTTCAAGAAACTGGTAGAAGAAAAAAGAAGAGCATTTTATAGTCGAAGTGGTCGTTGACAAGAGCATATTAATTTGGCAAGTGTTGGTGAAGACTCAAAAAATTTCATTAGTCGACGTTCACAACAATTTGGACTCAGTGAAGTGGCCGTATTTCTTTCAGAATGCTTCTAGTGAAGCAGTAACTGTAAATGTGAATAACTGTGTAACTTTTGTGGACTGAATTGAATAATATTGATTTGGAGGATGATGTTCCACCAGGATGGCGCTACACACTCTGCTAATGATACAATTGATTTATTGAGAGAACAAATTCCTAGAAGAGTTATTGCAAGAAACGGTGATGTTAATTGGCCACCAAGATTATGTGATTTGACACTGTTTGACTATTTTCTTTGGGGTTACCTGAAACACCAGGTCTATAAGGACAATCCGCAATCGATTCCTCAACTAAAGGATGAAATTATTCGAGTCATTAGTGAGGTAGTGACATGGTTATGCGAAAATGTCATCCACAATTTTAACAGTTTTTCTGTGTTTTATTCAAGAATTAAAAAACCGCTCAATTTGAAAGATTCTTTAAAAATTTCCGCATTTTGTTTTGCATTCTTATCATCATTTTTGTATCAATGCTTTCTGGGCTGTTCCGTTATCGATGCCCACTCTTTTTTATTTTTTGCTTTTCGTTTCATTTTCGTTATTTCCATCTCTTGCAGTTCCATCCTCACTCCCCCCCACACATCTCTTCCTTGGTCTTCATGTCGGTCTTGATCCCTCTGTGTTCTTTTTCAATATGTTCTTAGCCGGTATTTCGCTGTTCTCATCAACTCAGTCGTTTGTTCCTGATTTCCGTTTCATTTGGATTCCCATCTCTTGCAGTTCCATCCTCACTTTCTCCCCCATCTCTTCCTTGGTTTTCTTCTCGGTCTTGATCCCTCTATGTTCTTTTCCAATATGTTCTTAGCCGGCATTTCGCTATTCTCACCAACTCAGTCGTTTGCTCCTGATTTTCTTTTATTTTGGATACATATTTTACGAATCGTTTCCACCTCTTGGAGTTCCATCTTTACTTTCTCCCCCATCTCTTCGTTGGTCTTCTTCTCGGTCTTGATCCCTGTATGTTCTTTTCTAATATGTTCTTAGCCGGTATCTCGCTGTTCTCACCAACTCAGTCGTTTGCTCGTGATTTCCTTTTATTTTGGATACATGTTTTACGAATCTTTCCCATCATTTGCAGTTTCATCCTCATTTTCTCGCCCCATCTCTTCCTTGGTCTTCTTCTCGGTCTTGGTCGCTCTATGTTCGTTTCCAATATATTCTTAGCCGGTATTTCGCTGTTCTCACCAACTCAGTCGTTTGCTCCTGATTTCCTTTCATTTTGGATTCATCTTTTGCGAATTGTTGATTAAATTTACAAAAAAACTTTCCCTTCACCCTATATAGTAAATTCCCACGAAAAAAAAACATTACGGTAGTATAACAAAACAAGTTCTAGAATTAAACATACAGAACAAACGGAAAATTAATGTCATACATATCTCAACAACCTGGAAAAGGAACATATTATGGGAACTAAAGGAATATAATTTATTTCGTGGCAAAATTATTTATATCGCAGATAACAAAGAAAATTGAAAAATTGCAATAAGAAAATGTAGAATTTAGTATTTTGAAAGCTATGGTATCGAAAGTGCACATTATTTAAATTGGATTATAAGAATCTTATCTATTGTAAGTAATATAACGGTTGTTTCCTAACATGATACATTTCAGAAAGATATGATAATATGAAGTTCTCCATAAAACTAAAGAAAACACTTTTGGCAATGTTTAAGTTGTCAAAATAAATGTTTAGAGGCCGTTCTTTATTTCACATGTTTTTATCGCTTGTCTGATCAAATTTAACTACAGAAAGTTGGAAATTTTATCCATAGGTGCCGTATACACGTTATTCTCAGGATTTGGCTCCTTCTGGCTTTTTTTCTCTTTATAAATATGCAGGAATGACCGGCTGGAAAGAAATTCGCATCAAATGGTCATCGATAAATCAAAAAGACCATCGCGGAAACCAATAACTAGTTCGACTAGGACTAGTCGTTAGGACTAGTTTTTGGGAGGCTTAAAAACGTTGGGTGAAGAGTATCAGGCTAAAAGGAGACCAAATTAAAAAAAAAAATGTCTTTAACTTTTCACTTCATCCTGATAATTCGCAAGTGGTTCTGTCAATTCACGTAAGGCAGTATTGACATTGGGGTCGATTTTTTGTAGCACTAACATGTTTTCAAAAAACGGAAAATTCATCCGGTTTCTACTCCTAAACTGTCATCAGTCAGGCTCGAACTGAACATACGAAAGCAGCTGAAGGAGTGACCAAAGGTACGATCCTATATAGGGTGATTTTTTTAGGGCGTCCGAACTTTAAATTCAAATAAAATAACCAAATTAAATGCCTTGAAACTATTTATTTTATGTGAATAACGTTTATTGGCATGAATGTCTGAAAACAATTTCGGACAAATGTCCGCCGCGGCTACTTCTGAGAGAGCTCATTCTGTCAATACTATTTCCGACTACTTTTTAAACAATTGAGGTCTTATGCCTCCGATTGTTCGAGTTATGTTGGCTTCCGAGGCATCGGTAGTTGCTGGTTTATTGGCATAGATCAAAGATTTAACATAATCCCAAAGAAAATAATCTAAAGGCATTAAATCTCATGACCTTGGGGGCCAATTGACGGGTCCGTTTCTCGAAATAATTTTCTCACCGAATTGTTCCCAAAATAAATCGATTAATCACATTTCCTTCAGATCAAATTTTCCTCGTAGTTGAATAACAAAGCCCAACTTTCTACGAATTGATAAATTTTGATCTTTATGAACACTGCTAGCAATAGCGGCGATATTTTTTCGGAACGTACATTTTTTTGTCTTTAATATCGAGCAGCTTCAAATGCAATTTGTCGACAATTGACGAATACGTTGCTCGGTTCGGCATATATGTGGTGTTAGATTTTCTTGGACTGCGTCCAATGACAATGAGACAGCAGTAGCTAAGTGTCATCACACACCCAACCGTGGGGTTCCACAATCTCATGTGCAACACACACACAACTGTTGGGTTCCACAATCTCATGTGCAACACACAACAACCTGCGTCTCCGCCTAAATTAACATTTCTGTTAGTGGCTTGACCGGGAAGGAGCTCTGCCTATCCCTTCAACTGGATGACATATGTTTCGGTTGGGTGTGTGATTACACTCAGCTACTGCTGTCACATTGGACGCAGTCCAAGAAAATCTAACACTACATATATACGCCATCCGACGGGAAGTCGGCGAAAACATGGGTTGTTGGCTGTGGATAGGGTCTCCCTATTCTTGATGGTATAGTATATGTCGGCGTCCTGATGAGTCTGAACCGCGAGAGACGAAACATATGTCATCCAGTTGAAGGGATAGGTGGTGCTCCTTCCCGGTCAAGCAACCAACAAAAATGTTCATTTAGGCGGAGACACAGGTTGTTGTGTGCTCCACATGAGATTGTGGATCCCAACGGTTGGGTGTATGATGACACTCAGCTACTGCTGTCTTATTGGACGCAGTTCTAGAAAATCTAATACTACATATATACGCCATCGGACGGGAAGTCGGCGAAAACATGGGTTGTTGACTGTGGATAGGGTCTCCATATTCGTGATGGTTTGGTAAATGTCGGCGCCCTGATGTGTCTGAACCTCGAGAGACGAAACATATGTCATCCAGTTGAAGGGATAGGTGGGGCTCCTTCCCGGTCAAGCAACCAACAAAAATATTCATTTAGGCGGAGACGCAGGTTGTTGTGTGTTCCACATGAGATTGTGGAACCCAACAGTTGGGTGTGTGATGACACTCAGCTATTGCTGTCTCATTGGACGCAGTCCAAGAAAATCTAACAATACATAATAGATTATTAATATAATAAATCTAACAATACATTAAATGACACTGGCAAATACGCAATTAGTATAATAACTATATATTATAAATATATAACAAAAAAACGAAAACATAATGTCAAATTTCCGAATTTCAAAAAACTACCCAATTAAATCGTCTACCGAAATTAAAACTAAATTGAGGTTAGAAATACGTTCAAGAACAATTCAAAGAAGGCTTCAGGCAAGTAACTTATAGGGTAGAGCAGACGGAAAAGCCTCTTTGTTATCTGCTAAGAATGTAAAACAACGTTTAAAGTTTGTCCAAGATCAGTTAAATTGATATGGTGAACAGCGAATTAAAAAATGGTGCAATATTTTTTGGAGCGACGAAACAAAAACACATTTAATAGGTTCTAATGGTAGGCGATATGTTAGAAGACCAGCCAACCAACAATTATTACCTAAACATACTATTAAAAATGTAAAGCTTGTAGGTGGTAATATAAAGCTTTTTTATGGTACGGTGTAGGATCAATTTAGTGGATTAAAAAAACATGGACCCAAATGAGTATATCTACATTTTTCAGATCACGTCTCTTCATGATTCATGCTGCCTTTTGCAGAAGAAAATATGCCGCTGGTATAGACATATCAACAGGATGATGATCCGATAGGTACTGCTAGGCAAACCAAAAAATTTGTTAGTGACAATAAAGTGGCTTTACTGCCGTGTCCTTCCCTATCGCCGGACCTCAATTCCATTGAGAATTTGTGGACTTACCTCAAGAATGCCGTGGGTAAACATAAAACAAGAAACCAGCTTGAACTTTGGGAGGTGATTAAACAAGAGTGGGAAGCTATATCATTAGAAAGAAATGTGTCAAACACTTGGAAATTCCATGCCCAATAAATTCGCCGAAATAATAAAACACAAATGCCATAAAACTGAGTTTGATTAAAAAGTTTGATTTAAAACTAAGTTTGGTATTAAGTTATTTGTTATATATTTATATTATACAATTATTGTACTAATTTTGTATATTATTACAACTTTATTTGCCATATAGTGTCTTTTATTGTATCGGTTCTGTTTCTCAGGCCACCCCCCCAAAAAAAAACAATATATATTACATTGTATACATTTATTATATTATGTGTATTGCATACATTTGTATACATATATATATACATATATATGCATACATATATATATATATATATATATATATATATATATATATATATATATATATATATATATATATATAAATATATATATATATATATATATATATATATATATATATATATATATATATATATATATATATATATATATATATATATATATATATATATATATATATATATATATATATATATATATATATATATATATATATATATATATATAAATATATATATATATATATATATATATATATATAAATATATATATATATATATATATATATATATATATATATATATATATATATATATATATATATATATATATATATATATATATATAATATATGCCAACCCGCATTGCACCAGCGTGGCAGATTACGGCCCATACCTTCAACATGGTATTTCAGTATGTTGAAATATGACAGTACAACCTCAAACACGGCCCTCATTCCCCGGAGGCCAAGGGGCAACTACCTACGGCAGCGGGAAGACCTGCCCCAAGGCAGAGGGTGCTAAGAATCACCGGGTTAGATCAGGCTGCCATTGGACTTTTGACATTGCAACGTTAAATATACGGACTATGAAAACAGAGGTCCGATTGCAAGAACTGTTAATCGAACTTGACAACATACATTGGGATATTATTGGGCTCTGTGAAACACGAAGGAAGGGTGAAGAGTTAATAAAACTGGAACCAGCTGGACACGTACTCTACACTCAAGGTACGGAAAATGGCCGATGTGGCGGAATAGGATTCGTCATCAATCGAAAGCTGAAGGACAGGGTGGTAAAATTTGAAAGTACATCCGACCGATTAGCCCAATGCGTCATTCAGCTGAATAAAAAGTTTAGGCTTCAAATCGTCCAAGCTTATGCACCAACTATAAGCCATAAAGATGAGGAAATTGAGGAATTTTATGATGATGTGGCCCAGCTTTTATACAAGGAGAAATGTAGGTACAAAATCCTGATGGGTGATTTTAATATGGAACTGGTGAGCGAGACAATAGAGGTGACAGATTAGTTGATTTTGCTGAAGGACAAGAACTATATATTATGAATTCATTCTATAAGAAAAATATCAGCAGAAAATGGACATGGAAAAGTCCATCTGGGCTCACAAGCGAAATTGACTACATCATGACCAACGATAAAACAATATTTACCAATTGTACTGTCCTTAACAATTTTAATGTTGGAAGTGACCACCGAATTGTACGAGCAAGGGTTCGGATTGACTGTCGAAAAGAGCGCGAAAAAATGGTAAGATCAAAGAAGGGCAAGGTGGATTCTGGAAAACTGCTGGAGAGAGGAAGCGATTTTGAGATTGCTTTGTCAAACCGGTTTGCTGCGTTACAAGATCCAGAGGAGGTGGAAATATCAGTTCAATATGAAGAAATCGCCAACAATGTACTTCAAACGGCTGCTTCAATAGCACCAGAAGAAAAATGTCTCAAACAAACAAAAATCTCCAGTGAGACCATTGATTTAATGAAGAAACGGCGAGCAATGAGAAATGCAGGTAGTCCTTTTGGCAGGGTCGAGTACACTGAGCTCTGCAAAACTATAAGAAAACGTATCAGAGAGGACACACGCCGATTCAATATGCAGCTAGTGCAAAAAACCCTGGAAGAAAACAAAGGAATTAACAAAGCTAAACAGAAGCTGAGAAACAAAAGAACGCAAATATATGCTTTAAAGCGTGAGGATGGCACAGTGTGCAGGACGCGTACCCAAATGTTAGAGATTGTCAGAAGGTTTTATTCCCAGTTATATGAAGATCAGAGCCAGTCAGGGACAGCAATACCCACGGAAGAACAATATATAATACCAGATATCCTAGTGGAGGAAGTAACAAATGCTATAGAATTGATGAAGAACGGCAAGGCTCCAGGAAAGGATAGTGTAACTGTCGAAATGCTAAAAGCTGGTGGTCGGACGTTACATAAAACACTGGCAAAATTATACTCAAAATGCCTCAAAGAACAAAAAGTACCTGACTTATGGAAAAATGCAGAAGTGATCCTTTTACATAAAAAAGGAGCACAGGAAGATTTAAAGAACTACCGTCCAATAAGCCTCCTATCAGTGATGTACAAAGTTTTCACTAAGATAATTTCTAAAAGAATATTAAAAAAACTGAATGACGCACAACCAAGAGAACAAGCAGGATTCAGAAGTGGATTCAGTACAATGGATCACATCCAGGTTGTACAGCAGGTCATAGAAAGGCACAACGAATACACCATGCCACTGTGCTTGGCTTTTATCGACTACGAAAAAGCATTTGATTCCATCTCAAAGCATGCGATAATGGATGCACTGCTTAGCCAAGGTGTAGAGAGAGCCTATGTAAACCTATCAGAATCGATATATGATGGAGCTACAGCCACAATTCACCTTGATGATCTTGAAGTGGGAATTAATATAGAACGAGGTGTACGGCAGGGTGACGCAATATCGCCTATTCTTTTCTCGGCTGGCCTTGAAGAAGTATTCCGTAAACTGGATTGGGAACAGGATGGGGTAAAGATCAATGGTGCAAACTTAAACCATCTTAGATTTGCAGATGATATTATTCTCATTTCACAAGACCCAGAGGAGCTGCAAAGACGCATACAAGAACTGCAAAGGGCTGGCGAACCATTTGGCTTGAAAATAAACCTGAAAAAGAGCCAGGTTATGTTGAATAAGTTCGCTCAGGACAGAAGAATTTCAGTTTTAGGAAGGGATTTAGAGATTGTAGACAGCTTTGTATATCTTGGGCAGAGGATTTCCATGGAGGGGAATACCGCCCGGAAGGTGGAACGGCGTGTTAAATGTGGCTGGCAGGCATTTGGAAGGCTCAACATAGTGTTTAAGAGCAGACTCCCACTTTGCCTGAAAAGAAAAGTATTCGATCAGTGCGTTCTACCCGTTATGACATACGGAAGTGAAACCTGGACACTCACATCGCAATCAATTCAAAAACTTCGGGTGGCACAGAGGGGAATGGAAAGATGTATGCTTGGCATTACAAGACGAGACAGAAAGTCCTGCGCATGGATCAGGGAACAAACAAAAGTCTGAAGTCAGTTGAAATGGAGATGGGCAGGCCATATAGCGAGGCGATGGGACTACAGATGGACCAAGGCAATCCTGGAGTGGATACCGCTTGATCGCAAACGTCCGCGAAGAAGACCGAAAGCACGATGGACTGATGACATCGTTAAGTATATTGGACCCGAGTGGCAGAGGAAAGCCCAGGACCGTGAAGGTTGGAAGCATGCTGAAGAGGCCTTCATCCTGCAGTGGATCGATACGGGCTGATGATGATGATGATGATGATGATGATGATATATATATATATATATATATATATATATATATATATATATATATATATATATATATATATATATATATATATATATATATACAAATTGACCATGTTGCCATTTCGTACCCCAATTATAAAGAGATTTTGAATGTTTAAGTCAGGAAAGGAGCTAACATAGACACGGATCACTACTTGACTAGAATCAAACTTAGCTTAAAACCTCGAAAACTTATTCAAAAGAGACTGCTAATACCTAAGTTCGGCCCAACGAAAATAAAACCAGCCCTAATAGAAGAGCTTGATAAACAACCAGCACAGAACTGGCAAGAATTGAAACAAAAAATTATTAAAACAGCCTTAAAGTTGGCTCCTTTACAAAAACATAGAAAACATCCGTGGTGGGACGAAGTTTACGAGCAAGCAGTATTAAGCCGAAGTAAAGCATTCAAAGATTGGAACAGTCAAAAAACAGCAATAAACTATAACATCTTTTTGGAGGTAAGAAAAGAAACATCGAAGCTAATTAGACAAACCAAAAGAAAATATGAAAACAATCAACTTAATGAAATAGAAAAAGATTCCCAAAAAATAACACCCGAAACTTTTACAAAACATTTCAAACTAAATTAACAGGATATCAACCGCAAAGTCTTTGCCTCCAAAAGGAAAACGGACAATTAGCTCTAAGTAACCAAGACAATTGTAAAGAACTTGCGAAATATTTTGAACAAATACTAAACTGTCCTGAGCCCTTAAACAAATTACCAACACTAAACCCTAAACAAACAAACCCAGATTTATTACCATCGAATGAAGATGAAATAATTTGGCAAATCAAGCGGCTTAAAAGTAACAAAGCTTCTGGTGAAGATGGAATCACTGCTGAACTTTTTAAATCCGATGGTCCAGGTACAATCAAGGAAATAACCAAAATTATACAAGAAGTTTGGTGAACCGAACGGATTCCGGAAGATTGGCAAGATGCTCTAATCCATCCACTACACAAGAAAGCAGATAAAACGGATGTAAACAAGTATAGAGGGATATCTCTTCTCCCAGTTTGTTACAAGATTCTATCTCAATGTCTACTAGACAGAGCACACGGACAGTTAGAACCTACAATTGGTGAATATCAAGCAGGTTTTCGACCGGGCAGATCCTGCTCTGAACAGATCCTGAATCTAAAGTTGATCCTAAAACATCAAAAACTGTACAATAAAAATCTCGTACATTTGTGTACATTTGTCTCTGTACATTTGTGGATTCCAAAAAAGCATATGATTCTATTGACCGCAAATCTTTATTCCGAATCTGAAAGAACAAGGACTAGATCTGAAAATGCTGGCAATTATTAAAGCAACATTAACTAACACAAGGTCAAAAGTTAAATTCATGGGTGACATCTCAGATGCCATCGAAATTAAAACTAGAGTGAGACAAGGGGATGGACACTCGCCACTCTTATTTAACTGTGTTCTAGAAAAAGTAATACAGGAGTGGCGTGAAAAAAAGTTGGCCCTGAATATTGACCAGCACATTAAACTGGGGAGAACCATCATCAAAATTGATTGTCTGGCGTTTTCTGATGATCTAGCAATTTTGGCTCAAGATAACGGCGCAGAAACAGATTGAAATCCTAAAAGAAACAGCAGAAAAGGTAGGACTCTAAATTTCTTTTGAAAAGACACAATACATAATATGCAACAGACTAAGAACACCATTTCTAAAAACAAAATATGGTAACAAAATATCAGACGAGTCTCTCAATTCAAATATTTGGGTGAAATAATCATGGAAAATGGGTTGGAAAAAGCGGCCAATAAGGGTAGATGTCAAAAAATGGAAACGACATTGAGATTTACACAAAATATTTACAACAAAAAATGCCTATCTAAAAACACAAAACTGAGACATTACAACACAGTTATTAAGCCAGAATGTCTATATGGGGCAGAAACGCTCATTTTGAATAGAAAGAGAGACATCGAGGACATTGAAAAGAAGGAAAGAAAAATCATAAGAAAAATCCTAGGCCCCAAACAAATAAATAGCACAACAATCAACTTAATGAAATAGTAAGTTGATTGTTTTCATATTTTTTTTTTAGTTTGTCTAATTAGCTTCGATGTTTCTTTTCTTACCTCCAAAAAGATGTTATAGTTTATTACTGTTTTTTTACTGTTCCAATCTTTGAATGCTTTACTTCGGCTTAATACTGTTTGATCGTAAACTGCATCCCACCACGGATGTTTTCTATGTTTTTGTAAAGGGGCCAACTTTAAGGCTGTTTTAATAATTTTTTGTTTCAATTTTTGCCAGTTCTGTGCTGGTTGTTTATCAAGCTCTTCTGTTAGGGCTGGTTTTATTTTCTTTGGGCCGAACTTAGGTATTAGCAGTCTCTTTTGAATAAGTTTTCGAGGTTTTAAGCTAAGTTAGATTCTAGTCAAGTAGTGATCCGTGTCTATGTTAGCTCCTTTCCTGACTTGAACATTCAAAATCTCTTTATAATTGGGGTACGAAATGGCAACATGGTCAATTTGAAATTCACTCATGTACGTGTTTGGGCACCTCCAGGTCTTTTGTTTTGTTCTTTTCTTCTTAAAATGGGTTGACATTATTTTTAGATTAAACTGCGAACATAGTTCAACCAATCTTCTACCATTATGGTTAGTCCATTTATGAGCGGGAAAACTGCCGATTGTTTTCCTGTACTTTTTTTCTTTCCCTAGTTGGGCGTTGAAATCACCCAATAGGATTTTTACTTGGTTAGAGGGAATTTTAGAGATAGTCTTTTCCAGAATTGCCCAGGACTTATTTACTTTTTCAGGATTAGATTTATTTTCTTCGTTAACTGGGAGGTGTGCGTTGATTAATGTATAGTTTTTGTTAGCACACTTGGGAGATAGTGTCATAAGTCGATTATTTATTGGCTGGACATTAGTTATAGAACCAAGAATGTTTCTTGAGATAGCGAAAGCAACACCGAGATGTGGTGTATTTTTGAGTATTCTTTTACCTTTAAAAAGTCTGTAGTTGCCGAATTCCAAGGTGTTATCATCTGTCAATCTGGTTTCTTGCAAAGCTAAAATTTGGATTTTTTGCTGATTTAATGTTCGCTCCAATTCGTGTAGTTTTCCTGGACGCAGGAGAGAATTAATATTTACCGTTCCAAAGAAAGTTTTTGTTTTCGGTTTCAGACGTTGGCCAGAGGTCTCCGACTCCCTCTGAAAGATTTTGCGTTTAAGCCCGGACGCCCCAGAATCCGAAAGTCCGGTTGTACCAGCAAAGCTGGCAGAGGATTGTCTACCTCCTGGGGTAATTTTGTAATTACTAGAACGCTTCATCTTGTACTTTGAATTAAAGGTTTGAACCATGACGGTTCAGAGGTTAGTTCCAGACTAGAAGATTAGAGGGGTTAGTTCCAGAATTTAAATATCAGCCGCACCACTGGTGAACAGACGCTGACCACTCAGCCGCTTGATACAAGTCAGACGCTAAGTGTATTTAGTTTTTTTTTGCCTTAGTTCGGGACTGCTTATTTTGAGATATTTGCAGCTGTCCATTAATATCTAATGGAACTTTCACTATCCACCACCTGTGACCCGTCCAGTACCTTAGGCGAGGTATACTGGAATATATATATATATATATATATATATATATATATATATATATATAAATATATATGTTGGATTTCTTTATATATACTGGAATATATATAATATATATATATATATATATATATATATATATATATATATATATATATATATATATATATATATATATATATAAATATATATGTTGGATTTCTTTATATATACTGGAATATATATAATATATATATATATATATATATATATATATATATATATATATATATATATATATATATATATATATATATATATATATATATATATATATAATATATATGTTGGATTTCTTTAGATAGCGTCCAATGAGACAACAGTAGCCGAATATTTCCTACATCCAACCGCTGGATTCCACAATCTCATGTGTAACACACAGCAACCTGCATCTCCACATAAATGAACATTTTGTAAGGTGTTTGACTGGGGACGAGCCCCACCCATCCCTTCAATTGGAGAACATATGTTTCACCTCGTGATGTTCAGGCTCGTCAGGGTATCGACACATGCTCTCTCGTCAAGAATAGGGAGACTCTGTCCACAGTCAAAAGCCTATACTTTCGCTGACTTCCCTATTCTTGACGGGAGAGTATGTGTTGGTACCCTGATGAGCCTGAACATCAAGGGGCGAAACATATCTTCTCTAATTGAAGGGATGGGTGTCAAACCAAGTCAAATATCTTACAAAATGTTCATACTAAAAATAGACACACTAAAAAATTACCCTTTTTATCGGCCATGTCGCATGTAGGCTAGAATGGAACCTACGCCATCCTGTGGTGACTTTTCATATGGAAACATTTATTTTTGATCTATTATTAAAGTATTTCTTGTCGTTTTTTCTTTCTAGAGCAATTTCAATAATTATTGTAATTCCGGAGTTCAATTTTGCCAAATATTAATATCATTTACATCATCATATTACTTGTTGTTTTTTATGCGATACGCGTCATAATTCCGGATTTATCCGAGATTAATCCCATAAATTATCCAAACCTATTACTCTCAGCTTAGGGAGGATTTAGTGAATTGTTCGCTACAGCGACATCGAATAAATACGGTTATTGGGACACGTATTCGTCATTAATAAAATTTATATTTTAATGGTCGAAAATTAACTTTTTAATTTATAAAGAATTTTTACTATTGTTAGTGGATTTATCTACAGAATTTGTGTATACAGTGATAGTACCTGAGACAGTTAATTTTAGTAAGGAGGAAATTTTTTATCGATCTGAATGAGTAACAATATTACACTATACTGTTTATCAATGAATCTAACAGCCGAGTTACTGAATCTAACCACGATTTCTATACGAACTCCAGTTAGCATCCGCTCAGGCTATTATTAAGTCCTCAGTTTAATTATTGGTCTCTACTTTTCCTCGATTGCAGAAATTATTCTAATAAGAATAAGTTTTAAGCGCCATTTTTTACCTTCAAAAGGAGGTATAATATACCAGCGTACAGTGAATATAACCTGAAATATTAATTGACGAGTTGATCAGTGGAAGCTCAAGGTTTTATTTGTGTGGCTTTGGGAGATAATGTAATGTAATGTTAGGTCGTACAGTACTTTTAAGAGGTGATTTCAGTAATTCTGAACTGGAAAGCTTGATTTAAATAATGCAGAACACTTCGAACAATTAAAAAGGTGGGGAATGGAAAACTGAAGTACTGTGGGAAGAAAATCCTTGTTTATCGGTATTTTGAGCGTTTCGAGCGTTTATTTCCTAATTCTAATTCGAGCGTTTATTTCCATAACAAAATAAATTGCTTTAATAATCAAAGTATTGGCCATCGTTTAATACTTTTTCTTATCTTTCTGTAAAAGGAGGGATTCCGCGCCAAAAGAACTTTTGATGCCAACCATTCATGAAGCCAAATTTACTTTTCCGTAAGAATGTAAGGGTTGTTGTGAAAGTCCGTATTCCATCAATCGAAATAAGTGGTAGTCCGAAGGTGCTAAGTCCGATGAATACGGCGGGTGGGGTAGGACGTCCCATTTAACGTTTTTCAAATAGTTTTTTATACATTTTGCAACATGGAACCGAGCATCGTTATGTTGAAAAATGACTTTATTGTATCCTTTGGCGTATTCTGGTAGTTTTTCCTTCAATGCTCGGTCCAATTTTAACAATTGTTGGCGGTACCAATCGCAAGTAATCGTTTCATCATGTTTCAGCAGTTCGTAATCGCCAGCTCCCCTATTATTCCACTGAATACACAGCAAAACTGTTTACTGGTACTGTTTACTCAAGAAAATAGCAAAACTTTATAATCTCTGTCTTTTTAACAGCACCATACCAGATAGGTGGAACAACGCCATCGTGATCTCGATCCACAAGAAAGGAGATACAGCCGAACTGGAGAACTATCGGCCAATAAGCTTACTTAGTCACCTTTATAAACTCTTCGCGAGAATAATTACTACACGGCTAGAAAACAAATTAGATTTTTACCAACCAATAGAACAGGCCGGGTTCCGCAGAGGATTTGGAACCAATGACCATCTTCAAAGCATCAAAACTGTGATCGAAAAATCAATGGAATACAATAGACCGCTTGTCATTGTCTTTGTGGACTTCCACAAGGCCTTTGACACCGTTGATATAAGTGCAGTTTTAGACTCCTTACAAAAATGTCGTGTCGACTACACTAAACTAATATATAACATATATAAAAATGCTACCATGATGGTAAAACTGCACGAAAACACCAACCCCATAAGAATCGGTAGAGGAGTACGACAGGGTGACACTATGTCACCCAAACTATTTATCACCGTTATGGAATACGCCTTCGGGATGCTTGAATGGAGCGGAAAGGGTTTAAATATAGATGGCTTAAACCTAACAAATCTACGCTTCGCGGATGATATAGCTTTGATGTCTGACAACCTACAAGATATCAGGAAAATGCTGGAAGATCTCAAGGAAGTATGTGCTCAGGTTGGGCTAAAGATTAATATATCAAAAACGAAGTTTATGACGAATCTGGTCCCTAGTGGGAATATTAATATTGGTGATTGCGAGGTGGAGTTGGTGGATAGGTACACATATCTTGGTCATGAAATACGGATCTCGAGGGACAACCAAACATGCCAATTAAAAAGAAGAATCACGCTCTCTTGGGCTGCATATGGCAGACTTGGGGAGGTATTTAAGAGTAATCTCCCAATTTGTCTAAAACGAAAGGTTTTTAATCAGTGCGTTTTGCCGGTTATGACCTATGGCGTCGAAACTTTAACTCTGACAGTCACATCTGCTAAGAAGCATAGAATAACACAACGTAAGATGGAAAGATCGATGCTCGGTGTGTCACTTCGCGACCACGTTAGAAATGAGGACTTACGAGAGAGAACGGGAGTCACGGATGTTATCTATCAGGTGTCTAAGTTCAAATGGAATTGGGCTGGACATGTGGCCCGCAGGACAGATGGACGATGGACAAAGCGGCTGCTCGAGTGGAGACCAAGAGCTGACAAGAGAAGCAGGGGAAGACCTCCCACGTGGTGGACGGACGATATCAAAAGAATAACCACAAACTGGATGCAAAGCGCTCAAGATAGAAGACGGTGGGCAGAAATGGGGGAGGCCTATATCTAGCAGTGGATGCAGAGGGCTGATTGATGATGATGATGACACAGCAAAATCTTTTTAACATGTATATTGCACATTGGTTGTGATATTGAACGACTGGCCTGGGTCTACACATGATTTTTTGCGCTGTGGGTTGTCAAAATAAATCCACTTTTCATTACCTGTCACAGCTCGATGCAAAAATCTATTTCATTTCTGTCTGCCAAGCAAAATTTCACATGGTGGATTGGGCAACATTCAATGCTGACAATTGTTTCAACGTATGAATTGAGTTTTCATCCAATAATGCTTGTGAATCTGCATCATCAAACTTTTTCGGCTATCCTGGATGCTCCTTGTCTTTTATATCAAAATCACCACTTTTAAAGTATTTAAACCATTGTTTACACATTTTTTGGATTAGAGCATATTCACCACAAGCTTCAACCAAAAATCGATAATTTTTAGCAGCCGTTTTCCTGAAATGAAAGGTTATTAAACTTCCCTTGAAAACGTTTTTTTCTTGTACATAATTCGACATATTCAAAGCTATGAAATACTATGCTTTTGCACAATGACAATTAAAAACGAACTGACTTTTGTTGGCGTATGGTTACCCCCCAAAACGCCATAGACGTGATTATACCAAGAAATGTATTAATAATGCCATCTCTTAGCAAAAACGATGTTATTAATCGAAACACCTATTATATACTGCTAGAGTTTGGACGTAAACTTGGAGTAATACTGCAGGTCCTATTTAAATGTATTAATAATGCCATCTCTTAGCAAAATCGACGTTATTAATCGAAACACCTCTTATATACTGCTAGAGTTTGGACGGAAACTTGGAGTAATACTGCAGGTCCTATTTAAATGTTTACTCAATTCAAATGGAAAATTCACAACGAGAGTCGTTGGGTCTCCTATGAACTCTCAGCTGAGAATAAGACAAGACGATTTGGTGTTGTGTCATTGTTCTCCAGATTCAAGAAAAAGAACTTTCTGCATAAGATTTTAATGAAAAGTGAATCCTCTACAATAATCCAAAAATGTTGTGAGACGAAAATCGTGGGTTAATTCTCATGAGGCTTCAACCAGTACCCCAAAGTTTCATTGAGTCGTGGTTTAAAAAATTAGGTCAGGTAACTTTGACATTTCATCGTTTTAAAAAAATGTATTACACTACCCTGGGCGAGTTATTTCAAAATGGCCCATTTAGCCAAGATTTTAAAATAGTACAATTGGCACTTTTCTTTTCACAAAAAATATTAATGTTTATTTCTTTTTGCAAAAGGACCACATTTCAAAAAACTCATACTATGATAAAAAATACTTTTGTGTGCTGAAAAATGGACTTCACCAGTGTAAGTGAGATGGAGTGTGCATTTAACGCGTGAAGACCGGTCTCAGTATCAATTTAAAGTTTACATGTTGACCGGAATTTTAAACGGACAAATAATTGGACCATTTGAGTTACCTGAAACTTTCAATGGCGCCCACTACTTGGAATTTTTCTAAAACGATTTGCAGACTTTATTAGAAGATGTATTACTCAATATCTACAGAGAAATGTGGTTTCAACAAGATGATTGCCCAGCGCATTATGCTCGTTCTGTACAGAATTATTTGAACAGAGAGTATCCCGAAAGGTGGATTGGACGCTATGGTTCAATTGAATGACCTCCTCGTTCTTCGGACCTAAACCCCCTTGATTTCTTTTACTGGGACTTCATAAAAGTGTATTCAAAACTAATACAAAATCTAGCCGAACTGCGTCACAGAATTGTTGAAACAGCAGAAGAAATAAATGTAAGGAGATTCGCACGACTGGTGAAAAGGTTTTTTCTGAGACGATGCAGAGCATGTATTCGTGCCGAAGGCAAACAATTTGAGCATTTGCTTTAGTTTTAAAGAAACATATTGTGATAAACAAAAGTATTACAATAATTCCTTACATTTCATTTTGATTAAGTTTTATCTTAATAAAACTATAGACCAGTTATTAATTTGACTCATACATTGCCTTTAGGTGGAGTTTTTGAAATAAAGTTGTTTTGCAAAATAATTTTGTGAAAAGAAAAATGCCATTGTTGCATCATTTTGAATGTCAATCTGTTTCTCTCTAATTCGTCGTCGAACAGTGTAACTATCTATCTCACTCTATGAAGTCCATTTTTGAGCATACAAAAGTATTTTTTATCATGGTATGAGTTTTTTGAAATGGTCCCTTTGCAAAAAAAGATGTGATAATTTTTTTTGTGGAAAGAAAAGGGCCAATTGTTGTACCATTTTGAAATCTTGAATAAATGTTTTTAATAAATGTTAAATAATTTTTTTTATTAAATTAACAACGTTCATTGTTTGATTTGGGACTGCGATTAATAGCATGGTTATTTAGGATTACGTTATAAAAAATAACACTGAAAATTGCGAAAATTTGTGATTTCAGTACCTAAAGTATATCTTTACGGTATCGATCGATAGGGTGTCGATTGCCTAGGGTATTGAATTTCAAGATTTTCATAAATATGCTTATTATTACTTAACACGGTGACATGGATTTTTTTTCTTATTTTTGCCAGAACTGATATAACCTGGCCTTTCGCCCGGCACTTGCTTGACGTAGAGTTTAGGGACACCATATATATATATATATATATATATATATATATATATATATATATATATATATATATATATATATGGGTGAAGATTTAATCAAACTGGAACCAACTGGATACGTACTCTACACTGGAGGTACGGAAAATCGCCGAATCGTCCAAGCTTATGCACCAACTATAAGCCATAGGGATGAGGAAATTGAGGAATTTTATGATGATGTGGCCCAGCTTTTATACAAGGAGAAATGTAGGTACAAAATCGTAATGGGTGATTTTAATGCCAGAATTGGAACAACAAGAACTGACGAAAATGCAACTGGCCCATATGGAACTGGTGAGCGAGACAATAGAGGTGATAGATTGGTTGATTTTGCTGAAGGACAAGAACTATATATTATGAATTTATTCTATAATAAAAATATCAGCAGAAAATGGACATGGAAAAGTACATCTGGGCTCACAAGCGAAATTGACTACATCATGACCAACGATAAAACAATATTTACCAATTGTACTGTCCTTAACAATTTTAATGTTGAAAGTGACCACCGAATGGTACCTGCAAGGGTTCGGATTGACTGTCGAAAAGAGCGCGGAAGAATGGTAAGCTCAAAGAAGGGCAAGGTGGATTCTGGAAAACTGCTGCAGAAAGGAAGCGATTTTGAGATTGCTTTTTCAAACCGGTTTGATGCGTTACAAGATCCAAAGGAGGTGGAAATATCAGTTCAATATGAAGAAATCGCAAACAATGTACTTCAAACGGGTGCTTCGATAGCACCAGAAGAAAAATGTCTCAAACAAACAAAAATCTCCAGTGAGACCATTGATTTAATGAAGAAACGGCGAGCAATGAGAAATGCAGGTAGACCTTTTGGCAAGGTCGAGTATACTGAGCTCTGCAAAACTATAAGAAAACGTACCAGAGAAGACACGCGCCGATTCAACATGCAGCTAGTGCAAAAAACCCTGGAAGAAAACAAAGGAATTAACAAAGCTAAACTGAGCTGAGAAACAAAAGAACGCAAATATATACTTTAGAGCGTGAGGATGGCACAGTGTGCAGGGCGCGTTCCCGAAATGTTACAGATTGTCAGAAAATTTTATTCCCAGCTATATGAAGATTAGAACCAATCAAAGACAACAATACTCACGGAAGAACAAATGCCAGATATCCTAGTGGAGGAAGTAACAAATGCTATAGAATCGATGAAAAACGGCAAGGCTCCAGGAAAGGACAGTGTAACTGTCGAAATGCTAAAAGCTGGTCGGACGTTACATAAAACACTGGCAAAATTATACTCAAAATGCCTCAAAGAACAAAAAGTACCTGACTTATGGAAAAATGCTAAAGTGATCCTTTTACATAAAAAGAGGGCACAGGAAGATTTAAAGCACTACCGTCCAATAAGTCTCCTATCAGTAATGTACAAAGTTTTCACTAAGATAATTTCTAAAAGAATATTAAAAAAACTGAGTAGTACAAGTAGTACAAGTAGTACAAACAAGTAGGATTCAGAAGTGGATTCAGTACAATGGATCACATAATTAACGTCATTAATTTTATATCAAAATTAATGACATTAATTATGCCTTAATCGTTATTAACTAGATACCATTAAATAAATAATTGTAAATTCTACTTAAGTTACAAAATTTTTTATATTTCAGAAAAAATTACGTTTGTAGGTCTTAAAATGTTGGCTATATGAAGTTAATGAATTTATTATTGAGAATATCTCCATAAAAATGAATTTTATGAAGAAAATGGAAAGGACCTTTTTTGTAGAGAATTTAATTTCCTCCTATACCTTTTTCTCAAATCCGTATACTTTAAGAGATATAAAAAACTACGATTTTATAAAAAAATGAACTTAGATCGTCTTGAGGCACGTGTTATTTTTGTTAAAATAAATCACCCTAATATATACCTTTATATATATATATATATATATATATATATATATATATATATATATATATATATATATATATATATATATATATATATAAAGTATAATATACATATAATATAAATATACATATATATATATATATATATATATATATATATATATATATATATATATATATATATTGCGTCTTTGCAGCACCTCTGGGTCTTTATGCGAAGACGCATACAAGAACTGCAAAGAGCTGACGAACCATTTGGCTTAAAAATAAACCTGAAAAAGATGATTTCAATGGAGGGGAATACCGCCCGGGAGGTGGAAGAGCGCGTTAAATGTGGCTGGCAGGTATTTGGCAGGCTCAACATTGTGTTTAAGAGCAGACTCCCACTTTGCCTGAAAAGAAAAGTCTTCAATCAGTGCGTTCTACCCGTTTTGACATACGGAAGTGAAACCTGGACATACATCGCAATCAATTCAAAAACTTCGGGTAGCACAGAGGGGAGTGGAAAGATGTATGCTTGGCATTACAAGACGAGACAGAAAGTCCTGCGAGTAAAGCAAGAAGAGTAAAGCAATCGAAATAGAGATGGGCAGGCCATATAGCGAGGCGATGGGATGACAGATGGACCAAGGCAATCCTGGAGTGGATACCACTTGATCGCAAACGTCCGCAAAGAAGAACGGAAGGACGATGGATTGATGACATCGTTAAGTATATTGGACCAGAGTGGCAGAGGAAAACTCAGGACAGTGAAAGTTGGAAGCATGCTGAATATATATATATATATATATATATATATATATATATATATATATATATATATATATATATATATATATATATATATATATATATTTAGATTGAAATTTCTAGTATTATAATGATTACTAATTTTTCAGAATGGAGTAGCATAAATATCGTTTAGTTTATGTGTACGGGATGATTAATCGGGGCTACCGGGTAGTAAGGCGACTACAGTAGGATTAATCGATAGTCAATATTCGTATTTCAAAGCCTACGGTGAATGATGGATGTAGTAGTTTAAAGTTGTAGATGTTGACACACAGTTATAAAAAACTATTTCAAATCTATATTAAGAGGGCAGAGTGAAAAATAAAAAAAAAATACATTATCTGACGCGTCTTAAAGTAAAGTCTGTAGTAATTCTTTTTAGTCATAATAATCTCGAGTAACGGCGCGCTATTAAGTTTTGATTGAGATTTGGGCACAGTGCGTCAGAAAGTTTTGCAAAACTTCAACAGGCCTATGGAAAAAGTGTTTTGTTTTCGGGTAGTTTAAGACATTGTAGCGTTCACAAATTCTTGATTGCTACAGGTAGCATTCGTAAATTGTTGATCACCACTGGTAGGTTTATTTCGGACAAATTCTTAACTGAAAGAGCTCCGGTATCGTTTGGACAAGGCAAGACAGTCTAACTCCAAATCTCCAGGTGAGCGGACGTTTTCGCGCCTTAAAATTCACGTTAAGGATACCATTTTGAAACAATGGATATCATGGAAAAGGTTGTAACCGAATAGCTGAATAGCTGATTTCCAGCACTGTTATGAAGAGAGAACAAATCGTATTTAGAGCTATGTGGTTATCCAAGCCAACTACTTTGAAAGAGACAATGTGGATTTGTAATTTCAATTGAATGAAACAATTATTATTAAAAAATGTGCGTCCTGTATCGTACACGTGATAGAAGTGGAATTTCTTAAAAAAAACACAATGATAAATATTAATTACACAACGGGTGGTACCTCAGCTGTTGATATATAGCGTCTGCTCATGCACGACACTATCTTATTCTATCGCTTTGAATCGCTGTCTCTTTTGCTCCACTCCACTTTTGCTCTACTCCACTTTTGCTCCACTCCACTTTTGTCTCTTTTGCTTCACTTATATCTTTCTTCTCTCTCATTTAACGAAATGTGCCTAATCGTGACGCGTCCTGGAAATTTCACTCTCAATTCTCGTCCAATTATCGATTATGGACTCCCTGCTTAAGAAGTTTTATTTAAAAAATCGGTATACGGCATAGCATGTTTCAAATATTTATACTGGGTACTGAATTGTTTTTATTCCCCAATATATGTCTAGGACTACAAATTACTTTAAGAATGTTTCAAGCTTTAGGCTATTATATGTAACCCTGATACGTTTGTTCTCGAGTACCCGTACTGTGCGGTATAATCTGGAGAGTGGAGTGGAAGCTGGAAGAACAGATTCTTCAGGTTCATTTCATACATGTTGGATTCCTCCATGAGTGTACGTTCATCGATGAAGTAACAGGTGTGCTGGGACTGGAGACTTTGTCTTTATGTAGGGATAGGGCTGACATTTTTATGTTATACAAGGTCGTTAATGGAATTATTGACTGCCCTGGCATCTTGAGTTTAATAAATATAATTGTACCGCAAAGATCTACTAGAAGTTCCATTTTATTTTCTACGAATCGTCACCGTTGCAATTATTGAAAATTTTTACCTATCTCGAGGATTGTCTCTAATGGAAATAAGTTGAAAATGTTCAAAAAATAAGGAAAAATGTTTTCTTTTGATACGTAAAATTCTCAATCCTTCAGTCGCCATCATACACCAACAAGCATCTTCCGTGACCGGTTTCTGGCTTTAAGCCGTCATCAGTCGGGCTTCGAGTTGAAAGTTCGAAAGTAACTGAAGCATTCGCCATTCAAGTCCGGACCATACTAATCGGCCAAATCGGATGAAAGCTGCATTGAAATGTACAGGAGAACAGGAAAAACATTTCCTTGTCTTTTGAATAATTTTAATATTCTCCACTTGCTCACTGTATATTTTCATGGAAATAAATTTGATTTTTTTGGTTGGTTTATGGCAGGCTTTAAGAAAAAGGAAAAGGAAATGATTTACGGTTAGAGACGCATCAGCATCTAATGCTATTTAGCAACTGGACCTACCAGCTTAACGTGGGTTCCGAACCACGGTCATCAGCTACCGACAAACCCAGGCCAGCACTGCCCTCAGGCTACCAACCTCTGGTTTTGTGCCCCTACCCATAGTCTATCAGGAAGCCTACCGACTGGCAAGTGACCAACGTAGAATACTTCTCAGAAAGGCAGCCGGCCTTATCCAGCTTTTAACTGGCGTGACTGAGGGGTAATTTGTTGTCGGATTTTACACTCTTGCCTAGAAACAATCACAGACATTTAGGTGTGGATTTGTGTGGGCGTGTGTGTGTATATGTGAGTGTATATAAGTGTGTGTAGGGTAGGAAGGAAGAAGGACAGAATAATTAAATAAAAACACCTATCCGAGAGCGCTGGAATCGAACCAGCTACCTTTGGATTCCCAGGCAGGCGACTAACCCACGAGACCACCGCGGCCGGCCAGGCTTTAAGAGACATTTAAAAACTATTAAATTGTATTAATCTTTATGCTTAATTTAAGAAAAGTATTGTTAGTTGTATTATATTTTTGTATGTAAGTATAGGCTTTTTGTGATTTGTATGGATTATGAAAATGGGCAAATAGCAAACGGCCCATAACATGGGCCGTTAGCAAATAAATAAATAAATAAATAAATAATCATAGTATTGATTTTGGTAAATTTACCAAAATGCAATCAATGCCCAAATATAATACTCAAAAAAATTTTCCTTTATATGTTTTTTCGTATTCATTTTGACTGTGTAGAAACATAAAGCTGAGATTTTACGGTTTTAAATAGCGTTTATCCGAAAGCCTCAGTTCAAAACTGGGTAAAGAGAAATTGAAAATTCTAGTTGGGAAATAGGGTGAGTATTCAATTCGGATTTAAGTTTCTAGACCGGTTTTATGGTTTGTAATTTTCGGGAATACGGAAATACGATACGATAGCTATTATATAGGTTACGAATAGCAAATATTATAATGACGTTGGTTAAAAGCATACAGAGGAGAATGCAGTATAACTTGTAGATGTAAAATTAAATATGTTTCTTATCGTAGCAATAATATGTAAGAAATGGAAGGATATTTCAAGGATATTTTTTCCAAAATTTCTTTTACGATAGGATTTCAAACTTGGTCTAATGTCAGCCGTTGACACAAAACTGTCTTTTTTCAATTTTTTGCGTATACACATATGGAAATAATCCGAGAGACAACTATATAATTTTTTTTTCCTTTATTTGGGTTTTTCGCCACTATCTAAAACTCAAAAAATATCAAAAATACCTTAAATAATAAAAATACCTTAAAAAAATATAAATAAAAATATAAAAATAAAATAAAAAAACATAATATAAAAATATATAAAATGGAGTTTTAGATAGTGGCGAAAAACCCAAATAAAGGAAAAAATATATATATGAACACGCCGCAATCATTCACACATTAACTATATAAAAATCTCTAAAATAGTGTTTGCAAAATATTTTAGAGTAAATTGATTTTTGTGTATTTCTTTGGCAGCTTAACGGTTTTTTATTGAATAATTTAATAATTTGCTGACAAGAAATACCGGTAAAATTTAAGAAATACAAAAAACATGCATTTTTTATTAGGAATATTGAAAAGTTTGATAAGTTATACTGATACTTTTTGTTTATTTATGTGCATTGATTTCTGATTATTTTTGTATTTGTTAATAATGGAGATACATCACTTATATCGTGATTCTCAATTACCATACGTGTAATTGGAATGATTCAAAGGGCCATGAGACACAGTGTAGTTGCTGAAGCTCTTGACGTCCACCAAAGTGTAATTATTCGTTTATGGCTGGGGTTTCAGGAAATAGGTGACATGGCCGAACGATATACAGGTCGTACAGGAGGGACTAATCAGATTCAAAATTATTTTCTTCTATTAGAGGTTTTACTAATTAGATTCCATGAAGCCAGACTTCATGCTCGAAGACCGGTAATAATCCTTATTTTCTCAATGAGGGCTGAAAAACACGCAAACTGGAATAGGCACGCCTGGGTCTTTGTTTTGTTTTCTGATAGATGTCGATTTGGACTGGCTCCTGATACACCTAGAACAAGAGAGACGATTTAGAAACCCAGAAGGGTTGGCAAAAGTTCAGGACATTCATACGCTACATCGTGATGATGTAATGGTTTGAGATGTATCACCAGTGGTGGAAGAACTGCCCTCTTTTACTTGCAACAATTTTTAAATGCAACTGATTATCGCGATATCAATCTTAAGCCCGTTGTGGTACTATCTGTACAACGAGTTGGTCCCCAATTTCCATGTCCTCATACCGCTAGGGTGGTACTTGCACGGTGTAAATTTACGAAGAATCATGGAATTACCAGATTTCAACCCTATCAAACATTTGTAGAATATGTTTAATTCTTAATAGCCATGTTGTGTACTCGCGAACAACCACAATGGTCACTTCATTCAACGTCGGTGCATTGAAGTGTTTTTTATGTTTGCCTGTTGGTCATTTGTCTGCTTTGATCATTATTTAGTGATCATCCGTGTATTTCGACGCCTTATTGGTGGCATTTTTCCAAAGACACCAAAATAATCTTTTCAAAACACCACCGATAACACAATATTCTTTTTCGTTAAACCAAGAAAATATAATGAAATCCCTTCGCAAAATGTAACACTTCTTCTTTTAATGGCTTGGTTGCAAGACCTTTAAGCCACGTACTTTTCTTTTTTTTGTTGTTTTTTCATAATACCCTCCAAATTTTCAACTTTTCCCGTGGATTTTTCAAAAATTTTCTTTCATACAAACCTTATTCTGACAATTACGAACACAACAAAGAAGAAATCAGCTAAATCGGTCGAGTTGTTCTCAAGTGATGCTCCGTCGTACATGTGGCAATTAATTTTTATTTATAGATAGAACGGGACCGTAGAAGGAAATATTACAGAAATCTTTCACCTTTTTTTCACGTGGTGCCACCGCTCGTCTCTGCCCAACTGCCCCCATGCGCGTAAAAAAAATGCGCCTAGAAAAAACATGCGCCATGTCACGTATCTCTTGGGACCGGTTTCTAGCCTTTCAGCCCTTATCAGCCGAGCTCCAGATAAACGCAAGAAAAGCAGTTGGGAGAGACGATCGGGGCCAGACCATGTCAACTGGCCATTTTTGATGGCAACTCGCTCTATCATACGGCGAATGCCCGTAGAAGTCAGGACTGTCCGTAACATTCTGCCTGCAACCTCGGGTATAGTCCAGGTATGCCTACAAGATAGCGTAACGGGACCGTGGAGGGAAATATTATAGAAATCTTTCCCTTGTTTTACGTGGTGCCACCGCTCATCTCTGCCCAACTGTCACCATGCTCCATCACGTATCTCTCGGGACCGGTTTCTAGCCTTTTAACCGTCATCAGCCGAGCTTCAGATAAACGCAAGCAAATTAATATTCGCTCCTTGTTCGATGTTCATTTTTCGACTAATGGTATAAACACACTGACACTTTAAACGCGACAACTTGGTTTCTAATGATCCGAATGTCATGAAAATTATTTATTCCTATTTTTTGTGACATTATTTAAAACTAATTAAATTTATTCATCCTATTTAACTTCCTGATTTGTATTAGCACTGCGGATTTTAATTCCAGACTGACCAAACTCAATTTAACAAAGTAAACTTAATTATCTGAATATTGAATTTCCCAATGGCCGATCTTCGTATCAGCACTTTTTCGTGATTATTTCGTTAAAGTAATTTTATTAATAATCTTCAATAAATCACCTAAAATATTAAAAATTTAAATGCACTAAAAATAATTAACCGAAGACTTATCTGCGCGTGATAATTTAAACAGTTTTGAGTCAACATCGAAAGTTTTTTATAACTTCTACATACCAGGTGTGACAGATAATAATTTTTATTTTTTTTAAAGAGATGGAGCTGGAAACATAGGTTGGTTCACAGTCTAATTTCTTATGTCATTTTGTTGCTACGACAGTATCTTTCAAAACGCTATTGATATTTAAACGATTTAGAGTTAGCTTCATATTTTTTTTTCGTGTGGAAATCGTGTCGAGTTTCGAGCTAAATAAAGAGCTTTTGCGGCACGTACTGCCTTTCTTGTTCATTCAAAAGAAGAACGCGAGTGAAAGTCGTCGAATACTTATGGAAACTTACGGTGACCATCTTCAAACATAAGACGAGAGTGGGAATTGGTTTAGACCAAAGGTCTCTATACTGCGGCCCGCGGCAGCTAATGCTTATTGTTGTTATTGTTGCTGTGATAAGGAAAAATGAACACCTAATAATAATAACTCTGTATTATTTACTTGCTAGGTAAAGCTTAATGACAAGTATAATATGCAGAACATTTAACTTAAGCATAATAACTAACAAATAATTGAAATGAATCCCACTAAATTATAAACTATTGAATATCCCGCGGTTTCACCCTCGGTAGTTATGTTGGGGTAAAGAGTATCGCATATGTATGTATATCGATGTTTGGAATGTATTTATCCTGAATCACACATATGATTTTTATCCTGAAAATTCCTTAGGAACGGAAAAGCTAAATTAACGCGAATGAAATCACGGGGTTGTGAAACTTGTAAAAAATACTAATGAGATTTATGTAATTGTGATTTTCCACTGACAATAGTTTGTAATTGTGGACCAAATTTACTTGTACCGATTATTAAAAGAGATTTTAAGTTCGTAAGTCGAGTTTACGTCGAGACGTGAAATCCTATAGACGTACGTCTGCGGCTCTTAGGTTTTAGTGGTTAATCAGTGGTGATATTTAATAAATGGCCCTAAATTGCGTGAAAAGTGAATAATTGATAAATAAAATAATATAATCGACCTAAAATGCCTTTAAAAAAACAACAAAAAAGTGATATCAAGGTTATTCTCGAGGAATGTTTCGCTGACGACAAGTTTATTGAAATGTTTACCGATAAAATTGCAAATGCAGTAGTTAGTAGAGTATCGGAGCGATTAATGATTTTAAATAATAAAGTAGAAGAACTGGAGAGGAAGTTGGATGAAGCACATGCAAATAGCGAACGAATAAAAAGTAGAATAGAAGAACTGGAACAGGCAAATAAAAAAAAATACTATAAAACTATATGGTGTTCCAGAATCCAGAGACTCTTCTGACAATTTGAAAACTTGTATGTCTAAATTAATAGGAAATCATTTTGGAGTACAAGCGGCAGATATAGTTTTTTGTTACAGGGTGGGTCAAAAGAACACTAATAAATCAATTCCAATTCCGAGACCAATAATAATCAATTTCGGTTCAATAAAGGCACGTAACGACATTTTTCATAACAAAAGGAAGTTCAAGGGTACTAAGATGATTATGGTAGAAGAACTTACGAAGGAGCGCTATGAATTATACTCGTTGGCAAAAAAGAAATTTGGCATCCGTAATACCTGGACCAGAGATGGACGAGTGTTTGCTAAAGGTAAAGATAAGATTCACACCATCATAACCACTGAGAATATTAACATTTTATAAATAAAGACCGATGGCCGTAAGGTTTAACTTTTGATAGGTATTTTAATTGTTTTCTAAAGATTATTTTCCTTATTTGGCAGCATTATGTTTATATTTTGTTTTTTTTCTCTTTTTCTATAGTTATATATGTATTTGGTGTGAGGTGATGGAGGTGCATCGGATATGTTATGCTTTTTATAATATAGCAAATTTGCCTGGTAGGTTTGCTGACTTTAAGGCATATTTTCTTATGAGAAAATTTGATGTAATGGGTTTATGTGAAACACGATTCTCATCTAACTTCAGTGATAATTTACTGCATATTGAGGGTTACAAATTTTTCACAGGATAGATCTACACATGGTGGCGGTGTTGCAATTTATATTAAGTCCAAATTTTATTGTAAGGTATTGTATGGAAGTGTGGAACCTTCATTTGAACAGTTATAGCTGGGATTAAAATTGATAGCGTTATGTATGGCTTTGGTGTTGTATATAGACCACCGAATACTAGTTTTATCGACTTTTTGAATATATTTGAAGATAGTATTTTCAATTGCGTAACACTGTGTGATGCGGTTGTCTGTGGCGGTGAGTTTAACGTTAATATGATAAATTGTGATGATAGTATGACAAGTAGGTTTAACATGGCTCTGGAAAGTTTTGGTCTTAAGCAGCACATTGATTCACCTACTCGCATAACAGATAAAACTGCCACACTAATAGACTTAATCATAACATCGGAAGAGATGAATTCTTGCATATCGGGTACGGAATCTGTTTACAATTCATCTGATCATCAGCTTGTTTTTTGTAGTCATGAACAGAATATTGAAAAATCGACAATAAAAACTTTTAAATCGAGATGCCTAAAGAATCTAGATATGAATTTATTAAATGAACTTTTACAATTGACCCCATTTTAGGGTTTTTTTTCATCATGATCTGAATTCAGTATTATAATATTATAATTATAATTATGTATTATAATTTAGTATTATATTTTAATAATCTAATAATTGAATTATTTGACACCATCGCTCCTATTAGGGAGTGCAGTAGTCTAAAAAAAGTGCATCCTTGCCGGATGGCTTAAGCAGTGCTACAGATATAAATAACCATCTTTTAAAAACAGCTGCTAATCTGTCACCAGATTTGGAACTGTTAAACTTTTATAATAATAATTTAAAAGAATCGTTTCAATCACTATTTAATTTTATCGTTGTCGACGAATATACTGTTTCCAAACATTTACAAACAATAAAGACTAACGCAGCTGGATCTGATGGGATAAATATTGAAATTATTCGTATGTGTTGTCCATATATTCTTCCAGTATTGGTGCACATTGTTAATTCATGTTTGCTGGAGGGTACTTTTCCGGATATATGGAAAATATATATAAAATAATACCATTTCTAAAAAAAAACAGATATAACATCTTTTAATGATATTAGGCCAATATCGATCTTGCCAATACTGTCAAAGCTCTTGAAAAAAATCTTGGCTGAGCAGTTAACCAAGCATATTAATGGATATAACATTCTTCCTTTAAGGCAGTCTGGTTTCCGTAAATGTTATAGTTGCAAAACTGCTTTGCTGGACCTAATTGATGATATAGTAAGAAATAATGATATCGGTAGAAGATCTGTACTAGTGCTATTAGATTACTCTAAAGCATTTGATAGAGTTAACATTAAACTTATGGGCGCTATTTTTCATTTTGTAGGCCTGTCGCAGAATGCTAGAAAATTGATGGTCAACTATCTTAGTAACAGATATCAGTTTGTAAAAACCGACAACGGTGAATCTCCCAGAGGACATAGCAACTGTGGAGTTCCACAAGGCTCAGTTCTGGGGCCTCTACAGTTCTGCATCTATACATGTGCCATTTCTAAAAGGTTAAAATATTGTACTCCTTATATGTATGCTGATGTATCACAGTTACTCTATTCCTTTCCGTTTTATAACTATCATAATGCTAATGTCTTGATTAACGAAGATATTGTAGAGCTCGTATTGTAAAACAGCGTTCTCGGACAGACATCAATTGACAATAAATTCAGCAAAATGTAGTGTTATGGTATTTGGTAAGGATCGACATAGAATAGAGAAGGAGATAATTATAGCGGTTGGTAATACTGTATTTCAGAATGTGCACAGTGCCAGGAGTCTCGGAATGGAGATAGACGCTGACTTCTGATCTAAACTCAAAATAGCTTATGCTGGTTTAAAGAAACTATTTTCCCACAGACATGTCCTTACTACCAGTTTGAAACTGAGACTCTCGGAAGTAACTGTTTTAAGCCATATCAATTACTGTGATGTGCTTTTTGGGCAATTTTTAAGCACAGTTGCTGCTAAGAGGATTGAGCGATTGCAGAAATCTTGTTTGAGGTATTCATAGGGAATAGGGAAGTTTCAACCTGTATCCCATAAGCTGGTGTCATTGAAATGTTTATCTATGTTGTATAGAAGGCAACTCCACGCGGGCTGTTTATTTTATTCGATATTGTGGTACAAAAGTCCTCCATATCTCTAGAGTAAGATTAGATTTCTTTTTGAAATACTAGATTTAGGGGTCGATTATCGCCAGCTATGTTTTACTCTGCACAATTTACGAAGTCGTTTTCGTATAATATATATAATGTGTACAACGATATACCTCAAGAGTATAAATATTTTAAACCTGTCCGATTTAAAAAATGCTACTATAACTACTTATATGAAAAGCACTTGGAAGCAATATGCCTGCCTTAATGATTACTGATTTTGTCTGTGCCTCTATTGTCTTGACACCTCTCTTCTTTTCAATGACTGATTTTTTTTGTTTTATTTTGTTTTGTTTCTTATTTGATTGTATATGAACAATAATATATTTTTAAATTTTCACTTATTGCCTATAAGATTATTATATGTAATATAGCTTAGTTTATGTGTACTATGGGTAAAATAAGAATTAAGGCTGAGGTTTCTAAATCAGTACTTCTGCCACCTCGGTCCTTTTGCAGTGATTTTATATGAGCTTTCAATTATATTGTAATATATTGCTATTTTCTGCATTGACCATTGTTAAATGTACTGCAATGAAATATATAACTGATCTATTATAGCTATTTTCTGTATTGATCATTGTTAAATGTACTGCAATAAAAGTATTATTATTATTATTATTTAAGATGCTCATTGGTAAACTTAGATCTGTAAACATTCTTTGTATACTTCATTTTGGAGAATGTTTTCTCACACAAGTAAGTAGTACCAAATACATCCCACGAGCAAATTTATGCAAATTATGAAGTTGTACCAGTGGAAAACTTTTTTAAAATTCCAACAAAAATGAGTTTTGATATTTGTTCTTTATTATATCACTGCATTGTAAATCAATAATTTCCATTTAAAGTACCGGGTCTAGGGTTTCAATGTCAGTATCAAAAGGATTTTGAAAAATCTTAATTTCATTCGCAATGACCTCAAAGACCGAGAAACGAATATCAAAATTTATCTTCAAAGCACTCAAAGCTTCGATTGCAAATTCGACTGGAAACTCAGTCTCAGTAGTATGGCTGAATATTTCACAAGTTTTAAAATATGTGTTTACGTAATTGTGATTGAAACAGTATTATTTTCGGCCGGAACGATTTGATATTAGTGTATAAATAAGGGAGAAGATAGTTTTCAACTTGCAATCTGAAATTTAGTTCGTTTATATGTTTAGTCAAATCGACATAGAATGCAACTTACACAGCCATTCGCTACTTTGTAATTCGATAAGATGGCGATGCTTTTCTTTCAAAAAAATATCGATCTCTGCTCGAAGTTCAAAAACGGGCTGAAGGACTTCTCAGCAACTAAGCCAGCGTACGGCAGTATGATATGGTAAGTCATTTTCTACAATCTCTTCAATAAATTTGCGGAACTGTCGGTGATTCAGCCCAGTGGATCTGATGTAATTAACATGTGATATGACTGGTTTTAGAACTTCAGACATATCCAAACATTTTCCGTACAAGGACTTTTAATGAATGATACAATGTAAGACTAACGATTTTGAACCACTATTATTTTCTACAGCCTTTGACACAAGTGCAACCACTCTTTTATTTTCTACACATGTTTTTGCCTCCGTCAGTTGTAATAAATTTCAAGTTTTTCCAACTCCCTTAAAATATCTTCCCCAGTAGTCGTCCCGTGAATACTATCAACATCAAGAAGTCCTTCATACAGTTCATAGCTTTCATCTATTCCTCGAATAAAAATCAACACCTGAGCAGTATCTGACACATCCGTTGACCAGAGAAAATCACTCAAGATGTCAATTTTTGTCAGACAGTTGAGATGATATGATTTTCTGCGATGTTTTGTACCCTCCGAGCCACTGTGTTTGCTGAAAAACTTGACAGGCTTAAATAAATTTACCTTTTCGGGCCACATTTCTTCGGCTACTGCAATTACGCATTTCTCATCATTTCACCATCGGTAAATGGTTTTCCACGTTTTGCAATTTCAAGAGCCACATGAAAGCTGGCACGAGTTGCAGCCTCTTGTTCAGTTTTGACTGTCGTAAACAAAGATTTAGTGATTATTATCGCTTAATATGCCACTGATAACTTAACCAATTTTTGGAAATGATTTTATGACAGGAGATTCCAATTAATAACATATAATCTTTTGTCGCCACATAAAAGACACTTTACTCTTTGGAAAAATAATTTTTTTTTAATTAATTTCAACTTTACATTTTCGCAGGACAGAATTATCATTTTGGTCCCACTTACAGAATCATATGTTCTTTCCTGTAGTTTTTATATTCAAAGATCGAAATATTGTTTGCGCGAATGTTTTATATTTATACCTACTTTAACAATGAAAATATTTCATGTTCAAAATTAAGGCAAAAAACTTAAATTATCACCGAAGTTTAGAAATAATCCGATTAAACGATACGAAAACTCCCCTCAATGACCAACTAGACCTGAACAATTCGCCTTTATTGAATTTATTGACAACAAATAGTCTGGGTGGATTATCGAAATATTTTTTGTGCGAATGTTTTATATTTATACCTACTTTAAGAATGAACATATTTATTTGTTGATATCATTCCCACGAAATTTGTGTTATCGAAATACATCGGTGTTTATTAAATATAAATAGAATAAAGTGGAAATTGGACAATGACATTTTTCATTAAATATTTGTGATGAATTTCTTTTAAGTAGAAGACAACACAATCAAAATATGTAAGTAAAATATTACTTCGCCCTTTATTTCCCAATTTTAGCCTCTCCAATTCTCATTTTTGGATTATATTTGTAATATTTTAAATTTTTTATGATTTAATGGACGTAATTATACAGAGCGTATACGTATACGTAATTATATTAGATGCTCTAACCAACACGACTGCTGATATATTTAAACTTAGGAACTTTAATTTTTTTATGTTGAATTATTTAAAGATGGTATTATTTGTCATCAAAAACATTATTAAAATTTCTCCTAGATCTGTTCTGGAAATTTGTTCTGTAAGACTTTTATTAGTTTATATGCTTTCTGAGCAACACAAAATATTTTAAAAACACCTCTTAAACAGCCTTGATTTTTTATAAGAAATAATTTTCATTGTTAGCATTTCATCAAAAATATTTTATATTTAAAATTTACGACATGCGAGTCTCTTCTTTTTTCCTTTCATGGCATCTGTTTTGATGGAGTAATTTTAACATATGTTTATTTTCGTTATTATTAATAACTGTGTATATATATATATATATATATATATATATATATATATATATATATATATATATATATATGTATATATATATATATATATATATATATATATATATATATATATATATATATATATGTATATATATATATATATATATATATATATATATATATATATATATATATATATATATATATATATATATATATTTCTTTATTTGGGTTTTTCGCCACGATCTAAAACTCAAAAAATATCAAAAATATCAGTTGTTATTGTTAATTGAATTGTCAATGTAAGTATCATTGACATACACAAAAAATATATTTACTTCCTATCTTTTCAGAATTTATAGAAATTAATATAATTTATTTTTAGATTGTTTTGAAAACGGGAGGAGATACTTCCCGAAACGTATTTTTTAGAACATTTTTATATTTTTAAAATTTTGTTCGTTAGGAAAACTTATTACAAAAAATAATCACTGAGAAATTTGTCTCCGTTTGGTTTTTTGTTTTTACCCAGCGTTTCTTACCAACTTTTAGCGTTTCTTACCATCATTACCAACTTTTAGTGTTGGTGGTTCACATTTATAGGTCAAATGGGTTTCGGGATTAAATGAAGCTCTTGGGCACATAGAAGTGCTACTATTGCCAACACTAATTCATCTCAATTGAATGGAGCTTTTCAGAAATAAATATTTTGGGATCAAAATTTGATTTTTTATCGGTGCAATTATTCGGTGCTTATTTCTGCAATTACTTATAACAAAAATTTAAGTAATGTTTTTGATACTCTAAAATGAATTTCTGTGATTTCTATGAAAGGATTTGAAAAATTTTTGTTATTTGTAAGGCTTAACCGGGAATTGCATTTTCCGCATATTATACGACTAGTGTCCTTCACATAATACCTTTATCTTTAGTTTGTGGTGCGTGTTGGCCAATGGGCACAACCATCAAATCTTGAAGCGGTATCTGCTCTTTTAACAACTGGATGTCTTATTGTGCTAGAATTCAAACTAGGTCGTCCTTTTCTAGTCTCTTTTCCACGCCGAGCTAAACTTGTTGCTGTTTCTAATCGAAATTGTTTCAGAGACATTTGCCGTTTCTTCAGAGCATTTTCAACAAATCTGTTTAGAAGCCAAGCATTTACTATGCTTGGCTCTATGATCAGACTTATATAGACCCATGAGAGCATTCGCTGTATCAACTCCATTCATATGCTTATTATACTGTTTGACAATCGCAGGACATATCATATCTACTTTTGTTTTTGCAGATTTACAAATCTTTTTACGATTTCTGTTGGTTCTATATCATGTAGAGTACTACCCAATACGACAGATTTATTATCAACCCACTTCACTACTATAAATCATTTTCCTTTATGATTTTTGTAGCCGAATTTACCTGTGTCTTGTTTCTGTAACATTTTATCTATCTCAATAGGACAACCGCCAATTCTATTACTTCTCAACGTTTCCAGGGTTTTTATATATCTCTTTGAGATATATAAAAAGCGATAAACTTGTGAAATAATTGTCAACGAAAAGAGTTGTCTTTAATAAAGCCATGACAACGGCAGCTCCAACTCCCATTATATATTTTTCTTGAGTAACTTCGTTTATAGTTGCACATTGATAGGGAATAAAATTCAAAATATACTCCTATACACCAGCTGCTATAAAAAATTGTGTCCCCTTTTGTGAGGTTTATTTTTTAGGTATTGGCGGAGATTTCCGGCCCGAGTTTCTTTATAAGCAACCATAGTCTATAGAGTACAAATTGTCGGTTCGAAATTCTCGAGAAATCTGACGTAATTTTTCAATGAGAGGTCGAATTTTGAAGTACCTGTCTATAATATCTTAAATAATATTCTCATTGTTGTTGAAATGTATAAACCATCTCAAAGCTTTCAATCGTTTGAGAGGCATCAAACTTGCTATCTTCTGCCCAATAATCTTGATATGCAGGAAGTTCTGTTATTCCCATAGATAGCAATATAGAGATGAAATGTGTTTGATCAAGTTCGATCAATAATATCGTTAATTCCATCAAATGAGAAGTGTAATTTCTCCCACCTATTTAACGTTGAGACAGACTAGTAACTTTGCCCGGTGCAAGGTAAACTAAGAGGAACTCGCAAAATAGGGTTTTGAATATATTGTAACCATATGGTAACTTCACCCACAAAATGTTACGAAAAACATTCTGACGTTGACCCATAAAGTGTTAAGTAAAATATTCTTTGAATACAGATTTGGTAGCTGTCGCAGTAGGAAATATTTTTCCACGAAGAAAATATTCCATAGATCTGAAAATGATAATATGATGGTGTATCATCAGGAAAATATAGTGGACGAGGCAATGGTTCCTAAACTAACTCTTTAATTTTTTCTTGGGTGATTTAGTGCCAGAAGTTTGTCAAGCTGCAGACTGGTACGATTAATCAGTCATGAACGTTTTTAAATCAAAGTCATGTTTAGTTTATCAAGTTGAGCACCACTATAGTCTGCACATCAGAACCTCTTACTTACTTACTTAATTCTATGCCTTTATACCGTTAGGTATCGGGAGTGTGGAGTTGAGATTGTCTTCTATACACGTCTCTCCATTTCTTCCTATCTTGTATAAGTTTCTTAATTTCCTCTCATATTATGTCCCTTTTTCTAGCCTCCTTTCTGATCCCATAGTTCCATACTCTTCTTGGCCTTCCTTTACAGATGTTCCTCTGCATTCGCGCTTCGTACACTCTCTTGGTGAGGAAACAGAAGTTTCCATTGTTCTCCTAAAATAAAAGTAGATTTCTTTTTCTTCCATCATTTTCTGTGCTATATCACATGCATACGTAGTATTACACTTTTGTATATTCTTACTTTCGTTTACATAGTGATATTTATTTCTGAATATGATATCATTGAAGCATCCTGCTATTGTATTTGCTTTGTTGACCTGGTGTCTTCTATCTTTCCATCATTTAAAATGCCAAGATTAGAGGTTCCTTACCATTTCTAGACTACAGCCCCCTTTACAAAAAAAAAATCAATGTCCCCTTTTCCATAATAGTTAAATTATACCAAATATTAAAATATTGTTACACATTATCTATACCTATTTTATTTGTCTATCTTTCTATTAAGAATCACAAAGTATAAATTAATTAAAAATACCATCAAATGTAGTAATTAATGTAATTTATTAAACATTTAAAAATAAACACAAAATCAATAAGAAATAAAAATAAAATAATGAGATGTTTGAGAGAGGTGGAGTTTTAACAATTTGTTAATATTGGGTTCCAATTTTGTTAACATCAGTTGCAAATCGCTACTCTCAGTGGTATGGAGTTTGTTCCTTTTCTTATACAGTAAATTAACTACTGCACTGAATCCACGCTCACCAAATACGATGAAGGAAATGCAATTAAAATTTCCTATACATTGCTCTCAATCCAGGGTACAGAGCTAGTATTGGGTTTTGAAGTCAGAATTTTACTTTTAGTTCTTCGTTTAGTTGTGAGTTCTACAAGTTCTTCTAAATTTGATTTATCTGCTGAATCTATATCTGCGAAGGGATCTAAAACCTAACTCGGTGCATTCATATATAAAATATGCTGGAATCGCTCCGTAAAGTCAGCATGAACACATGTCCGAACCACCTTAGTTTTTCTTCTGCTATTTTAATCAATTCTTCTATTGGAACCTTTGGTGTGATGCACTAAACTTGAAGAGATTTACCACTAAACACCAAAACACTTTTTTGAACTGCTCGACGCACTTTTCGCTAACCATGTTAGCATCATCAGGAGATGATTTAATCTAAGAGATTAATCTAGATTTAAGAGATTAATCTAGATTTAAGAGATTAATCTAGATTAAATCATCTCCTGATGATGCTAACATGGTTAGCGAAACGTGCGTCGAGCAGTTCAAAAAAGTGTTTTGGTGTTTAGTGGTAAATCTCTTCAAGTTTTTTGCTATTTTATCATCTCTAATTATATGATTTCTGATTCTATCTTTTTTTGTTTTATTCTTTATTTTCCTTAGGAACCTTATTTTCATTGCATTTACATGCGTTTTATGTTTTTCTAGAGTCTAAGTCTCGCTACAATATTTTTTGTCGGATTAACTTTTTAATTACTGTTGTTTTTATCTTATATGGTTTTTATCATTTTTCTGTTTTTTTTTGAGTCTATCGTTTATCTCTCCTTTCATTCTTCCTTTGCTTTGGATTGTCAATCCCACGTATTTGTAGCTTTTCATGCGTTTTATTAGCTTTTCATTTAATTGTATGTTATGTTTCTTGTTGTTTTTTTTTTTGGATATGATCATACTCTTTGTCTTGTATATATCAATTTTCATGTTTATTTTTATCATCTCTTCGTTCAAAATTTTTAAGTTGTGTTAAAGGTTCTTTTCTCTATTTGCTATTATCATCTGCAAACATCAATTCGGTTAGTCCAATTTGTTTCAATTTCGAGTGTCTTAATTTCAATGTTGTTTTTTAACGCTTCGTCTACTACAATCGAACATAAGAATGGACTTAAATTCATTTCATTCTTCATTGTTCGTCCTTACGAAGTTTGTCCTTTTTTACTTCTACTGTCCTGCTATCAATTTCTCGTTTCCCTAGCATTTTTCATATGTTCTCTTTTCTAGTTCGATCAAAAGCTTTTTCTAGCATTTTTTACTTGTTCTTCTTATCAAGAACAGTAGATCTTGCGTGCTCTTTCCCCTCCTAATTCAGAATTCAGAACCTCATAGTGAATAATTCCTATAAACTTTTTTAGAGTGAAGACTTTTTGGTAACACTTTTTTTAGGTTTGAAGTGGACAAAGGTAGTTGTTTTGGTGTTAATAATTGTTTTCTTATGTGCTCCTATATATAATCCAATGGTCATCTTCAGTAATAATTTGTTAAAGGAAATGATCTATGCCTACCCAGGACGAAAGTACATGGATACATGGTACATTGTTACACGTTGAATTTCACTTTTAACTGAAAGTTGATATGACACCCACATTCCCTCTCTTTGCATTTTGTTCAGTAGTTTTAAACACCATTGTAATGGGTCTTTCAAATTGAGTAGTTTTTTAAATTCTTGAATAAATAATGTATGATATTTATAAAATTGGAATCGTATACAATATAACAACGCGTTAAAATTGTTGAATTCTTTTATGAATATTTACGGTTTGCACAATCGTTTATCTGAAAACATTATCAATTGAATTGTTCAAAAACTTCAAGAAACTGGTTCGGTTGAAGATAAAAGAAGAGCAATATATAGTTGCAGTGGCCATTCACAAGAGCATATTAATTTGGTACGTGAAAGTATTGCTGAAGACCCAGAAATTTCTATTAGTCGACGTTCAGTACGATTTAGACTCAGCGAATTCACAAAATGGCTGAAGCTCTGAAGGCATATAAGGTTCAAATAACTTAGGAACTAAAGCCACTGGATAATTCAAAACGTCGTGCATTTGCCAATTGGATCAAAGAACAAACAGATCATTTTTCTCAAAAAATCATTTTTTTAGATGAAGCATATTGGTGGTTATGTTAATAAATGCCGCATTTGAGGTGAGGAAAATCCACGGTTGATTCATGAGAAACCTTTACATCCTAAACGAGTCTCTGTTTCTTGTGCATTATGGTGAGGAGGTGGAATTGGGCCGTATTTCTTTTATAATGCTGCTGGTGAAGCTTGAACTGTGAATGGTGTTTGATATTGTGAGATCATAGCTGAATTTTTTTGGACTGAATTAAATAATATGGATTTGGACGATATGTAGTTCCAACAGGATGGCGCTACATCTCACTCTGCTAACGAAACAATTGATATTTTGAAAGAAAAACATTCTGGGCGAGTTATTGCAAGAAACGGTGATGTTAATTGGCCACCAAACCATGTGATCTGACACCGTTGGACTATTTCTTTGGGGTTACGTGAAAAACTAGGTCTATAAGAACAATCCACAATCGGTTTCTGAACTAAAGGATGAAATTATGTCATCCAACATTTCGACAAAAGGGTGGACGTGTGTGGAACTGTAAGAGGTACAATTATCAATAAAATAAAATTGAAATAAACGCAAATTCTGTGTTTTATTCAAGAATTAAAAAAAAAGCTCTCCCTTTGAAAGACCCTTTATTATGGTCCATGAATTTTTAATCTTTGTTGTTACTTCTTGGATGGTTTGTTTAAGATCAGTTTTAATTTCACCCAATCTTTATCAAATTTAACATGTCTTCCAAATTTTGTGTCGTATAATGATTGAAATCCTTTTTCTAATAATATACCAAGGCTGACAAATTCTGCTATCCAAAGCATCAATTGTTATGCTTTCGAAACTCTTAAATCATCAAATATTTAATACAGAACTTATCCACGCTTTGCTCTTCCATTGTTATAGGTTAACGTATTTTTTTTTATTTAACAATAAGAACACTAAATATTAAAATATTTAAGAAGTAAAGTTTTGGGGTTAGAGGCGCATCAGCAACTGAGAAGGCTATTTAGCGATTGGACCTACAGCTTAACGTGGGTTCCGAACCACGGTCATCAGCTACCGAAAACCCCGGTCAGCACCCCCCTCGGGCTATCAACCCTTGGTTTTGTACTTAACCGAAAGTATTTCGAGAAGCCTACCGACTGGCGAGTGACCAACGTAGAAAACCTCTCAGAAGGCATCCGGCCTTACCCAGCCTCGAACTGGCGTGACTGAGGGGTGATTCCTTGTCAGATTTTACACTCTTACCTAGAAACATTCACAAGAATTTTAGAAAAACTTTTTTGCCTAGTACGGGATTCGAACCCGGTCCACATTAACTGCCGTAACGTAAAGCTAACGCCTAAGACACCACAGCTATTAATATATTTAATTATTATAGGTTATGTAATAAAGTTAAATTATTGTTGTTATTAAAACGACAGTACTTATGGGCCCCATTAATGATATATTTAAATAAAATTTATGACTGGTGCTTCTCGATCATTTTATTAATTGTGTACGGCTTGTGAAATGGAGTTCAAGCTAAATATTCACGGGTAGTTTCCAACAAATTTAATATAAATGGAAATATGAAACATTTCTATTTAATCTGCTCGGAAATGATCCATACAATCAATCTTTTGAACATTTCTGGTGTGTCCATAAATCTCGTAGTAGGTGGTGATTATTTCTATGCTACGTGACAATGTATGATGAGCTGTAAAAAATGTTATTTTGGTTTGACTGCGTAGAACGTAATTTACCTTTGCATAATAAAGTGTTTTAATTTTTTGTAATACTGGAATAAAATTCGAATTACTTATTTTACTTACGATACTTTTTATAAACTAAAATTCATATAAAGGGGTTTTATGATAGAAGTCCTTAACCTAGAATGTTATCAATTTTTGTGTAGGTACTGAAGTATATTTCTTGTTTCTTTCTATATTTCGAAAACAATATTGAATTTGTATTGGGGTTTGCATACAGTGATAGACAATAAAATAAGAGTGGCGAAGCCTTATTAATATAGTTTATTTAAATTCATTTTTATGTTATTTCTAAGACAATGTCAATTCTCCAGAATGAATTTACCGAGCATTTGAAATGCATACATGGTATTAGTCTGAATGTATACAATTACTTTATTCATAATTATACGTTGATAATATATTTTAGAAAAAAAAGTTCATGATAGTAATCTTTATTACAAATCATAAAAATATTAAAATGTGTAATTATCTAAAAATATTTAGTCTATATCATCGTTTCTCAACCTTAATTACGTAAATTCAATTTTTCTTCATTTAATGTTGACATTGGCAACTTTGAAATGCAATTGCAGGCTTTAAAAAACAAAAAATTATGGAGTTCTAAATTTGAACGTCTTTGTACTGATATGGAAATATTGGAGATAAACAAATGAACTTAGCTCAGAGCACAAATGGTTAGTTTTGAAATACCTGGAGAACGAAGACATGATGATTTTTAACACCTGGAATAGTATTCCTGACTCATGATCATGAACTTGATCAAGAGTAAAATGGGAAGTTGTCTTATTAATGAGAACCTCGAATCGTGCCTAAAATTACAAATAACAACATACAAACCTGACTTATCCAAACTTTCTGAGGAGATGCAAAGCCATTGTTCCCTTAAGTGCTTGACAGTCACTGAAATGATTTAATTAATGGTGTCCATAACCTTACTTACGATTTAATTTTTATCAATAAATAAAATCATTATTAAGTATGATATCAAGTTTTATTCAGTGTAGATAAAGTTAAATTCAAAGAGATTTACCATTGAACACCGGATCACTTTTTTTAAAATTCTCGACGCATATTTCGCTAACCATGTTAGCATCATCAGATTATTTAATCTAATTCTAAAACTAAACTGTTCTATTTATATGAGAATCCTAATTGCTAACTTACTACCCAGGAAGCGTACTACTTATCTAATGAAGCGTGTTAAAAAAGCATACAAAAAAAATAAAAAAAGGTGAAAAAGAGAACCAAAGAAAGAAAAAAGAAAAAAAACCGTGAAATTTACTGACCCTTGCATTAATAATTGAAAAAGTTTACTGAACGAAATAAGTCCTTTATTCCGGTTTATGATTTTCTTGCATTTTTCTATTTGAATGCTTTCATATGCAAAAAAAGCTATACCTAAAGTTTAATTAAGACTTAAAACTTCGAATAAAGTTTGTTAAATTATTAACCAGTGTACCTACCTAATAGTTACAAGTTTAACAGAAAATTAATGAGTTTGCCGACCACTGAACTAGACTAAACTTCTAAGAAATGGGAGTACCAGATCACCTGACTGATCTAATTTGCTACCTATAGGAAACAATAGCTATGATGAAAATAAAATATCGAACATCCGACGAGTTCTGCGTCAATAAAGGAATCGGACAAGGATGAGTTGAATGAAGGAAAAATTAGGACAATTTTAAGACATTCTTTTATAAAAGGCTTTAAAGCGATTGACACCGCTCAGTTCTGGCTTAAAAGTTCTGGAAGGGAGGCATTAATTTTGAAGACCGGGGAAGATCAGATCGTTCATGGTCTCACAATGATGACGTTTTACGAGTAGCTGTAGTCGTCGATTCTAGAAGAATTCTAGGAGCATCCCTGATGAACTGCCTTCGCAGCACGCCATGGGTCGGGTTGAAGTATGTATACGTCTCCTTAAAAACCATACTGATTTTCGATTCATCAAACGGATGGTTATATATGATGAAAATTGGATTCATTTCAGCATTTCTTATGATGTAAAACAGTGGGTCATGCTTGAACAACCAGCTGTTCTGGAACCAAGGCGAAAATCTATGACCTTTTTTTATCAAAAAGGTTGTGATGTGTGTTTGTTGGAATTTTTGAAGGAATAATTCACTTTGAGTTGGGTCCTGATGGTGGGGCGATAAATTCAGAAACCTATTCAGCTCAACTTGGGGGAGTAAACTCTGCTCTGGCTGACAAATCTTTGGTTAATCATAAAAAGGCCTCTTGCATCAAGACAATGTAAAACCACACATTTCACATTATCACCTCAAAAATTCACGAAATTAACTTTGAACTTCTCTCTTACTCAGCATACTGCCCCGACCTCGCTCAATCGGATTATTACTTGTTTTGGTCTATGACTCACTTTTTACTATGAAAAAAATTCAGGACTTAAGAAGAGGCAAAAACAGGCAAACATAAATAATAAAATAATGTTTTAGAGTTAATCTGGGTTTGTGTACATTTCAACAACTTGATATTTATTTGTAATATATTATTTAAATTGTTTGATTTTCGTTGCAGGATGACCTGGTAATAATGAACAAATTAAAAAAGAAATTTCCGATAAATTTGTTTTCTGATTGCTTGTTTTAAATTATCGTATATGGATGGCTGAACCATTGGACCTTTATTAGTTTTTGTTTGGTTATTCCATGGAATTTTTAATGGAAATATTTGATGCTTTTTCCAAAATCGATGCATTTGTAATGTAATGTAGGCAGGTACATTTCTGATAGATGGCGATGCGGTTGTAAAATTTCTAACTTTTAACATTTTGTAAAAGTAGTTTTCTTCATTTTGACAGTGTTTGAAAGTAGATTAGATTGATTTTGTTGCTATCATGGAAAAAAGCGAATTTTGTGTGTTAATTAAGCACTACGTTTTGAGTGGAAAAACCATTGTGTATACCGGTAAAAGTTGACATTGCTCTTATTTCATGGTTTTTAATTGGTGTACTCATTTTCGATATGGGCGAATCACGAGCAACACTCCGGTTTCAAGTCTGGGGTGACTACTAAGAAAATGGTCAACAAACCTATGAAATCGTATTGTCTATTCGCAAAGTGAATGTTAGGCGTCTTTTACACTGTCGGTGAAGCCAAGCCAAGCGAAGCGAAGCCGATTTCGTTTTAGAAACAAACACATGCATTTCTTTGTATCTATTTCCACTGAATGGCTTCGACTCGCTCGACGCAATCGCTCCGACTCCCTCGCACACTGCCGGCAGAGCCGGGTGAGTCCAATTATGCTATAAAACAAACGTATGAAATAGCATGCAGCTATTCACACTGAAGGCCAGGCGAGTCCGAGCCGGGCCGAGCGAGACCAAGCCGTGCGAGTTGAAACAAACTTGTTTGATCGGACGGCGTTTTCGGCGGCCGATCCACCACTACTTTTAAGGCATTGGTTGACATTGCGTTTACGTAATAGTCTGTTTCATCGGAGTTATTTGTTTTTTTAAGAGATGTAGAAAAAATATTTTTTGCAGTCCCACAAGAAATACTACGATCGGGATATTTCAATAAAGTTGTGGCAGAAGAATGCAACCCTCGAACAGTAAAATTTTTGCAAATTTTTATTTCGTAATTCATATTTCAACATTAAATTAAATTTGTAAACCCAGTTGATACTATTATATTAACCATATTAATACTATTAACAATACCATTATAAGATTAATTGATGTGGAATTAATTACTCGTCATTTTCTGTTATTATAAAAACATATAGTGAAGGTACGTCTTATTATTTTAGCTCTGGTTATATCTGCTGTTCGCTGGCGAATATCCTGTTGTTTGAAGTTCTTTGGCTCCGATTATGCTCTGATTCTAAAGTAGCTGATTTGTCATCAGCACCTTCGCCAGTAATATTTTGTAAGATACAAACAAACTTAATAATCTTGTCAATATTTTCAGGTTTTGTTTTAATCGGCTTATGTAAAATTCTCCATTTAGTGGTCAGGATTCTGAATGAGCTTTCCACAACTCTTCTGGCTCTTGACAAAGTAAACACAGTTTTGTGGTTTGGTCAGCTCTCTTCCAGGATATGATCTTATTAACTAAGCGGCCAGGGCTTCAACTCATCTCCTGAGGAATTTGTACATTTGTTTGCGGTAATTCTTGGACATGTAGCATTTTGAAATTTTTGTTCTTTAAACGTTGATAAAGAATACTTTTTGGAAATATTCAACCTACTAGGAAGCATCTACCCTATGGATAAAAACCTGTAGAACAACGGAATAAAACCCCTTGTAATTATAAAACAAACTACCTGTATTTATCGGATACTTCATTATAATATGTTTTCGATCAAGAGAGGCGACGCAGTTGGGGAACTTCCATCTTAGCTCATAGCTTTCGGTGGAATTAAGGAAAATAGCTGTTGTTCTAGCATATGAAAAGCTACTAAAATGTTTTAGATCGCTTTACATAGTTCGATAATTAAGCCAGATTAGCTAAATGGCAAGAAATTTTGTCACAAGTTATGAACAGTGCGACTCAATCTTCAGAACAAATTCAAAGGGCTACTGCATCACCTTTGAACAATTTCAACTACACAGAAGGTATTGACACATATTTTAACAATTAATGTTAGTATTTTGATTTTTTTAAAAAATAAGAAACTTTTGAAAACACTTCATAGTCGTATATATGATGTTTTTGTATAATCTTCTGTAAATATATATATATATATATATATATATATATATATATATATATATATATATATATATATATATATATATATATATATATACATATGCTATGCGCGGTGCGGGCCGCGTTTGCTCACTGGTGTCCAAAAAACAAAATTGAGTGACCATTTCACTGCCATGTTTGGACATGTATATCTGCAATCGAATCAGTTTCCGTAGCGATTTGTGACAATTTACTCTACGAATTAATACCGCATTTACTCTATTTTCTTGATTTGATCTCCACGGATTTCTTTCTTCTTTACATGACGAAATGATTGGTTGGAAAGAAATTTACTGCAAATGAAAAGATCATCGTCGAAACAGAAGACTATTTTGTAGAGTTCGACAAGTCGTATTTTTTTGTAATTTTTTGGGTTTCCGGTCATATAGAATAAAAAAAAATATTTTTCGAATTAAATAAACTATCATAAAGTTAGATACGTGATATTTTTGTGCGGTGTGTGGGTTATGATTAAGGTGTAGGTTCTGAACAGTCAAATACCAGAAGGCTGGAACGATGAAACCAACATACTTTTTAGAAGCTGAAACAGAAACTACGCTGGAAAATAAATCGATTTTTGGTCGAAAAATACAATATTTCATTTTAAAAGTATTCACTGTATCCTCATACTTCTTTCACAATGCCTAGAGATATCTTTGTATCGCTATATGGCATATACTGATGCCGTATAGCGATAAATATCATTTCTCTTACAATATCTATATTTCTGGTTCTAATATTTGTTGATAGGCAACTTAAGGGCTTAATTGGTACTTAAATTCTGCAAACCAGCTAAAAATATTTTTGTTGGATGGTGTTTCATCACGAAAATCCAAGCGAAGACGTTTGACTTATTGTTGCTGCGTTAGGCCATATGTTGGCACGATAATCTTATTTATTTCCAATCTTGATTTTTTTAACAGCTATGTTGTTAGTTTTTGGAACTCATTTTTTATCGATGTGAAGAAATAAATTTGGTCGTTCCCTTTAATTAAGAATGCTTATTCAATAGAGCTATTTAACAAAAATGTTTAGCAGAAAGCGCACAGAAGAAACTAGGAGTGCTACTTAATATAATAATAGGATACATATTTTTTGTTATAGAAAAAAAAAGTTATAACACCACAGATTCGACTGACAATTTTCTTCTTCAATGAATACTTCAATAATACAAATACATAGAGTCTTTTTCTCTTCCCTTATAACGAATATTACTAACATCATATTGTACAAAACAGTTTTATCAACTTTATGTGACAGGGACTTAATATTTAACCTAACTTGAATTACTTACTCACAAAAGCGCTTGGATTTTTTTTAATATGTCACCACCAAAACTAAAAATCAAAAATTATAATAAAACACATTTTTCGAAGCTGACGTTAACAAAATATTTAAACAATCAGGTCTGCAAATTTTTTTTCAATTATCTACGTATGATAAGTGCATTGATGTCAACTCAGACAAATATTTATTATTTCTATGACAATATATATATATATATATATATATATATATATATATATATATATATATATATATATATATATATATATATATATTTATTATTATGTGTTTCGAAAATAATTGTGTTTTCACTGCATGATTTATAATAAATCCTACCCGAAATGATATATTTTCCGGTAAGTGTTGAAATGAACTTTTAGCGAAAGTTGGTTAAAAATGATTGATGTCTTTCGATAGAATATCTAAAGGTCTGGTTATTTCGTAAAGTTATGTATGATTAATAAATTTATTATTTCGGGATTTCGGTTTGAAACTGTTTATATATCACCATCCGGCTTTGGCGAAAATAATAATTGATGACTGTAATATATGAGCATGTGCTTTTTGGTTTATTCGAACTTCTAAATCATGCTATCAAAATACTTCTGTAATTATCAACATTATAATTTTGGTAATAATTTATAATGGGTCTTTCAAATTGAGGGGATTTTTGAATTCTTGAATAAAAGATAGATGGCGTTATGAATTTGCCTAGGTCTAGACTCATTTCATAAGTGTAATGTATGACATTTATAACAATGGAGTCGTGGACTTTTCTAATCTGTGTAGTGGTCGACGGATTGTGGTGATAAATGAGCTGGGAAAAAATTTAAAGTATTGTTAGTGTAAAAAAGTTCTTTCATTAGAAAAAATAACTAATGAGAAACGTTTAGGTCTTAATCCAATATTGGATATTTCTGATGTATAACTAAAGTTCCGACTGGCAAAATACATATTACCAAGAATAAGCCGCTTTAAGCACCACGAGATGTTTTTCAAAAAATTCGTAAGAAAAGTTTTCAAGATATACATGAAACTATGTATTTTTTTATACATCACTGACCTATTGCATGTTATTTATGTACAAATAATTAATAATATCTCTTGGTAAATAATTTGATTTTTTTATGAAATAAAGGACATTTAGCTCAAAATCATATTTCAATTTCATCAAATTCGTAAGAGAAATGAAGTTTCGAGTAAACTACTATAAATTATTGCAGTATTGCAGTGTGCAATTATTGCAAGAATTTGCAGCATTATAAGAGTTTATTGCAGTATTATAAGAGTGTTAGAACTTTGAAATGTAATTAATAACGCCAATACGGTTTAAAATTTAAATGTCAGTCATAGACATATCAATTTAAATGTCACATATAGACTTGGGCTCTAGAGCAATTTACCTTCACTTTGGGGAAAAATAACCTTTTCCGATTAAACGTAATTTTGCTTTAATGAGTTTGGACCAAATATAACTGTAGGATTTGGACCGATTAAAATCCTCAAATGATTCAAGAGTTATCTCTTCATTTTCAGAAATTACTGTTTGTTGTTGTTTTTGACGCCCTTGGAATATTCTTTGTGGAGGTATGATAAATCTCTGGTTTACAAAAATAAACTTCGAACTATTCTTGACCTGTAGACGCTTCAGGTCACTATTCAAAATATACCATGCGATTTATGTGAAAGAGTAATCAAAAATTGGGCCTTCAGAATGCATTCCACCAGACGAAGTCTAGAGGGATTTTTGAACAACATTATTTTCAGAACATAATGCCATTATTTGTTCTTCAAGATAAAATAAAAATTTCTGGATTGGGTTTTTGAACATTTTTTTTTGTCATAAATGGAAAGATCGTTTATAAGTTTTATAACAAAATTATTTTTATTTTTTTTTCTTATAATTAAAAAGTTCTATCAAATTGAAAATAAATTTTCAAACTAACCTAGTTCCGATAACGCGCCGACAGTTCCCGACAAAAACCCGAACGTATGTGACCTCACAATAGTATCGAAGGCCAATATCGCCAATATTGGGTCGGCTCGGAACAATTCGGAAGTTCCACCGACTTTCCACCTTTTCTTGCGCGCTCTTTCCGAAAAGAATTACAAGAGTCTCGGACAAATAAAACAATTTATCGATCTTAGTCATTGTTCTATAGGTTTAACCTATATCTTTGACTTGGTTTGGTTTTAATTGTTATTTAGGCTTTCGGGGATAGTGTCGACGTTATTCTCATTTATCTTTACATAAGATATGGAGACTCAACGGTAAGTTCAGAATGAAATATTGAAATTAGATTAGGGTTCTTTTTGTTATTTGCATTCTTTTTTATAACTTTTATTTATATTATTTAATTTATGTAGGGAAAACAAATTAACGTGTCAAATTTATAAGAAGGAATATTCCTCGTGTCCGCAAAGAATCTACATGTAGCAACACAACCCAGTGTAGTGACAATGAGAAAGCCCTACAGGATCGTCGATTTTGTAGGATACGAATAATAATATTCAAGAAAGCGCGAATAGGCAAGAATCAAATTCGACTACCAATTTGGAAGGAAATTATATATGAAAAGTCATACTTATAAAAGTTTTACAGGATAATCTAATTTGTAGATGGTTGAAGAGTACAGAACTTTGTGGGATCAGTTTGATGAACATGCACTAGTTAATTTAAGCACTGGCAAAGCAGTTTTCCATGGAATCAAAACAAACATCTGAAGGAGTATGCAAAAAAGAGAAATAGAAAAACAAACCCACTATCCAAAGAAAAAGTAAAGAAAATGGAATATTTCTATTTTAAATAAAACAAAACAGTTAAAATATTCAGTGTTTCTCAGAGTTTTGGTACATTTCATCCATTGATTGAACATATTCATTTTATAGAGTGTTTCAACATATGTTAGAAATTTATTATAGGCATTGAGGACATGCCACAGACAAGACCACAGAAGTGGTTTTCTAGTGGGTAGATCTTAACAGGACAGTCCCACACTTCGACCGTAAAAGTTTTCCACTCAAGAAAAAAAATGGTTTAGATGCTTTTTCTTATTTGGGAAATCTTTGGCTGGTCATGCACTAGAGTTAGTTAGCAGCCAGATTTATTTATATTTGCAAATATTATTAAATCAAGAGTCTAATGTGATGGTTTGTAAAACATGTAATACTGTAATATATTATCCATATTATCCTAGTTGGGGGAAGTTTTGTTATGTATATTTAAAAGTGTATTTTTTATTGAAATAAAATTAATGATTTAAATAATATGTACGTGTTTTGTTTTTCTAATTATGATTTATTTTGTTTTTTTATAAGCATTATATGTATAAACATATATAGCCTCGTCACTGTAACTTTCTCGTGACATCTTATAAATACTTTAATTACATTTAATAGAAATATTTTGTTTCTTATTTACATTTACATTATTATTATTTTTTAAAAAACTCACATTGATGCTTTAGCCCCTCGAACAGCTGAATTGAACCGAATATCATTTTTGAGAAAATCTGTGACCGCAAAAATATCCACAGCAAGTATATTAGGCTTTACGAACTCTTTGCCACACATTAATGAACTAAATTAGTAACAAACACTATTTTATTTTGTACTTAACCAGCAATAATTTTGACAGTATATATACAGATAGAAGTCATTGACATTACTGACATGAAAACACTTTACTATTATGACGTCACAAACATGGCAGCGAGTCACGGCGCGTTCGTAGTCATGTGATTTTTTTTCAATTTTTTAAATTTTAATTCATTCATAATTAATTGTAACTAATTTTTAAAAAGTTTTTTGCTTCGATTATCAATAATATTTATGATAAACTTTTATAATAAAGTAAAAAAATCGATAAATATTTTTTATTCAACAACCCACTTGTAGTTATTATAGTGTCTCATTTTAAAATTCTGACACTCTTGTTGGACAACTCTTTATTTTAGAGATTTTAGAAAGTTTATAAGAAATTTAAATTTTCCGATGCGAATCATTTGTCTGAGATTTTGTTGTTGTTTATTTTTGATAATTTATGGCAAGAAAAGGATAGATTATAATTTTAAAATGATAAAATGAGGTCCTAAATATTAAGGTTAATGAGTAATTGGTATAATTAATTTTTTTTAACTTAGATATTTGCAGAATCGGCAAATTCTTGGAGCTGTGGTTAATTGAGCAATAAAAAGCAAATTTTGATGGCATTCTGATTTTTAGCCTGACAAAAAATATAATTTGCTAAATCCAAATTGATGTATTGATTTCTAATTTGTGACTGGTTAATTCAAATCGGTATGCATTTTGCGGATAAAATAAATTGGTCAATTTGTGGTAAATGTTAAATCAATCTCTTAAGTAATCCGATTTGATCATTTGACATTTAATTTAAACGTTCATATATTTAACGTTTATAAAATATAAAATGAATACCATGCTTCATTCGTAGGTAGTACGCTTTCTAGGTAGCAGGTTAGCAATTAGGGTTCTCATATAAATAGAACATAGTTTAGTTTTAGAATTAGATTGAATCATCTCCTGAAAAAAAAGTGATTTGGTGTTTAGTGGTAAATCTCTTTGAGTTTGAAGGTTCCAATAGAAAAATTGAATGACAAAATAGACAATTAGAAAGATATGGATGATACAACTAACAATGGAACGGACAATGCTGGGAGTGTCTCGCAGAACCGAATAATAAATACAAGAATACGCAAACGAACAGATGTGATTGATGCCGTAAAAAGAATAGCCATGTTGAAGTGAACAAAAGGAATTCTGGAGACCAAAGTTGGAAGGCTTTATAGACAGAGGACGTCCCCACCAGATGGACTGATGTCCTAAAATGAATCAAAACAAACTGGATACAGGCGAGCAAAGTGAAAGTTTTTAAGGGAAGTCTACGTCCAGCGTGTACTTCAATGGCTGATGATGGATAGATAGATAGTTGGAAAACTGATAATGAAAGAAAAACAATTTTGATATGATCTCAAAACTATTTTCAAAATTACGTGTCGGTACCACTTCAAAACATTTTATAGCCACTTCCAGCCTTGACTGGAAGGAAAGTTTGACTCATAAGGAGTTTATCGTATATTAAAAATAATGAAAATGACTGATAAATATTGTCTTGTTGTTTTAGTCACTTTTTTCTTTGGATGGTAAGTGTAAAAGCTTTGTGAATTAACTGCATATATAATCATGCCATATATTGTTAAAGCTAGAAATCGGTCTTAGAAGACGTTTGCTGATGTTTGATGGTCACTGAAGGAATGGGTAAATTTTTGAATGGAGCACAGAAAAAATATTTTTGTTTTTGGATATTATTAATATTTTCCACGAGCCCACTATGCAACATTTCATGCATACTTGGTACTTAGACGAGACCTGGGCGGATCACGAACCGTTTCGCACACTAGTACTGTTGCGGACCATATAATGGTGTAAGCTGCATTTGATTACAGCCTACATCCGACATGGCCGAGGTATATGGTCGTATTTTTGGTCATTCCTCCAGTTGCTTTTGAACCTCCCTATCGATCCGATTAATGACAGCTTAAGGCCAGAAACCGATTTCGAGAGACCAACTCGCTGCCAAAGATTTACGGTCAGGAAGTCCGGACCTCATTTCGCTGGACTATCAGCTTGGAACATTTTAGACAAGGTTTGTTCTAGATTTTATCACAATGTCGACGCACTAAAAACTGATTTCGTTAAAGTAGCAGTTTCAATATCATTGGAAGTGGTGCGTGTGGCTGTAGTTGAGTGGCCGGACCGTTGGAAGAAGTATGTAAAGGCAAAGGAAGGACATTTTCAATAAGTTTCAAGTTTTATAAGTCTCTCCCCAGCAAAAAATACAATGTAAACTTAATACTTCTTTGTTTATTTTTTATAAACTGTAGGGGCACAATTTATAGCACAGGGTGACATTGATACTCAAGCAGTTTATTGTATATTGAAAATAATGAAAACCACAATAAATAATGACTTGTTGGTGTACTCACCTTTTCCTTTGGATAGACTATTTAAAAGCTTTGAGAAAAGATCTTCAACTTGAGTGTTATTTTTAATTCTTGAATAAAATACAGAATTTGCGTTGATTTCAAAATTTTTTCATAGTATATGACATTTAAACACGAAAGACAATAACTGCCAAATGACCATCTCTTGTAGCTCCACAGACGCCCACTCATTTGTCAAAATTTTGGATGACATTTTGGCTTAACCGTGGCTGTATCTTACCAATAACTCGAATAATTTCATTTCAATTTTAGAAGCATTCTGTAAGAAATATGGGCCAATTACACCTCCTGGCCACAATGCACAACAAACAGTGACTCGTTTAGGATGTAAAGGTTCCTCATGAATCAATTGTGAATTTTCCTCACCCTAAATGCGGCAATTTTGTTTATTAACATAACCACCAAATTTTAAAATGTGCTTTATCTGAAAAGATGATTTTTGAGAAAAAGTATCTGTCTGTTCTTTGATCTAATTAACAAATGCACGACGTTTTGAATCATCCACTGGTTTTAGTTTCTGTTGTATTTAAACCTTATATGCCTTCACAGCTAAATCCTTTCAAAAATTACGCCATGTTGTGGATTCACTCAATCAAAATTACTGTGAACACACAACTATTACTGTCTTCAGCAACACTTCCATTTACCAAATCAATATATCAATTAGAATTTACCAATCAATATCGAATCAGTTTCTTAAAATTTTTGAATAATTGAATTCATAGTAATTTCAGATGGATGATTGCGCAAACTGTAAATATCACGTAATTTTCTAAAAAACGTTTTTCACTGAACGCCTATTTTCTTAAAATAATTCAACAATTTTAACGATTGTATTGTGTACGACTCCATTTTTATAAATGTTATACATTACACTTCTGAAATGAAACTAGATCTAGGCAAATTCACAACGTCATCTGTGTTTTATCCAAGAATTAAAAAAACCGCTCAATTTCAAAGATCTGTTACACTAAGGGTAGAAAAAAATATTAATAAATGTAGCAAGAAGATATTTTGAAAGGAACGTTATAAACTGTGGATAAATAAAATCTTAATTTATAAAATACTGCGTGAATAGTTTATTTGTATTGTTGTGTCATAAAATTCACTCACAATTCAGAATATTTGTATATTATTTGTGTATGCCAATAATATAAAGTGCAATTTGAATCCAATAAAACTAATGTGACCACACCTATTCGGGAATCCACATATATTTTTGTTTCAGAATTCCCATTAATAATTACAGAGCTTTTTTGTACCGTTTTTGCACGCAACAAAGCAAAATTTATTACAAAGTGTTTGTGATGACTCAGAGCCTTTAATTTATGTCACTCCTAAAATGTAACTTGTTTTAACGATGCGAATATTTTCGGGAACAATATCGTGGTGTTGTGAATAAAGTGAAAATGTTTTTCATTGTTAATTTATTTTATTAAGGAAATATTTTTTTTAATCAAAATTTCCATTTTGTTGTATTAATGTTAACGTGTTTCTGCAGCTTCTTCAATGTCAAGCAGATCAAATGTAATGGTACAGCTTTTATTACATGGCTAGAAAGGCAATTTAAAGAGGAATCATCCAGTGAAAACCCGAAATCGATATCTCTGACATGTCAAGAGATATTTCGATTTTTCTGAAAAAATCAGTTATTATTTCACTACTACCTGCATTAAGTTAAAAAAATATTAACCTAATGTTTGCCTTCCTCCACACTTTACCCAGGCTTAGGACTGGTCCAAATTTTTCGTACCATATTAATTTGGAGCGTGTTTAAAGGCCAACGGGCCAACAACGAAGATAATAATAATAATAACAGTCAAATAAAATTAACAGCACAACAGTCTAATAATTAATAGAATCTGAACTTTAACGCCAAACTTATCTCCCAGATTATCTGATTGTCCCAGCAATTGCCTTTTAAATGAATCCAAATTGAGGAAAATCGGTTTAGGCAAACGGACATTAGACGACTTTTTATCTAAATAGGTAAAACTCCCCCCACTTATGTATTCGCGAAGTTACGACAAAATGTCATAAAACAAAGTTGTAGGAGACAGTTTGCTAATTATAACTGAGAATTTTTCTTACTCGGTTAACACTTGAAAATACACACAAAAAAAAGATTTTTAAAAATGTTTAGCTCGTCACGCCCTCTTGCGGTCGTTTTAGAAGCTTAAAAATATTTTTGGTGAATTTCTCATGATCATTTTTAGTAAATTTTTTTTTCCCTATATTTTTTCCCTATTTTTCCCTATATATACATATATATATATATATATATATATATATATATATATATATATATATATATATATATATATATATATATATATATATATATATATATATATATATACATTTATATACATTTATATATATTTATATACATATATACTTTTTTCGTGAAAATGAATGCTTTATTTAAAAAAAAAATAGCAGAGAACATGTCTTGTCATTAGATGAATAGTACTGTCGATCGCTAGCCACTACTTTTTTCCATCGTTCTGGCAGTATACGAATATCATGTTGAAAGATCTTCTCATCTCTTGAGGTTATCCAAGAATCGACCTGTTTTTTGGCACCTTCATAAGAATGGAAGTGCTGCTCAAACAGGCCGTGAGTCATCGATCTGAACAAGCAGTAATTGGAAGGAGCAATGTCCGGTGAATACGGCGAGTGGGGTACGATTTCCCATTTGAGCGTTTCCAATTAGGTTTTGACCTGTTTTGTATGTGGCCGAGCGTTTTCATGCTGCAAAATTACTTTGTCGTGTCTCTCCTCGTATTGTGGTTGTTTTTCCTTTAATGCTCGGCTCAAACGTATCAGTTGTAGTCGATAGCGATCTACCATGATGGTTTGTTGGGTTTGAGGAGCTTACACCCGTTCATCCCACCAAATACAGATCATGAGTTCGGAACCATGGATATTCGGCTTTGCCGTCAATGTTGATGTATGGTTGGGTTTACCCCACGATTTTCAACGCTTCGGGTTATCGTAGTTTATCCATTTTTCATCACCAGTCACGATACGATGCAAAAATCTTTCGTTTTCTGCCGTTGGAGCAGAACTCTCGACTACAATTCGTACGGCATCCAATTTTCTTGCCTTTAAAACATCCCAGATGCCTTTAAATGTTTGGTAACTGATCATACAACAGTCTTGCCAACTCCTAATAATTCTGCAAGATCACTTTGCGTTTGGCATAGGTCTTCATCGAGTAATGCTTCCAATCATTCGTCTTTAAACTTTTTCGGTGCACCAGAGCGTTCTTTATCTTCAACGTCAAAATAATTATTTTTATAACGTCCAAACTAATCTCTGCATGTTGTTTCCGACAGAGCATCGTCTCCGTAAGTTTTTTTTGAAAAAAGTAATGTAGTAAATTTCTCCGCATATACTCTCTTTTTTGCATGAAATTTGACATGTTTAATGCTTTAAAAAAATGTTGTTTATATTTGGGCGGAATAACATATATTGCCATTTCAAGCCTAATGGTGGAGCTTCACGATGAAATGGGCTGTAGTATTGCCCGATGCAAAAAAATTTAAAATAACACCATCTGTCGGGAAATAGCGAGAACTGATTCAAGTCCTATTATACACACACACACACACACACACACACACACACACACACACACACATATATATATATATATATATATATATATATATATATATATATATATATATATATATATATATATATATATAAAGCTTAATTATTTTCTGAAGTAAATTAAAAGGTCTTATACAGAATAAACCTCCTGAAAAATATATTTAGTAAAAAGAAGTCAAATAAAGTATGCGCTAATTAATGTATATTCTAAGAGTAAAGCAGATTACGAGCCTTGGCACGTAATATATTTTTTATTTGTTGTTTTATGTAAATGAGGGAACTAACAAGCACAGTATTTAGAAAAACAGTCCTTGACCTTATTAAATTTGAAATCAAGTTTTTATTATACATTTAAAGAAATCGGAGACGCATGAAATAATGTTCAAGTAAGAAATAATTTACAAAAAATATGAATATTTTAACAAAATTACACTGATAAACAAACATTAATTTATTTTTTGCGGCTTGAACAAAACATGGTGTATCCTATGGAAAGTTTGACCTAAAAATAGAAAATGGCAGATTATCACCCATAATTTTTTTGCTATAATACATTGTATCAAATTGTGGTGTTAGACGTGTTATTAATATTAATCATGACCTCACTTTATAATGTGTTGTTCATGTTTTACTATAGTATTTTGATTACGGGAATTCCCTTCTTAATGCCCACCAATTATCAGCAATTACTCTAACTCAGTTTACCTTGATATTGTCATTACAGTTCTATCTTAGTGAAAGTAATTGGTCTACGTCAGCTTGAGGAAGATTTGTGTCCAGTATACCACACCTAAGGTACCGGACGGGTCACGGGTGGTGCATGGTGAAAGTTCCATTAGATATTAATGGACAGCTGCGAATATCTCAAAATAAGCAGCCCCGAACCAAGGCAAAAAAAATAACTAAATCCACTTAGCGTCTGACTTGTATCAAGCGGTTGAGGGGTCAGCGTCTGTTTACCAGTGGTGCGGCTGATATTTAAATTCTGGAACTAACCACTCCAGTCTTAACCTCTGAACCGTCATGGTTCAAACCTTTAATTCAAAGTACAAGATGAAGCGTTCTAGTAATTACAAAATTACCCCAGGAGGTAGACTATCCTTCTAGAGGACAATAGACAAACTTTCTTTGGAACGGTAAATTTCAATTCTCTCCTGCATCCAGGAAAACTACACTTCACACAAACTCGTACATGTGTGAATTTCAAATTGACCATGTTGCCATTTCGTACCCCAATTATAAAGAGATATTTAATGTTCAAGTCAGGAAAGGAGTTAATATAGACACATCACTACTTGACTAGAATCAAACTTAGCTTAAAATCTCGAAAACTAATTCAAAAGAGACTGCTAATACCAAAGTTCGATCCTACGAAATTAAAACCAACTCTAACAGAAGAACTCGATAAACAACCAGCAGAGAACTGGCAAGAATTGAAACAAAAAATTATTAAAACAGCCTTAAAGTTGGTCCCGTTACAAAAACGTAGAAAACATCCGTGGTGGGATGAAGTTTGCCAGCAAGCAGTATTGGTAAGAAAGCATTCAAGATTAAAAAAAAAAAGTCAAAAAACAGCAATAAATTATAACATCGTTTTGGAAGCAAGAAAAGAAACCTTGAAGCTAATTCGACAAACTAAAAGAAAATATGAAAACAATCAACTCAATGAAATAGAAAAAGAATTCCAAAAAAATAACACCCGAATCTTTTACAAAACATTTAAAACTAAATTATCAGGCTATCGACCCTAAAGCCTTTGCTTTCATAAGGAAAACGGACAATTAGCTCTAAATAACCAATACAATTGCAAAGAACTTGTACTATATTTTGAATAACTACTAAACTGCCATGGGCCTATAAACAAATTACCAACACTAAACCCTATACAAACAGACTTAAAAATAACGAAGCTTCTGGTGAAGATGGAATCACTGCTGAACTTTTGAAATCCGTTGGTCCAGGTACAATCAAGGAAATAACCAAAATTCTACAAGAAGTTTGGCGAACCGAACGGATTCCGGAAGATTGGAAAGATGCTCTAATCCATCCACTACACTAGAAATACACAACACTACACTACACTACACAAGAAAGGAGATAGAACTGATGTAAACAACTACAAATGGATATCCCTTCTCCCAGTTTGTTACAAGATTCTATCTCAATGTCTCCTAGACACAGCACAGGGACAGTTAGAACCTAAAATTGGTGAATATCAAGCAGGTTTTTGACCGTGCAGATCCTGAATCTAAAGTTGATCCTAAGACATCAAAAACGGTACAATAAAAATCTCGTCTGTACATTTGTGGATTTTACTATAGTATTTTGGTTAAGGGGATTCCCTTATTAATGCCCACCAATAATCAGCAATTACTCTGACTCAGTTTATCTTGATATTTCTATTACAGTTCTATCTTAGTGGAAGTAATTAGTCTACGTCAGCTTGAAGAAGATTTGTAATCCTTCTAATCTGGAAACTAAAGTTCTGCTGTGATTTTGATAGTTTAAATCTCATTAAATAAAATAAAGGATCGTGTTTTCTGTTTTTCCGGTAGACATTCTCTATGATAACTTGAAGATTTAGTAGCTACTGGTTTTTCTTCATGTTCGAAGGGTTGTAAAGCTGATGGTAAATTAAGATGCTGTACAGTATGTTTATATTTTGGTCCAATACATTTTACATTAATCAGGCAAAAATGGCAATCTATGACATGGTGTTTCGGCTCTCTCTTATTCCTTGGCACTACAAACCGTATTTTATGATTTACACCTTTCAATAAACCCGTTAATAATCTAAGACAAATTTTAATATATATATATATATATATATATATATATATATATATATATATATATATATATATATATATATATATATATATATATATATATTTAATTAATAATTAATTAATAATAATAATAAATTTTAAATTAAAAGTATTATAAATATAAAATTAATTATTAATAATTAATTAATAATAATAATTATTATTCACGTATGGGCCCTGACGGACCAGTACAGTTACGCGAAGTACAGTTAGAGGCGTTTGTTGTTGTTAACCTTTCTTTGCGCCCATACTAATTTCATTCTTTCACTATGAGCGTTTTTCCTTTCGTCAGACCAAGTTGTTCCGGTTTTCCTACATTTTTCTCTCTGGCCAACCTCACAAACCTTAACCTTGTGTCTGAAACAGTTTCTATCCTGAATTTCACTTTGTGTAATATTTGCTGATCTTAGGTCCCCATTAATTGCATCAATCTATTTAATTTTTTCTATTTTAGCTCTACTCGTATTTTCGTAACATTTAACTATTTGTCTAGTTATCCTATTCGGATTCATCCGTTTTATGTATCAGTAAAACTTCAGTCTTCTTTTTCTCATATCGTATCTATATCCGTGTATTGCTTGATTTTTTGGTTTTCTCGAAGTCGGAATGTTGTGCTATTTATTTGTTTAGGGCGGCCTAAGATTTTTCTTATGATTTTTCTTTCTTTCATTTCAATCTCCTCTATGTCTTTCTTTCTATTCAAAATGAGCCTTTCTGCGCCATATGGACATTTTGGCTTAATAACTGTGTTGTAATGTCTTAGTTTTGTGTTTTTAGATATGCTTTTTTTGTTGTAAATATTTTGTGTAAATCTCAATGCAGTTTCGATTTTTTAACATCTACCCTTATTGCCCGCTTTTTCCAACCCGTTTTCCATACTTTGTTTTTAGAAATAGTGTTCTTAGTCTGTTGCAGGTCATGCATTCTGTCTTTTCAAAGAAAATTTGGAGTTCTACCTTTCCTGCTATTTCTTTTAGAATTTCAATTTGTTTTTGGTTCGATAATACATCTTGAGCTAAAATTGCTCGATCAGCAAGGGCCAGACAATCTATTCTCATGTTGATTCTCCCCAGTTTAATGGGCTGGTCAATATTCTGGGCTGATTTTTTTATATGACACTTCTGTATTCCTTTTTCTTGAACAGAGTTAAATAAGAGTGATGAGAATCCATCTCCTTGTGTCACTCCACTTTTAATTTTGAAAGGAAAGAGGAGCGTTTACCATGTCTTGGTTTCCAACTTTAATTCCGAAATAAAGTTTGTAAGCATTTCATATACAAGCACTGTTAAATTAAATTTTAGAGATTTAAATGTGAGCTCTCCATATATAACAAAAACCGTAGGCACTATTTTCACATTGTCTAGGCATCGTAACAGGTCTTTCAGATTGAGCAGTTTTTTAAATTCTTGAACAAAACCCAGATGGCGTTGTGAATTTGTTTAGGTCTAGTCTCATTTCAAAAGCGTAATGTATGACATTTATAAAAAAATAGTCGTACACAATACAATAACGCGTTAAAATTGTTATTGAATTATTTTATGAAGATGGGCGTTCAGTGAAAAATGTTTTTAGGAAATTGCGTGATATTTATGATTTGTACAATCGTCCATCTGAAAGCACTATCAATCGAATTATTCACAAATTTCATGAAACTCTATCAGTGGAAGATAAAAGAAGATTAATATATAGTCGAAGTGATCGTTTACAAGAGCATATTGTTGCTGAAGTGTTGCTGAAGACCGGGACATTTCCATTAATCGACGTACACAATAATTTAGAATCAGTGAATTCGCAACATGACATATTTTACGAATGGATTTGGTTCTGAAGGCATATAAGGCCACTAGTTTATTCAAAATATGGTGTATTTGTCAATGGGAACAAAAAACAAACAGATGATTTTTCTGAAAAATAATTATTTAAGATGAAACACAGTTTGAAATTGGTGGCTATGTTAATAAACAAAATTGCCGCATTTGGGGTGAGGAAAATCCACGAGTGATTCATGAGAAACTTTTACATCCATGTGCATTATGACCAGGAGGTGTAATTGGGCCGTATTTCTTTCAGAATGCTGTAACTGTGAATGGTGTTTGATATCGCGAGATATGTGTTTTGTGAACTTAATTGAATAACATTGATCTGGAGGATATGTGGTTCAAACAGGATGGCGCAACACCTCACTCTGCTATTGAAATAATTGATTGATTGAGAGAAAAATTTCCTGGAAGAATGATTGCAAGAAATGGTGATGTTAATTGGCCTCCCAGATCATATGACATGACATGATCATTGACACCGTAAGACTATTTTATTTGGGGCTTACGCGGAAAGCCCGCTTAATAAGAACAATCCACAATCGATTCCTGGATTAAAGGATGGAATTATTCGAGTCATCGGGGAGATAGGGCCACGGTTTTGCCAAAATGTCATTCAAAATTTTCTCAAAAGAGTATACGTCTGTAGAGCTGCAAGAGGTGGTCATTTGGCAGATATTGCCTGTCGTGTTTAAATGTCACACTGTGCTTCAATTATCAATCAAAAGTTTTTAAATTAACGCAAATTCTGTGTTTTATTCAGGAATTAATAAAACTGCTCAATTTTAAATACCCAGTATTTAAAATTAATACATAAATATAGAAATTACATGGGAAATATAAAAAAAATTACTTAATAAAAGTAAAAGTAAAGTAAAGTGTTTGGGTTAGAGGCGCATCAGCAACTAGGCTATTTAGCGACTGGACCTACAGCTTAACGTGGATTCCGAACCACGGTCATCAGCTTCCGACAAACCCAGGCCAGCACCCCCCTCGGGCTATAAACCCTTGGTTATGTGCCTACCCATAAGTCTATCAGGAAACCTACCGACTGGCGAGTGACCAACGTAGAACACTTCTCAGAAGGCATCCGGCCTTACCCAGCCTTTAACTGGCGTGACTGAGGGGTAATTCGTAGTCGGATTTTACACTCTTGCCTAGAAACAATCACAAACATTTAGGAATGATAAACGGACAGAAGAAAGAAAAATAACCATCCGAGCGCTGGAATCGAACCAGCTACCGCTCCAGCGCGGATTCGGCAAAGCAGACGCTCTTACCGCCGCACCAACGCGACCGGCATTACTTAATACTTACATCATAGAAAATACTAAATCTTCGAAAGCTGGCAGTCTATTAATGGAAGTTAATTTATGATGGAAAGTACATACTTTTAAAACTTAATAAACTGGAACACACAGGTCTTAACTAGTTATGTTGTTCATTACACAATGCAGATACACGCTGTGATTTAATTAATTTCCTAAAATCACTTTAAAACAAAAATGATTTATTAATTTAACTATGATCCATTTAAGTAATACCTTTACATTTAAAGTAGTAATTTATTTAATATTTTAATTAACTTTCCACTGCATCAAAAGAAAATACAAAGTAGCAAACTAAGAACTATTTTTTATATTAAACAATTCTATTTTAGAGTAGACTGAAATCAATTTGTGAATAATTTCATTTGAATTTCTGATGATAAAGGAATTTTCTTGAAAACCGCAAAAACCTTTGTTATTAATAGTATAGCGTCAACTTTTCGACAAGGAAATAATAAAATATAAACCTTTTTAAGATATTTTTACTCTAAAATAAGTGAAAAAATTGTCTAGAAGAGATTTTTGAAATAAAAAACATTTGTTTGCAGTTTCTTTAGCATCATCATGAGATATTTATTCTAAGTGTACCGCCAAGCACTACTTATGGCGGTGCATTGCAATTGTAAACTAAATCAGGTGTTGCATTAATTATTCAACACGTTTGCTTGATGGAAAAATCTTTTATGTAGATATGCACGTTTCTTATTCATTATTTTAATAACCCAGTATAAAAATATTAGAGTTATTTACATAATTATTTGGATCTCGAATATAATATATAGTACTCCGAGCTTATTCTTTTAACATCCAAGATTAGTGTGCGCGTGCTTTTCTGTGGTTAAATAGACCCATTTCAGATGAGATAGCTCGACCACACTCCGAATATTTTTTCTTTTTTTGGGTTTTTCGCCACGCCACTCGGTACACTTGCCAAAACTCAAAAAATATCTAAAATATCTGTTCTTATGTAAATAAAGAATAACTGGGTAAAAAACAAAAACAAAAATAAAAACAAATTTTTCAGAGATTCTTTTTCTGTAATAAATTTGCCTAGCGAACTAAAATTTAAAAAATTACAAAGATTTTCTAAAATAAATACAAACTTTTAAACGTTAACGTTTCGGGAGGTTTTCTTCTCCCGTTTTCAAAACGAATTTAAAACATAAATTATTATTCACGTATGGGCCCTGGTGGACCACGTGAAGTATAGTTAGATGCGTTAGTTGTTATTAGCCTTTCTTTGCGCCCATACTGATTTCATTCATTCACTATGAGTTTTTTTCCTTTCGTCAGATCAAGTTGTTTTGGTCTTTCTACATTTTTCTCTCTGGTCAACCTCCAAAACTTCAACCTTGTGTCTGAAACAGTTTCTATTCTGACTTTCACTGTGTAATATTTGCTGATCTTAGGCCCTCTTTAATTGCAGCAATCCATTTAATTGTTTCTATTTTAGCTCTACTCCTATTTACATAAAATTCAACTCTTTGTCTAGTTAGTCTACTCGGATTCGTTCGTAAATTATATTAATTTCTATATATACTGAAAAGACAGAAAGTAAATATATTATGCGCATATAAATATATAAATGTATAATATTTTTTGCATATAAATATGTTAATGATACTTACATTGGCAATAATAGAGAAATTTGTCTCCGTTTTAGATCGTGACGAAAAACTCCAAAAATATATATATATCAACACGCCGTAATTATTCAGATCACACTCCGAATATTCGAATTGACCAGGAGGTGGAATATATCTGTTTCTAAGTCTTGGTCCTTGATACTTATGATATAGTTATCTTCACTGGGTTCTCTTGGAGGCAGTTACCTCCGATTCATAACTAACATTAACGCTTTTAATGTTTCATTGAGTTTTCATCCTTGTAACAAAGTTTCTGACCTCCTTGAATACATTCACTTGATGTCAGTCTACCATATAATATACACTTTTCTAGACGATGGTCGTCCAATCTGGCCAAATGCCCATCCCAACCTAGACGCACTCTCCTCACGAGAATTTTTATCGACAAACAGTTTGCCTTACTAAGAACTTCCTTATTTCATTTTTTATAATATCATTTGACCCCCATTGTATGTCTCAGATGATGTTGTTGTGTGCTCTCGAGAACCGACAGGTGTTTCCTTTAGAGTACCCACGTTACACAATTTTAGTAAGCAAATGCACGATTACAGCTCGGTACATAGCCACCTCCACCATCAGGGATAGGCTATGATTTTTGAAAACTCTATGACGAAGTTTCCAAAAGGCTCTAGAAGCATAGCTAATTCGGTTACGAATTTTCGAGTCCAGATCTCCTCTAGAATTAAAGCGACTACCTAGGTAGCTAAAATATTTCACAGATTCAAGTGGAGAGCCAGATGCATAAATGTTATTGGTGTGAGAATATGAATTACCACGAGGAGTCCAATTTTCGTTTCATTTATGTTAAATTTAGGGCCTAATGCTTCATACGCCCACATATATGTATTAAAAATTTGTTGATGAATATAACATATTTAAATTTTAGTTTTTGTTTTGTCTGACTCAGTTTCTACCTGATACTGGAGGCGGTTTTAAAAGGATCTTCCATTTTACTATAGTACGACACTACACCTCTGTTATTAACATGAAATGTTTTAAAGATATTGATAGGTTTTTGAGGAATGCCAAACTATTTTCTGCATCAAATATCTTTGTAACATCAACGAATTCAAAGGCCAACGAAAGAAGATGGCGACCAAAGTTCTCGGTAGATATATAAAGTCTCCAACCATTTCTATGCAGCTTTTGATCATCTAGGGGTTCTGGGGGAAGGACAGCAAGAAGAAGCTAGTAGAAGTCTGAGAAGAAACCTTGATAAGGAGCATAAAATATATTGTATAAACTATATACGGGGGTATAGTGAAAAGCCAGATACTTTTTAAATCAAATATTGGTTTTATTTTATCGAAAATCCACGATATATATATATATATATATATATATATATATATATATATATATATATATATATATATATATATATATATATATATATATATATATATATACCCACAAGGTAGCGTAACGGAGCCTTGGAGGGAAATATTATAGAAATCTTTCACCGTTTCTTCACGTGGTGCTACTGATCGCCTCCGCCCAAGTGTCCACCATGTGACGTCACGAGTCTCTCGGGACCGGTTTCTGAAAGGCTTTCTGCCGAGCCCCAGACGAATGCAAGGAAAGCAGTTGGGAGAGACGATTGGGGCCAGGCCAGGTCAACTGGCCATTTTATTGACAGGTCGTGATCGCCTCCGCCCGATCGGTGGCACCAAGTGGTGCCACCCCCACGTCATCATCATCATCATCATTCAGCCGTTGTCGATCCACTGCAGGATGAAGGCCTCCCCAGCATGCTTCCAATTCCACGGTCCTGAGCTTTCCTTTGCCATTCGGAAAATGCCGGACGGATGATGTCATCCGTCCATCGTGTTTTCGGTCTTCTTCGCGGGCGTTTATGATCAAGCGGTATTCATTCCACAATTGCTTTGGTCCATCTGTCGTCGCATCGTCTCGCTCTATGACCAGCCCACTTCCATTTCAATTCTCTCACCCTTCCAATAATGTCACATACCTTCGTTTGTTCCCTGATCCATATGCAGGTCTTTCTGTTCCGCTATGTAATGCCAAGCATACACCTTTCCATTCCCCTCTATGCAACCCGAAGCTTTTGAACTAGTTGTGATGCGAGTGTCCATGTTCACTTCTCTATGTCAAAACGCGCAGCACGCACTGATTAAAAACCTTTCTCTTCAGACAATGTGGGAGTTTGCTCTTAAATACTATATTGAGCCGGCCAAATGCCTGCCAGCCACACTTAGCCCGTCGTTCCACATCCCGGGCGGTATCACCTTCCATTGAAATCCTTTGCCCAAGATATATGTAGTGGTCCACAACCTCTAAATCACTTCCTAAAATGGAAATTCTTCTGTTGACAGCAAATTTGTTAGACATAACTTCACTCCATTTTAGGTTTATTTTCAAACCAAATGGTTCTCCCGCCCTTGGGGGGAGCCCTTTGGGCCTCATCTGGGTCTTGTGAAAGTTATATATATATATATATATATATATATATATATATATATATATATATATATATATATATATATATATATATAGAAGGGATTTCTATACTTTTGGAATGTTGCGAGCGTTGTTTCGCGTATTTAGCTCACCCCTTTCTTCTATTTCAAGGGCTTCTCTGATTGTTCGAACCTTGTAGTTTTAAATTCGCTATTTCCTTAGTTCCTTCAAAACTGATTTTATGTCCTGTTTGTAGATGGTGCTGGAACAGAGCGGAAGTGGTTTGTTTGTTTTTTAAGTTGTTTTTATGTCCTTGTATTCTGGCCGATATTCGTCTGTTTGTTTGTCCTATGTATGTTCTGTTGCAGTCGGTACAAAATATACTGTACACTCCATGATTTTCCAGTCTAACATTGTTCTTGGGGTTTTTTAGGATGTTTGCGACAGTTTTGTGCGGCTTATAGGCTGTTCTGATCTTACGTTTCCTTAGTAGTTTGCTTATCCTATCTGTGATTCCTTTTACGTATGGTAGCAGGACCTTTGGTGTATTGGGTTCATGATCCTCTATTGTTCTTCGTGTTTGGGTTTCCTGGCGGCGAATGGCCTTCCTGATATAGTTTTCTGTATACTTCGTGAATAATCAGTAATAATCGTGAAAATTTTAGATGCCAAATATATATATATATATATATATATATATATATATATATATATATATATATATATATATATATATATATATATATATATATATATATATATATATATATATAATATAATATAATATAATATAATATAATATAATATAATATAATATATATATATATATATATATATATATATATATATATATATATATATATATATATATATATATATATATATATATATATATATATATATCCACTGCAGGATGAAGGCCTCTTCAGCATGCTTCCAACTTTCACGGTTTTGGGCTTTCCTCTGCCACTTGGGTCCAATATACTTAACGATGTCATCAGTCCATCGTGCTTTCAGCGGTATCCACTCCAGGATTGCCTTGGTCCATCTGTCGTCCCATCTTGCCAATCTCTTTGAAATCCTGATTCTATGTGCGTTGTCAGAGCTACCACTTGATCGCTACAGTTTCGTCGTGTTCTAAAATCAGCTACTTGTGGTATCCGTTTATTGTCCACTATAAGGGAGATCCTATTGTAAATTAGTCGCTCAAGGGGTTTATAACACATTCTTAAAAGTGCTATGGGGAGATAGCTAGTCAGGTTGTTGGAGGGTTTTTTAGACTTCAGTATTGCTATCACTTTCGCCTTTCTAAATGATTTAGAAATTTCTCCGGTATTAAGAATATCGGTATAGAATTTGACAAGTCCAATTTTTGCTTTATCACCGAGGTGTTTTAGGAATTCAGGGAACACGTTATAACAGCCGGGTGCTTTGCGTGATTTCATTCTGTTTAGAGTGATTTGGAGTTCCTCTATCGTAAATGGGTGGGACCATCGTGAATTTGTCGGTAACTGGTGGAAGTTGACTTGTACGCGGCTTTTAATTTCTCTGGCAAATTTCTTATCAACGGATATGTCCTTTGTAATATGTTAAAGTTTTTTAGTAAATTAATCTGGGTTGCCATCAATGGTCTTTGATGGTGGAGGTACTGCCGTTTCTAGGCATCTGAGAAGTGACCAGCCCTATCGGCTTGAATATGTGAAGTCCACACTCTCGGTTGTTTAGATTAGTTGTTGCATTAGATAAGACTAGACTAGATTAGACTAGACACTACCAAGAAAGCTATTTATACAGTACTAGAAAGGAAGTAAGTTTTCGGAAATACAATCAGCCTTGGGACCATCATCTGTCAGCGCGCCATTATCTGTCGGAAAACTATCTAACTTTTTATTCTATTCTGTTATTTGTTTTGTACTTTGATCGATATGAGTTTTTCTAAATCTGCTACAGTTCAATATACAGGGTGGCGCAGAGGAACCGCATGTTTTTTGAACGGCTAGTACTTTGCAAAGAGAGGGGTGACGGCCTCACCGCGCCGACAATGGACAGCTCAGGTAATAGTTTTAATTACGGCACTGTGGACCTTGGACTATCATGTGTTTCTTATCGAGCAGTTTTTTAGAAACACTGATTCGGTTAACGTCGAGGGCCAATTTCAGATCGAAACACGATACTCCGATGGGTTGATCTTCCATGAAGAGGAAACCACCTGGTCTTCTCCGTGCCGTTCGGATACTAGACAATGTTGAAACAGTGAGAAAAGTATGTCCCGTCGATCGCTACAATTCTCTCTGCATGACGAGTTGAAAACCACGCACGATACAGGAACTGGAAGTTGCTATTCATCAAGAAATTACAAGAGCACTAGAATAAATTATTTTGAGAGCGATGAACAACGTTCAAGAGTGGTTGCAGATATGGACCGCGAAGAAACGAGACGCTTAACGGACATTATTTTCCACTATTAATTTAAAAGTGTACTATTATTACTTCATTTAGCTATATTGATATAAAAATTATTTTCAAAAATAAGCTGTGTTATGCTTAGGTGAAAAACATGTCTTTCCACTGCGCCACCCTGTACATCTAGAAACAAAAACCATTTTTTTGTATTGTAATGTAACATTTACGGAAATTAATATCGGTTTCCGGCTAATGCTATCTTTCTAAAGCTTAGTGATCTATTGTAAGTTAAAATCCCTAAGTGGGAAAAAGCGCAAGTCTGAAAAAACGATTGTTGTTCAAAGAAAGCGAAAAGTAATTTGTTTGATGATAAAGGGATTTTTCTGAAAAGTAAAAAAAAAACATTATTAGTTGTTTACCGTTAAAGTGGTAAAATAACAAGGATAAAACCTTTTTCAAGTTTTTTTGATATGTTTTCGTTTAATCAACGCTGAAAAATATTTATAATTGAAGAAATTCTGTTCTGGTTTAGTAGATTTTTTAGGATTTTATACATATTAACTTATTTATTATTATTATTAAATTAGAAATATAAAAAAATATATATTCATGTAAATTGTAAGTATTAATATGTATTCATGTAATTATAAAGATGTTGAATAAAACAGAGGTAGTTTCAAAATAATCTGATATTTTATCATTCTGTTACACTTAGTGGTGGCTCGTGAGGGCGGGGGGTTGGTGCGCCGCTCCTGCAGCATTTATCACCGTATCAGAGCAAAACACCATATTTTATTTCCGTTCAGTTTCTTTTCTTTAACCCTTTTTCCTGGTTCACCTCGTGTATAGGGTTTCAATAGCACGAAAAGTAAAAAAGGAGGAAGGGGAAAGCTTCTACGCCCTCCCACTTTAAAAACCCACGAGCCACCACTGGTTACATTGCTGATGATATGGCTTTTTTACGTCGGCCCACGCGCCCTGGGTGATTCAATCGCAGCAAAACCCAGGCTGTCTTTTTCACTCGAAGATGGCCGATAATCCGCTAGAATATTCTTATTCATGGAGTCCCGACCAAGTGGGCCAAAACGGCTCACTATCTGGGACTTGAGTTCGACAAGGCCCTTACGTGGTCTTCACACCTCAAGAAAGCCACCGGGAAAGCATACTTAATCAGTCGGAAAAGTAAGCTTACGCTTGACAACCAACTAAGCCTGTATAAGTCCATGGTCAGATCAGTCCTTATTTACGTTCAGATCCGTTCCTCCCAACTTCATTGATTAAAAGACTTCAGTCTTTTCACTCACGTGCGCTTCGCACAATAATAAACGCTCCCTGGTTTGTTAGGAACGCGCAAATCCACCGGGAGGCAGATATTCCAGATTTCAGACGTTCCTGTCCAGACTACTGGACAAATTCCCAGCGACGGCGTCCTTTTCGGACAATCCGCTAATCAGAGCCATGGCAGCTTCATTGCCAGCCATTGTCCCAGAGTGGCCACTCACGTCGGTCATCACAATCTTGCCTAAAGAACGGCAAATAAACCCTCCGGATAAACGACATTGTCACAACATTGTCACGACATCTGGAAAAAACTAGAGAATACAAGTCAGGGCCTTCGGGTCAACTTACCATCCAGGAAGAATAAGTAACTGGTTACATTACAGTTCTGTTATTAAAACGAAAGCTTTTACATATGTTAATAACTTTCTGAGGAATGTCGAACTTTACCATAATTAGCCACAAGGCATCCATATTTACTGTGTCAAGTGCCTTTGCAATATCAACGAATCATTTTACACTATCCTGACTGATTTCTATATAACTGATCCTTCCATATCACAAAAAAATCTAAATTTATTACTAAAGCCTAAACGTGCCACTAAAAATTTACCTCGAGATAGAAACAGCAGTTGCAAACTTCACAAAAAACATATAAGAGGCAGTATTATATGCGCCTTCCTAGTGTGAAGTATCTTTAAGAACTAATGGTGTGATGTTTACGATTAAGCAGAAAATTATAGAAAAAAAAACAAGCGCTAAAATAGTGGTAATAAACAAGAACGGAAAAAAAGATAAATTTAGTTAGTTAAGTTAATGCCAAAACAAAACCAGGGTATTCAAAAATATCTAGAAAACCTTACTTTACGTGAATCTACAAAGTACCGGTTGTGGCGGTTGATATTTCTAATTTTTTTTCTTAAAAAACACGTTTAATTTGTGAGAAAGGTAAAAAATTTGTTCAAAATAAGCGTCATCGATAGCTGCCCATTTTCCCTCCATCTTTATGGTAATTTGTGGATGCAGAAAAATCGTACATTTTTTGTGGTGATCCAGTCATCAAGCCATTTTTCAATTTGTTTTTGAATTGTTTCATGGAAACTGTGTGAGACATCGATGAAAATAAGTGGTAGACGGAAGCGGTCAAGTCTTGTGAGTACGGCTGGTGGGGCAAGAGTTCCCATCCAAGTGCAGAATTGGTGTCTCTGATGCTTTCGCTGTGTGTGATGGGGCGTTGTCGTGCTGCAAAATTACTTTTCCGGGTCTTGTAACCCAGTCTGGTCGCTTTTCGATCAATGCATGTTTCATTTGTTGAGGGTAGAGAACGGTATTAACTATTTCACTTGTTGTCAGAAGCTCATAGTACACGACACCCTTCTGATCCCTCCAAATGCACAGCACGGTCTTCTTTCCAAAGCGATTTGGTCTTGCATAGTTGCGATTGTTGTCTTGGGCTCTCCTTGCGATGGTTGTCCTGAGTCAGCCCATGATTGTATGCGTTTTGGGTTATCGAAATACATCCATTTTTCATCTCTAGTCACGATCCGATGCAAAAAAAAAGCGATCCGAATATTTTTTCATATCGAGAAAGCAAATCTTTGCATTCCGTTTTTTGTTTTTCTATCTGTCTGTCATTCAGCTGATAGTGTTACCCCGTATTTTCCTGTGTTCTGAATCTTTCTTGTGAAGATGATCACAAATGATTTGGCGATGTGACCAACATTAAACCTCTCTTCCATTGTTGTTGAATTTGAATATCGTTTTCTTCCAAGAATGCCTCTCAATTCGGCCTCTTCAATTTTTTTTCGTTGACCTGGGCGTTCTTTGTGTCTTAAGCTGGGCCCACATCAACACAAATATGCGTTGTGCGGGCTGTATCTGTTGTATGTGGTGTATGCACCACAATGTAGACACTCTGACACACAAAGTCAAACACATATATTGTCGCCGCACAGCACGCACACGAACCGTCTGTTGTCGACTCGATAATTCAAACAAATTGTTCCAGTAAATTTAACACACACACTCAAAATTTTATTGGTGTGGACCCAGTCCATAAGCGTCTTGCGTTGGGACATTTTCATTTGATTGAACAAGAAAAGCAGTACATGCAGCAAAATGCTCTTTATTTGGCTCAAAACTTGACATGTTTACCGTACGAAAAAAAAACTCGAAATCGTTTATATATTAATGGCGTTTGAAAGGTACTGTAGTAGTAACAAAATAACCTAAAATATTAGACTGTGAACCGACACTTCTTTCCAGCGTCATCCCTTAAGAACATTAAGAATTATTAAACAACACATCAGGTATTCGATCTATTTACAAAAGCAACAAGAACGGTAAAAAACCCACAATACAATGATGCAATACCAAGGTCGTTTGAAAAGTTTTCTACCTAACAAAGAAAATCAACACAAAACTTTTTAATATCCTTAACTTAACGTGTTTTGTCAAACTAAGCAAAATCAAAGAAGAATAATTGTTTAATGTTGAATCTAAAACTTTCTTCACACACAATGATTTTGGACGTACGTTAAAGAAACGCACGACAATTTATCGTTGCGAAGCCATGTAGGCCATGCGGTCATGTAGGTTACTGTCTTCCCGACACGTCCCTTCTAGTGCAAAGGACGGCTGCTGAACATGGCACCGTGATCGGTGAATACCACAGGGCGCCTTCACTTCGCTAATGGAATGTGGATATACGTTTTTTAGCATACGTCCACAATCGTTATGTGTGAAAGCAGCATGACTCTTTTTGCACGTCCGTGATGAAAAACCTCTCAAAAGAAAGTACTAACATTACATGAAATGTAGTGGAACATGGATGAATTTTTCTTTACTTTTGAATATTTTTAATATTGTAATAGCTCGATCTTCTACTTACCCTATTTTCATCTACCAAAGTGTGACTTGCAAAATATAACTAGAGAGGATCCAAATGTCATAAACCAGTATTATTGTAAACCCTTATTTACTTATTATTACGATAACTATTAGAGGATTACTAAACTCGAAGAGATTTTCCACAAAACACTGAAATACTTTACTCGACGCGCGTTTCGCTAACCATGTTAGCATCATCAGGAGATGATTTCATCTAATTCCAAAATTAGATATTCCAACTTAAATCATTTCCTGATCATGAGAACATGGTTAGCGAAACGCGCGTCGGTTAAAGTGACTTGGTAAATCTCTTGTGATTAGTGTTTCACACTGAAAGTTTGAATAGAAGAATTGATTAGAGGATTAGCTAAATTAGATACATTACAATGTTACTTACCTTGCAGATGCTTTTGTCGATATTAAGTAAAATTAAAACAACTTTTTTACGTTTTTATTTACTATAGTGTATAAGTAAACATTAACTTCAATGCTTAAAATTACTTTTTTCCTTTACATTAAAAATGTTGTAACAATATTTATTAGTATTATATCTATAATGTATGTACAGCTTCGTTTAAGTTACTTAATAATATTTAATGCTTTTTTCCCTATACATACAAAATTTTTTTTTGGTTCCCATTAGCGTTATCTTCACAGCGAATTAAAATTATTAAATTATTTAAACACACTGAGCGTTTGGTTCTATCTGATCATGGTTTTGAACTAAAGCATTAGAAGCTTTTCTGGACTGAATCCACTGTGAAGCCCTGCGTCCAATAGCCCCTAGTCATACTTTTTCTTCGCCGTTATGGGGATAACTTGATCGTACAAACTGAAAAATAAATTAAGGGAATGTTAGCAATATTTTGTATAATATAAATAATAGAAAATGTAGTAATAATAAATGTATAAGATTAACACATGGGCTGAAAAGTCCCGGGCCTAACACATAGATGGCGTTTTATTGCAGTCACCTTTTTTTCAGTTAATACTAACCTTCAAAAGACAGCTGTTAAAATTTTATGATATTCTATTCATTAGTTTGTGAGTTATTGTGCTAAGAGTGACGCTACTTTGGTTATTTTCAAAACAATGGATCAAAAACAATTTCGTGTTTTAATTTTACACTGCTTCTTGATTGGAAAAAATACCGTTCAAGCGAAGCAATGGCTTGAAAAGTGTTATGGGAACTCCGCTCCATCAGAAACAACAATAAAACGTTGGTTTGCTGACTTCAAACGTGGTTGTAGAGACACCGATGATGCAGAACGCAGTGGACGTCCAAATGAGGCGGTAATACCAGAAAACATAAAAAAAATCCACAAAATCGTTTTGAATAATCGAAAAGTGAAGTTGCGTGAGTTGCTGACATCGTAAAGATATCAAAAGAACGTGTTGGCTTTATATTGCATAAGCATTTGACTATGAGAAAGCTCTGTTCAAAGTGGGTGCCGCGTTTGCTCACTGTTGACCAAAAACGAGAACGTGTTGATGATTCTGAGCAGTGTTTGGCCATGTTTAAACGTAACAAACCGGAATTTTTGCATCGATATGTGACAATGGATGAAACATGGATCCATCACTTCACTCCGGAATCAAAACGATCGTCATCTGAGTGGACATCAACTGGTGAATCTCGTCCAAAGCGCCCGAAAGCACAACAATCGGCTGGAAAGGTTATGGCCTCGGTATTTTGGAATGTGCGTGGTGTAATATTCATCGACTATCTTGAGAAAGGAAAGTCCATTAACAGTGAATATTATATAGCGTTATTGGAGCGTTTGAAGGCCGAAATTGCAAAGAAACGACCGCATATGGCAAAGAAAAAAATTTTGTTTCATCAAGATAACGCACCGTGTCACAAGTCAATCAAAACAATGGCAAAACTACATGAATTGAACTTCGAATTGCTCCCACATCCGCCGTATTCGCCAGATTTGGCTCCCAGTGACTACTGGCTGTTCGCAGAACTGAAAAAAATGCTCGCCGGTAAGACATTTCGCACGAGTGAAGAGGTTATCGCTGAAACTGAGGCCTATTTTGAGGCAAAAGATAAATCATTCTACAAAAGTGGTATTGAAATGTTAGAGCGGCGCTGGAATGATTGCGTTGCTCTTGATGGAGATTACGTTGATGCATAAAGCTAATTTTGAACCAAAAAAACTGTGTTTTCTTTGTTAGGCCCGGTACTTTTCAGCCCATGTGTTACATCACTGAATTAATATAAAACTAAAGTGTTATAAAATAAGAGTGTCAGAACTATAAAATAAGGCGCAATGATAACTATAAGTGATAATGCGGTAATTTTTATTTTGTCTTGCAGAACAAATAATGGCGTAATGTTCCTCTCGGCTTTATCTAATATGTACATGATAGAAAGAACGAGTGATGATGTATATGCCTTTTTCTAGAGATTCAATTTGGGCCTGTTGGAACCCAGTTAGTTTTAATGAAATGAGAGCTTTTCTCGGAGTTGTTTTAAATATGGCAATGAATGATACACCTGATATTGATAATTATTTTTCCTCTTCATGGTTAGTTTTTCAACGCTTTTTTAAGGAAATTTTTACTCGGGAACGCTTTAAGCTAATATTTTGGAATCTCCACGTTTCATCGTCTGAAGAAGGGAAATCCATCGGAGCTCGGACAAGAAGTTCCAAAGTTAAAAATGTACTAAAGTGCTTAGAAGAGAATTTTAACACCTACTATGATATCTAAAATGATTGTTGTTGATGAAAGCACCTTATGAACTACACCAACTTAAATTTCACCTGATAGGTGCCTGTCAGGTTGGCTATAACTATGCTTGGCTATAACTGTGCAGTTATAGCCAATAGGAAGGGTTTGCCAGACAAAATTAAATCTCGTGTTACAAAAATATTAAAAAGAGGGGAATCTGTAGTTCATAGCTACAGATCTAGCAAGATGACATCAATGGCATGGAAAGATAAAAGAGTAATGTGTTTGTTATTAACTCTTTATGATGATAAATCGGAAAACATCTACAGGATTGTCAACATAAATAAAAAGAAAACAGAAGAAACTATAAGTAAACCACTTGCGATCTCCCAATATACTAATAACATGGGCGGAGTGGATGTTGCAGATTACCCAACATCTTGTGTGAAAAATAAGAGGGTAAGTGTGCCCTTTATAGTTCTTAAGGGTAGAATAATTACTCTATTAGTATTATATGTACAATCTAATGGAAAACTCCAATTTGTCGCTCAACACTTCGACTAATTCTGGTAGAATCCTCTTCAACAAGATGTGAAATTTGTTTCTCGACTACAAGACCGATTTTTCGATGCCGAAATGATGAAAAAAACTCAAATTTTGGCACCACTTCGAGAAACTTGACATATTGTGATATTCGCGTACAGCATACATTTTTGGTCTTAAACCAAAACTAAGATGCTTAAACATCAAAACTGCGAACTTAAATACACACAGTGACGTTTAGCGACTTTTGTCGCTATTTTGAAACAACACTGTCGTGGGGATCCCGTGATTTAGTCAACATGACAAATAATGTTCATTAGTTTATTTATAGTTTATTCATTAAATATTAATAAATCGATAAACAAAGATTAATATCTAAAAATTTCCACTATATTTAAAATTTTATGTATAACAATTGTTTCGACACACATTGCCTTTTTCAAATACAAACTATGTTAAACTAACAGTGAGATAAGTAATTACAACCTAAAGTGCCCATCGACCTAACAATACCATAAAACATGATAGTGGGGAAATCCATTTTTTGTCAACATCTAGGAGGACAATGTAAGTTTAATAACGGAGAACCATTCAAGTCTAGCTGGTCATTTAGTAAAATATCCAATTTTTTGTATTAATTTCTAGGCTCTCTAAAATTCTCTATTTAATTTTTTGGATTTATTCTCATGTAATATTATAAAATTATCATTGAAAGTATGTTTTTTTAACATTAAGTGGTTAGCATAATGAGAATTATTTTGTTGCTTAGTGTAACTTCTTTTTGTTCGTTGAGCCTAGTGGAGAAAGATCCTCCTGTTTGTCCAACATGGACTTTTGGACACGACCCGCTCTCAATTAAATAAACTCCTGATGTATACAGTTTATTTGTTTTACATTTATTGGTTTTAATGAGGCGTCCTAGACTATTGTTTGTTTTAAAAGCAATATTTATATTGGTTGTTTTGGATAAATGTCTCGACACTATTTTGGAATATTCCCGTATTATATATATATATATATATATATATATATATATATATATATATATATATATTTTATGAAAATAGGAGTAAAGCTAAAGTAGAAATAATTAAATGGATTGCTGCAATTAAAGAGGACCTAAGATCAGCAAATATTTCACAAAGTGAAATTCAGGATAGAGGCTGTTTCAGACACAAGGTGAACGTTTGGAAGGTTGGCCAGAGAGAAAAATGTAGGAAGACTGGAACAACTTGGTCTGACGAAAGGAAAAAAGCTCATAGCGAAAGAATGAAATTAGTATGGGCACAAAGGAAGGCTAACAACAACAAACGCCTCTAATTGTACTTCGCGTGGTCCACTAGGGCCCATACGTGAATAATAATAATAATATATATATATATATATATATATATATATATATATATATATATATATATATATATATATATATATATGAGAAATGGTCAAGAAGAACATATACCATACCATCAAGATTTCAGTTGAAGGGATGGGTGGGGCTCGTCCCGGCCAAGCAACCCCATTGCATCGCATCTTTACCAATTTGGCCGCCTTCATTCACAAAAAAACATAACAGAGCAGTCACTTTAGTAGCGTGTGATGGAATCTCTTAAATTTTCTTAAATCCTTTGTTAGTTTTCCTCACTTAAAACATGGCATTTTTTGCTTATAAACGTACTCATGGAGGTGATGTGCAGGTATCAAATCATTCAAAATATTACCATTTTATTACCAATAGTTCTAATTGGTTTACGAATACGGATCTATTAAGTTGGGAGATGATTTCTATCGAATACCTGCCTTCATTTTCACGGTACTATCTTGGGAAACTTGTAATTTTCGTATTATATTGGTATGATTTTCACGTATTGTAATGGGTGAACGATTAATTGTAGTAATTGTAATAAACAAAAAATACAAGTTATTAGTAAAAGTTATAGGTGGTCGTCTTTAAGAATATATATGTGTATGTGTAGTGTTAAATTTTCTTGAACTGCGTCCATTGGTCAATAAAGTTGTCAATAAAGTAAAAGATATTAATTAATCCAAAAAATCTAAACTAATTTGTTTGTACAAAATTTATTCCTAAGAATACCACCAAACGAAGTAACAGAATTAGTTGGCAAATTACTTCGCAACAATAAAACCAATTCAATAATGAATCAAGAAATTTTAGAGCTGCTGTCAATTACGTTGGAACAGAATTAGTTTGAATTTGATAATTAATTTCAGTTTTCTAATGACGGTTTGATAATGGGAAACCCTTTAAGCTCTTTACCGGCGGAAATTTTTATGGACAACTTTGAAAATAAGATAAATCAACATCAGTTGTTCAGATATTTTTTTCTTATTTTGGGATTTTCGCTAAAACTCAAAAAATATCAAAAATATAAAATGTAAAAAAATTAATATATAAAAAAATAGAAAGTATAAAAAATGAAAAAATATATATGAACACGCCACAATCATTCACACATTAATCAGTTGTTCAGATCATCACTTTACTGATACAGATATGTTTAAGACATCCTAATTTCTTTTACAAGTTCTGATAGACAATTGAATCAATTCTTAACTCATATAAATTCTTTACATAAGAACATTAAATTCACAGTTGAAGAAGAGCAACATAATAATACAACAACGTTATCGACAGCAGCTCTAAAATTTCATGTTTCATTATTGAATTAGTTTTATGTTTGAGAAATAATTTGTCAACTAATTCTACTACTTCGTTTGGTGGTATACTTGGAAATAAATGTTGTACATCGAAATAAATTAGTTTGTATTTTTTGGGTAAATTAATATCTTTTATGTTATTGATAAAGTCACAGATTAGAAAGATGGATATTAAATATATCCATGTCAATAGATAATTATAATAAATAATTGAATGTCATCAAACAGATCGCAGTAAATAATGGATACGACCCAAACATTATAAATAAATAAATTAATAAAAAAGTTATAATAAAACCATTAATTTAATATATCCGGTCAATAATATCAAAAATGCAACGTTCAAAACGTTTACATATACGGGAAAAGTTACCAAATTACTGTCGAGACATTTATCCAAAATAAACAATATAAATATTGCTTTTAAAACAAACAATAGTTCAGGACGCCTCATTAAAAACAACAAAAGTCAAACAAATAAACTGTATAAATCAGGACTTGTGTGGGTAGTGTTCAAAACTCTATGTTGGACAAACAGGAAGATCTTTCTCTACTAGGCTCAACGAACATAAAAGAAGTTACACTAAGCAACAAAATAATTCTCATTATGTTAACCACTTAATGTTAGAAAGCCATACTTACAATGATAATTTTAAAATGTTACATAATAAGAATAAATCCAAAAAAATTAAATCTTTTATACAGCCTAGAAATTAATGAAAGAAAAAATTTGGATATTTTGCTAAATGACCAGCTAGACTTCACCGTTATTAAACTTATATTACCCTCCTAGACGTTGACAAAAAATGGATTTCCCCACTATCATGTTATATAGTATTATTAGGTCGATTTAGGTTGTAATTACTTTTCTCGCTGTTAGTTTAGCATAGTTTGTATTTGAAAAATGCACTGTGTGTCGAAACAATTGTTATAGATACAATTTTAAATATAGTGGACATTTTTAGATATTAATTTTTGCTTATTTATTTAAAATGAATTTTCATCAAGTGTCGGCTACCTCAGTTAAATTTATTATTTATAAATTAATAATTACCAAATATATTTTTACATATATTTACTTAAAATGTTAATTCTTTTAATATCCTTTCGATTGGTGATTTAATAACTTGTTTGGTTAAATTTACGAAACTTATTTTGCTTAAACCCTGTATATAATTTTGTTCACTTACCGAAACTGTAGTAACCGTACAAGAATTTGCTCTAGGTCTGAATGTAGCAGTTCTCCATTTCCTTTTGATTTGTGCTTGAACCTATAACAAAATGCCAGTCAAATGTGTTTTCTGATAAAATGGAAGCAATAAGTTGCTAGACAAGTTTCAAAATTATAGTTTGCAAACATATAACATTGATTTAACAGTTTGCGCTTTCAAGGTGGTGCAATTTTCGATACCGTTAAAGTCTCCTCAAGTTTATATTTATGACGTGCTGTAAAATAACTTTATATTGCAGATAGGTGTGGGAGTGGGGAAGTAACTTAATTTAAAGTTTGGGTAATTAAAAGATATAAATCATTAGGTAGTGGCGATTATATTATTATTATATGATTTAACGGAGATCTATAGGGTGATTTTTTTTAGTGCGCCTAATGTTCGTGCGGCTACTTCTGACAGAGCTCATTCTGTCAGTACTATTTCCGACCACTTTTTTAAGCAATCGGGGGTCTTATGTCCGCAATTGTCTGAGTTATGTTGGCTTCCAAGACGTTAATAGTTACTGATTTGTCGGTATAGGCCAAAGATTTTAAATTACCTCAAAGAAAATAATCTAAAGGCGATAAAACACATGACCTTGGTGACCAATTTATAGGTCCATTTCTCGAGACATTTTTATTACCGAATTGTTCCCTATACAATCTATTGTTGCGTTGGTTGCATGACATGTGGATCCTTCCAGTTTGAACCACGTCGCCACCAGATTAATTCTATTCAAATTCGGAATTAAATAAACATTAAGCATTGTTTTGTATCGATCTCCATTATCGGTATTATATATGTATAACATTCTTTCCAGCTTCATTTTTAAACGCCCCAAATGATGCCACCGGCGTACAATACACACCAATAAAATATGCTACGCACAGTTTTTTATCTTGCTGTTTTTTTTAATATCTTCTTCTTCTTCTTCTTCTTCCTTTGCAAATCCATTAATGGATGTTTGCGACCACATTTTTCATTCTCTCTCTATCTCTGACGGTATGAATTAGCGATTGTATATCGTTTATGCCCGTTCATTGCCTCACGTTCCGCAGTCATGACATCTTTTTACGTCTAAATCCTCTTCGACTTTTGCCTTTGATGATTAGCTGTAGGAATTTCGGGCCTCGCATGATGTGACCAAAGTAGGCAGTCTTCCTTTTCTTTATGATGCTGAGGAGCTCGAGGTTTTTATTGATGCATTTAAGAATCTCTTCGTTTGTCACCCTAGTAGTCCATGGTGTCATGGACCATGGTATATCCACATCTTAAAAACCTCCAGTTTGTTCATAGCATTTGTCTTTAAGGTCCAACCCTCTACCCCGTAGAGAAGCATCGACTAAATGTAGCTCCCTATCAATCTTAATTGAAGATCAAGGTCGAAGTCGCCACAGATAACAGTTTTTTTTAATTTCATGAAAGTACTTCGGGCTTGTTCGATACGGCACTTATTTTCATTGTCTGAGGACCATTCTTCATACATGTTCCCAGATATTTAAATTTTGTTACCCGTTCTATCGGTTTCACGCTGTAGGTTAGGTTGGAATCTCTGAATATGTTTGTTTGGCTTGTGATTACCATGCATTTAGTATTTTTTGTATTTATGGTTAATCTCATGTTTTGACTGCTTTTTCTTATTATATTGATCAGTTGATGTATATCTTCCATGTTCTCTGTAATCACAACTGTATCATCAGCATAACGTATGTTGTTTATCCAGACTTCATATTCCTTAATCCCAATCTCGCTGTTTTCAAGTACCTCCTCGAATATAGATATAGTATACATATTTGCCGTACACCTCTAAGAACGCTAATCTGTCCAGTCAGGGCATTGTCCACTCTGACCAGTGCCGATTGGTGCCAATATAGGTTCTCTACCAAATGTCTTTTTGGTCCAAGTCAAACCGACGGAGAAGCCGTATAAGTTTATGATGTTGAACCTTGTCGAAAGTCTTTTCGAAAACCTGTTCCTCCGCTGGTTGTAGCATTTCTGTACTTGAACCTGCGTTGCGACCAGTTCTTCTCTCGTACTCAACCCTTGTCTGAACCCAAACTGTGTGTCGCGTATGGCATTATCACACTTTTTATATAGTCTCTGATGCGTTATTCTTAGAATTATTTTCATAGTGCGGCTCATAAGACTAATAAGTCTGTGATCCTCGCACTTCCTTGAGTTGGTGTTCTTTGGCAGGGTGATAAAGGTTGATCATTGTTCATCATATTGTTCAGGATATTGGCCAGTGTCATATATTTGGTTAAATAATCTATGCTCTCCCGTCTAGTACTTTAATTATCTCTGTCGGAATTTCATCAGGACCAGCTGCTTTATTGTTCTTAGATACTTGCATGATACTATGTCTTCTTTAGTAATAGAAGGTCCAGTGAGGTTTTCTCCCGTAGTTAGTTCTTTACCAGGTCTATTGCCATAAAAGAGCTTCTCGATATAGTCTTCATATATTCGTTCGCCTGTGTGAACCTGAGGATGTAACTGATTACTAATTATTGTTTTAATAGTTGGGTCATGTAGTCTGTCTACTGCTATATGTCGTTTTGTTGTCTTCTTTTTGGCACTTTCTATGTCTACTTCAGGATTGGTGTATGCTGTTTTTATTGAAGAAGCAAATCTAGAGTTTATGAGAATGTAATCTATTTGATTGCGGGTTATGTTTTCTTGATGGTCTCCTGGTGACTTCCAGGTGTACAGTCTGCGGGGATGGTGTTGGAACCAAGTATTGGTGATTGACATATTTTCTTCTTGGCTAAACTATAAAAGGCAATCTCCTCTCTCATTTCTTATACCAAGATCAAAGGGCCCAATAATGCTTTAGAGTCGGCCTCTCCTAAGTTTAGCGTTAAGGTCCCCCATTATTATATTAACGTTTTTTAGTTAGCTTCAATAGGTCTTTTACTTCACTACAGAACTCTTCCAATTCTTGGTCAGTTGCATCAGTTGTTGGTGCGTACACCTGGATTAAGTTAAGATCGACTGGCTTAGCTTTTATTTTTATCAATGCAGTACCACTAGAATATGGGGTAAAGTCCATAACCGATTTCACTATGTTCTTCGAAATTATCACTCCTAGTCCATTTCTGTGATGTCTGCCCTGATTGCCAGAGTAGTGAAACATACCATCCTTGACAGAGCATGCTCCTGCCGCGATGTTAAGGATGTTAAGTTTAAGTTTGCGCATCTCCCGGGCAAGATTTTCCAGCTTTCCAGCTCGAAACAGTCTCCTTGTATTCCATGTTGCAACCTTATCTATATTCTTTTAATATCTAGCAGCGTAAAATGCATTTGGAATTTGTCGCTAATTTGGCGAATACCTTGCTCGGTAGGGTGATTATGTGTACTATAAAATTAATTGACGTAGCTGCTCTATAAGTTTGGCGAACAGAACACAGATTTTGATAATACATTTCGAGAATTTACAAATGTTGCTCTGATGTTAAATGTTGCATGATGATGTGTCAAACTATACTCAATACTTTTGGCACGAGAGGCTCGCAAACTCACAGTACGTTTTATAGCGATCCCTAATGGAAGATCGAACACACTAAAAAATATCAACCGTTATTTTGGGATATATATATATATATATATATATATATATATATATATATATATATATATATATATATATATATATATATATATATATATATATATATATATATATATATATATATATATTTGATGCTGCTACTTCTGACAGAACTCATTCTGTCAATACTATTTCCGACCACTTTTTTAAGCAATCGGGGGTCTTATGTCCGCAACTGTCCGAGTTATGTTGATTCCAAGGCGTCAATAGTTGCTGATTTATCGGTATAGGCTAAAGATTTAACATAACCTCAAAGAAAATAATTTAAAGGCGTTAAAACACATGATCTTGGTAGCCAATTTATAGGTCCATTTCTTGAAATATTATTGTTACCGAATTGTTCCCTATATAATCTATTGTTGCGTTGGTTGAATAACATGTGGATCATTCCTGTTTGAACCACGTCTCCATCAGATCAATCCTATTCAAATTCGGAATTAAATAAACATTAAGCCTTGCTTTGTATCGATCTCCATTATCGGTAACATGCTTTCCAGCTTCATTTTTAAACGCCCCAAATGATGCAACCGGCGTACCATACACACCAATAAAATATGCTACGCACAGATTTACAAATATTTACAAATGTTGCTCTGATGTTAAATGTTGCATGATGATTTGTCAAACATACTGAATACTTTTGGCACTAGAGGCTCGCAAACTCACAGTACGTTTTACAGCGATCCCTATCGGAAGTTCGAACACACTAAAAAATAGCAATCGTTATTTTGGGATAATGTTTTAACATGATGTGGGTGCTAAACTCGAAGATATTTACGATTAAACACCAAATAACTTTTTATATATTTTGACGCGGGTTTCGCTAACCATCTTAGCATCATTACGAGATGTTTCAATCTAATGATTAGATTTGAATCAGATATAATGAAATTGGGTTGAATCATCTCCTGGTGTTTAGCGCTAAATCACTTCGAGTTTAGTGTTTCACTATAAGGTTCCATTCAAGAATTGATGGTGTGTACACTAATACTAAAAGTAATTTGCTAAAGTCCGTTCTGCTCTTTTTTTCGATCTTAGTTTTATATCCTGCTCTGATTGACAGATCGCTCTTAGTTTAAGTCTCGTCAAAATAGAATTATAAGAATAATAAGCACAAAACGTCTGATATTAACAAAGTGAAAGTTCATCTTTGATCATGACCACACCATATCCCATTGATAATTAATTATTGGGAGGAAATTGTTTAGTATTGATGGATATATTTTAACTCGATGATATTTTCCCCAAAATTCTAAATGGAGAAGATAAATTGTGATATAATGGAGCTGGGATTTAACGATTTAACCATGATAGCATTAACCAGAATTCATCAACTAGAGATGGTTGATGAAAGAGAGACCTGTGATTTCAGGCTGTTTAACTTCTTAATAAATTTATATCAAAAGTTTCAATCTAGTAAGAATTTTTGTATTTGACCTCATGTAATTTACCATACTATGTGATTAATATTGATCGGGAGTGGCAAATCTTTATTATCACTTTCAAAAAGGCTTTATTTCCACGCCTCGACCGGAATGGTCTTCAGTTCCTTTAGCGAATTCTTTTTAATGTCAATCGAGTCAAAACGCGTTCCCAGAGCGGATGTTTGAGTTTGGAGAAGAGAAAAAAGTTCATATCCGGTGAATACGGTGCTTGAGCGATCATTTTTGTCATATGTTTGGCTAAAAAGTCACCCACAATTAGAGCGCGTTTCATACCCAGAATATCAACCAAGATGTGTTGAGATGATTGATAAGATATCCCAAGATCTTCTACTATCTCTCTAATGCCAATATGATGATTTTAAAGCACGATTTTTTATTTTCTTTCGATATTGTCGTCGTTAATAGGGGTTGATGGACGGCTGGCATGGGGTAAGTTTTCAACGATCTCACGGCTTTCGCTAAATGCTCTTTGCCACTCAAATATTCTGGTTCGATGGGATAGCAGAATTTCCATAGGCTATCTGTAACATTTTCAATGCATCTGTTGCAGAAATTCCATTGGAAACACAAAATTTCACATAAATTCTTTGTTGATTTTTTTCATCCATAATAAAAATCGCCAGAGTGACTTTTCGTGACACAAACAAACATCTGCCAAACATATACTAATTGACATAACGCGCTCAAACTTCACATGCGTGTCACATACGGATATACCAATCTAAGAAAAAAAATACCGATTCATAAACCGCACCCGGTTTAAATGACTCAGTTTCGGGCAATTTTGATCACATGGTATATTCATCGGATCTGGTATCCCTGGAATGGACGTTTTGGAAAATCGTCAATGAATAGATGAGTATAAAAAACAATTAGATTGGTTTTCCATTGAAATGTCGTAGGATTTTAATGGAAACTGGCTAATGAAATTGTTGTAAAGATGGCAAGCGGTTGTAAATAGCTATGGTGAGTACATAATTGATTAAAATTTGTATCTGAAGAAGTGTGCTAAAATAATTATTATAATACGTGTTTCAGTTAATAACGTTGATTTTTCGCGAAATTTGAGCGTTTATTTCCATAATATTGGCGTTTGTTAGCTATTACTTTTCCCATCTTTCTTCTAAATAAAGGATTCCGCGTCAAAAGTACTTTTGGTTGTTTGAGCCCAACCATTCATAGTTTTTACCCATTTTGTAATATGGTGCCGAGCATTGTCATATTGAAAAATTACTTTATCTTGTCTTTAGGCATATTCTGATCGTGTTTCTTTCAATGCTCCAATCCTCATTTCATTAATTGTTGTCGGTTTCGATTGCCAGTAATCGTTTTACCATGTTTTAGCAGTTCATAATTCAGAGCTCTTCTACTATCCCACCAAATACACTGTAAAACCTTCTTTCCATGTATATTGCGCACTGGTGTTGATGTTGAAGTCTGGCCTGGGTCTAATCATCATTTTTTGAGCTTTGGGTTGTCAAGATGGATCCTCTTTTTATCACTTGTATGATGCAAAAAATCTTTTCATTTCTGTCTGGTAAACAAAATTTTCCAAGTGGTTTTTCGCCTTTCAATGTTTCTTTCAATAAATATGGAACGCATTTACCCTCCAAAACGTCATAGATGTTATTAGTGTATAGCAACAAATGTACCAAAAAACATTATTAACCGAAACATTTATTACCATTTTCGAATAGAAGTGTAAAGTAAGTTTTATTTCTTTTATTTAAAATGAATTTCCATCAAATATTGGCTACCTCTGTTAAAAAAACTTAATTAATATCTAATAATCCGAACACACGTATTTACTAACTTAATATTTCAATAAAACTCTATACGATATATTAAAGAAAATAAAACAAGACCAAAATAATAGACCGCCTAATAAATAAATAACTTCTCCTGTTGAGTACTTGAACTATATTCCTAATACTGTTGATTTTTAATCTTTTTTACTCGAGTTTTAAAATCCCTTGAACGATATTTTTACAGCAGAAATTGCATTGCAGCTCTCTTTATACTCGAAGTAAAATTGTTTTAATTGCTAGACGAATATTTTCTGCAGAGATTGCATCGAAGTAAATATATATATATGGACTTTTGTGATGCCTCGAGCAAGATGACAGATTTCCAGAAGTTGTAACTAGTGATGAAAAGGACGAGTGAAGAAAATAGAAGAGTTCGTCTAAAATATCTCTTCCAAGCGCAACACGATTTCGGTAGAAATATTTGATATATGGTTCCCGATTTTAAAGAATACAATGAAAAACATTTAAGTATTTCAATACACAATCACAGTCACACAGTAAACCTCACCTATATATTATGTCACTGTCATTAAAAACTAATTGTCAATGTAAGAATCATTGACATGCATAAAAATATATTTACTTCCTATCTTTTCAGAATATATAGAAATTAATATAATTTATTTTTAGATTCGTTTTGAAAACGGGAGGAGAATACTTCCCGAAACGTTAACGTTAAAGTTTTTATATTTTTTCAGAACATTTTTTAAATTTTATTCGTTAAGTAAATTTATTACAAAAAAGAATCACTGAGAAATTTGTCTCCGTTTGGTTTTTTGTTTTTACCCAGTGATTCTTTATTTACATAAGAACAGATATTTTTGATATTTGTTGAGTTTTAGATCGTGGCGAAAAACTCAAACTCAACTCAAATAAAGAATATATATATATATATATATATATATATATATATATATATATATATATATATATATATATATATATATATATATATATAATGGTGTTAACTGATAGTTAATTAGGACAACTGTTGAACGCTTTGTCCATAAATGATTTATAAATGAGGCGCAGCCCCTGGGAAGATATGTAGTAGAGATCACTCCATAACAAATGAGTCACAATTTGATGCGTGAATGAAATTTTGTTTGTAATTGTTCGTCAATTTTTCGCTTAAAGTCAAACAAATTCCGTTCTACAAGAACCATACTCCCAGATATGACACTATTTAACCTTGGTCTGTACCCTCGATTGAAAAAACTACTTTCTTGATGCGTTTTAAGTTAATAGATTCCATTCAAGAAATTTCACTGGTAGCTTTGAAAGAAATACCAGAAGTCCAGTATAAAAACTGGAACGAATTTTACGATAAATGTAATGCAATTTAGAGGGAATTTGTTTGAAGGAGACAAAATAAACTTAGATGGATAAATAAATACTTTGTGTTTTATTAAAAAGCACACTACTTTTTGATCATAGTACCAAAGAAATCTCCAACATGTATAGTGGAGTGGATACAAGATTTAATCATCGAGGGCGATGAGAAATCAGTACATTGAAATTTGAATATTCTATCCCGCTATCTCGAACAGCAACCATGTTTTCACAAAACGTGTTGTACCTTGACACACGCATCGTAACGCAAGTTGAGATAGTTCTTCGAAATACCTCCATAATTCGATTAAAAGTGGTCGTGTCATTAATTCCACTCATCCAGTACACCAAAATAAAATCAAATGTAGATTATTTTTGCGTACGTTTTACATAATAACAATAGGTTAGTTCACTATAATCATATTTTCATTTATAAATTAATGAGATAGAATGCACCAGTCTAGCTAGGCTAGCCTATCTGGTAAAATTAATAAATTAAATTAGTGCTTTGCCAATTCGTTAATAGATAGCGCTGTATAATGTTGTTTTATAATTTTTCTGACTTTTTGGAGGTATAAATAGACATTTAATAACGATTAATTTAACTACGAGGTGTTCAGGTAATAAAATAACCACCCGAAAACCTGGACCCCCTAAGAAAAGACTCTTTCCCTATGCCTATTGAAGTTTTGCAAAAGTTTCCGTCACACAGTGCCCAAATCTGAAACAAAACTTGACTGTTGTTCGAAATTGTTGTCACTCATTTTCAGAATGCGCTAGAAAAATCCGGCTCACGAAAAGAATTGCTATGGACCACCATGGCCAGGGAGTTCAAACTCGTGCTGAAGATGCTTCAGTATTGTTCATTCAATAGTGTTGACAGAAAACGCTACGCCACCAGTCTCATTACTTTATTTACACACCTCATAGTTTTTCTTAGTTGCTGAGACATTTAGTAAGACATTTAACATTAATAAAAATTGATATAAAAAGAGCTCACCGGCAACTACTGAATAGGTAGTGAAAAAATACCGTAAATATAATGACAGCTACTTGGACGTCGACAGAAATACATGACGAACAGGAGACCGCAGTATGTTTTATGAATCGAATATATGGACATCAGACTGGATGCTACGAAATAGCTAATTCCTTAAGAAAAAGCTAAAAAAAAAACAACAAAATAGTACATTTATTAAGCACACGATAGCAGAATAAATTCATTTAGGATCAAGGGCGCATCTGGACAATAAAATGGAGCTTCAGCTTAATATGGACCTCAAATTACTGCCATTAGACGATCAACAGTGATTAATACCGATCAGCAATCCCCTAAGATACACCCACACAAAAATAATGATAGTTGGGAATTGTGTACGTTAAATTGTCTATAAAAAATGTTTTAAATGCCACTAGAAACCACTCTGTTCCAAATGTCACTCTGCTTTAGCTCGCTGGCAATCAGAGCAGGATGTAAAACTAATATCGAAGAAACGAACGGAATGGATTTTACCAAATTACTTTTAGTATACACATCATGATTTCATCTATGGTATGAAACATTAAAATCGAACACATTTACCACTAAACACCAAGTTACAAGTCAGGTTTTTAAACTTTTCGATACAACACGTTCCACTAACCATGTTAGCATTATTAGGAAATGATTCAAACCCAATATTTCCATTACATTTGATTGAAATCAAATCATCAGATCATTAAAAGAAGCTAGAAAAATTAAAAACTTTGATATTAATAAATTTTAGTTTATTTAACAAATGTTTCAATTTAATTTTACTTTTCTTACGGGCCCAACCAGGAATTCCTGGTTCCGTTCAAGAACGTTATTTAGATACACACGTTTTAAACTATAGTCATTAATTAGTGTCCTGATGAAGTCATCAAAACAATGACGAAATATTGAGACGATTAAACACTTGTTTTACTGCTGACCGCAAGCCCGAAAACAACCAATTTCCCCAAGAAAAAAACTATATATATATATATATATATATATATATATATATATATATATATATATATATATATATATATATATATATAGTACCGCCCGGGAGGTGGAACGGCGTGTTAAATGTGGCTGGCAGGCATTTGGTGGGCTCAACATGGTGTTTGGGAGCAGACTCCCACTTTGCCTGAAAAGAAAAGTATTCGATCAGTGCGTTCTACCCGTTATGACATACGGAAGTGAAACCTGGACACTCACATCGCAATCAATTCAAAAACTTCGGGTGGCACAGAGGGGAATGGAAAGATGTATGCTTGGCATTACAAGACGAGACAGAAAGCTCTGCGCATGGATCAGGGAACAAACAAAAGTCTGTGACATCATTGGAAGAGTAAAACAGTTGAAATGGAGATGGGCAGGCCATATAGCGAGGCGATGGGACGAAAGATGGACCAAGGCAATTCTGGAGTGGATACCGCTTGATCGCAAACGTCCGCGAAGAAGACCGAAAGCACGATGGATTGATGACATCGTTAAGTATATTGGACCCGAGTGGCAGAGGAAAGCCCAGGACCGTAAAGGTTGGAAGCATGCTGAAGAGGCCTTCATCCTGCAGTGGATCGATACGGGCTAATGATGATGATGATGATGATGATATATATATATATATATATATATATATATATATATATATATATATATATATATATATATATATATATATATATATATATATATATTGTAATTTTTTTAACTGTAACATTGTAACATTAACTACATTGTCTCCCTAAAAGTAGTTGCCTGGTAAAGTTAAACAACGCTGGAAACGGTTCGATCGGTTTTCCTATCAGCGCTGGAGGTTAGATACTGGAATTATCTTCAGCTGGGTGGTTAGGATATTTTTAATATTCACCAATGTGCAATAATATTGTCCTTTGGTGTGAATTTTCAATCTTGGTAACAATCATAAACACATAAATCTGATGAATAAAGGGGCTGTGGTGTCATAGTGCCGTGTTTGTTTACCAAAAACACCTTCCTCCTCCTTCGTTAATCGAAATAGCTGTGTGGAAAGAGCATTATTGTGATGCAGCATCCAGTTACTGTTGAAGGTCGTTCTCTCACGAATGACGCTTTTCCGAAGTCTTTAAAAAACCTTTCGGCAAAAATGCTGTTTTACCGTTTGGTCTTGAGGTATACACCCCTTAGACTTAGGCCGCACTACAGTTTATTCCAGCAAGCGGTTAGCGTTTTTACCCGCGAGCCATATTTCATGGTCTTAAAATCAGTTGCAGGAAAAAAAACCGCTTGTATTAGTTTTCTTGACTCACAAAAAATCATGTGGTTAAAAACCACGACGGTCTAGCCTTGGTGCGGCCTCGGCCTTATGGACGATTCCCTGGCTACTAAAAAAGCAAGTTAGCATATTTTCGATCTTCGATGAGCTTATTCTAGCTTTTTGGTCATAATGAGGTCGGAGGGTGCGATTGCTGGGTCTGGCGCGTCGTGTCTAGATCGTGTTTCTCTTCTGTTTTCGATTTTTCGAAAGATTTTCGCAACTATTTTCGTGCAGATTATCTCAATTCCCAATTCATTGATTAACATTTGATGAACGGTTGGATTCATAAGAGCCCGGATTCTTTTAACATATTCATCACTTTTTGTGATTGAAGGCTTTCCGCTACGAGGTTTTTCAAGTGACTTTTTTTCAATATAAGTGACAAAGTTTCAACTCGTGCTGAAGATGCATGATATGTTAACATGCCTATCCGTCAAAGGGGAAGCAAACAGTGTTGCCAGATCAAACGTTACGCCACCAGTCTCATTTCTTTATTTACACAACTCGTACGTTGTAGGCGTTAGTATAATTTTCACAGTGACAGTTGAAACATCGATCCAAGTTCATAAATTGCATGCTTTATTAATAATAATATCGTAATTGCATGCTCTAAAATAAGTACCAGCTTTTAGTTTTGATGGAGGTTTTTATTGTGACAAACAAACATTTTGCTGCAACACAAAATCCTTTAGATTGGAAGGTTAGAATGGGGACATTGAGAGCTGATATTGTAAAACATCAACAGCTGTGTATTGTTAGGAATCAAATATTTTGCTGATGACTCATGTATAGCAGATATATAAATTACACAGATCGACAAATTTAAACTTTTTAGAGGTAAAATTGATGAAAATAGGTGTATATGATGTATTTTGAAGTCCTAAATTAAAAATGATAAGCTAAATACTGTAACACGTACGGTTTTTTTGTTACAGTGGTAGGAAAAAAAACGAGACGACGTATTTTTACAACCTAACATTTATTTAATATAAACATCTATGGAAAGATATTACTGAGGATTATGTGAATAAGAAACATATTACATGAGATGTCATACAGCGATAAAAACTTTCACTTTTTCCTCTTGTATTCTGTCGCATTATCTCTTTTTAAAAACCAGCAGTAGTCTAAATCACTAAATTGAGTTTTAGGTACTTGAAACTATTACCTTCTTTGTCCATAGCTTTGACAAAGTTTATTATTGGTTCAATCTTAGTATGGAAAGGCCGAAGAAACACCTTTTTTTTGGGTTAACAAGGAGTACATATTTTATGTTTGAAGTACCACGTGTAACATAAAAGAAGTTCTATGAGGTCAATCTTTTTTACTGTAATGTTCTTTTGTTGCTCTACTGCCCCATAGATACAAAAAACAGGAATACTTTGTAAAGCACCCTTTAAGTCCTAGTAATATACCTATCAGCTTTAAATTCCCCTTTGATACTGTTCATATTTATCGCGATTTAGTATGGTTGTTAAGTTGTCATAGGTTTCTTTCATTGTCACTCAATGGGCTATAGGAATAGATAGGTTTTTGTTTCTATTATGAAGCAAGACTGCTTTTAGGCTGTATTTTGACGAATCTATGCTTATCAATATCACAATAGACACAATAGACATACTTTCATTTCATAAAAACTGAAAATCTTACATTCCGTTTTCGATAAACTGAAACACTTGCATTTTTATCTAACAGGTTCCACTGTTGTCTGGAACCAAGAAGTTCCGATTTTTGTTTTAACAATCTAAAGTCACGTACCAAATCATTTAATTCATTGTGAGTTATTAAGCGAGGTTCTCTGATAGTTGTTAAAAATGTTGGGTCACAACTGGTGCTCTCAGGAAGTTGTGGATCAGATCTTGATGAAGAATTGGAATCGGGAAACATGTTGTCCAGGTTTAAAGGCGCAATCGATACCGGTAGTTCCTGGCTATGAGGAACAGACTTAAGTGCAGAAGGCAAATTTGGATTTTGAACTGAATTTTGTCCCTTTGCTTTTTTGAAATCCCTTCTGTTTTACTGAGACAAAAGTAGCAATCACTTATATGGTCAGTAGGTTCTCTCCACACCATAGGAACAGCAAACACCATATAATTTTTCTTGCCATGCATTCACTGCACTAAATAGACGTGACGACTCATACAGCAAATATGAGGAGCACAACTTTTATTTTGATCTCCAATTTGGCACGGCTGAATCGGCTGAATTTTTGCAAAATTGACGACTAGAACTTGCCATTTTATATAAAATCGACTTTAACAACTTGATTGTACTCTAAACGAGACAGAAGCAAACTAAACTATAGAAAGCATTAAAACTATCCTTAAAGGTTTGTATAATACTGTAGAAATACCCCCTCTACGGTCTTGTGGTAATTCTTATATTGTCCAGTCCAAAGTCCAGTACAAATAATTTCTATGATACCATGATATACAGGATGAGGGGGTGAAGTGAAAATGGGACGTGCTAGGCCAAACGCAAAAAGAGCATTCTCAATGTTTCAAAAATAATGTCGATCTGTTTTATTTAAATGTCATCTTAGCATAAATACATTTTTTACTTGTTGAATGATTCGAAATAATAATAATACATCAAGCCATGGGTAAAATAATTTTAATGTTCTTATTTGAATGCTATAACTAGACACTATTACCACAGTAAAGTCTTTAAACTTACCTCTCCGTTACAAAAACAAAACAGGATTGCAACACACAGCCCCTGAAACAAAAAAAGCACACTTAAAAAACTTTTAATTACTATTGTTACTACCTGTTACTACAGGCCCTTCAAAATGGGCGGTTTTATTATTACTTGAATAAAATGCAGAGGGTGTTGTGAATTTGATGAGATCTAGTCTCGTTTCAGAAGTGTAATATATGATATTTATAAAAATGGAATCGTACACAATAAAACAACACGTTAAAATTGTTGAATTATTTTATAAAAATGGACGTTCAGTAAAAATTTTTTTTAGAAAATTACGTGATATTTGCTGTTGCCAATCTGAATCAATATCACTCGAATTGTTCAAAAATTTCAAGAAACTGGTTTGGTGGAAGACAGTGGCGGCTCGTGAGGGAGGGCGTTGAGGTGCTGCCCCTCCAGCACATTTTTTACACAATAAACTTAAATTTATCACAATAAACAACTTTTCAGACACTCAGAAAATACCATATTTTATTTCCGTTTAGTTTCTTTCCTTTAACTCATTTTTCTGGTTTACCTCCTATATAGGATTTCAATAGCACAAAAAGTAGAAAGGAGGAAGGGGAAAGCAAAAAAATCTTCAGCAGTACTATTTTTTTATACGCCCTCTCACTTTAAAAACCTACGAGCCGCCACTGGTGGAAGATAAACGAAGAGCAATATATAGTCGTAGTGGTCGTGTACAAGAGCAAATTGATTTGGTACGTGAAAGTGTTAGACCTGTAGAAATTTTCATTAGTCGACGTTCACAATAATTTGGATTTACTGAATCTAGATCTAGAGGACTTCTTACCGCATTCGGGGTGAGTAAAATCCATGATTAATTCATGAGAAATCTATACATCCTAAATGAGTCACTGTTTGGTGTGCATTATGGTCAGGAGGTATAACTGGTCCATATTTCTTTCAGCTGGTGAAGCTGGTCAGCTGGTAAAGTTGAATAATATTGATCTGAAGGATATGTGGTTCAAACAGGATGACGCTACATCTTATGAGTTATTGCAAGAAAATATAATGGTAATTGGCCATTAAGATCATGTGATTTGATTCCGTTGATAGATCATGTGATTTTGTTTGGGGGTTACGTGAAAAGCCAGGTCTATAAGAACAATCCACAATCGATTCCTGAACTAAATGATGACATTATTTCAATCATTGATGAGATAGAGCCACGGTTATGCCAAAATGTCATTCAAAATTCAACTATCAATAAAATGTTTTTTGAAATCAACGCAGATTCAGTGTTTTCACCGCTCAATTTGAAAGACCCTTTATAAGGACCATATATTTTCTATACTACTAATTTAAAATATAAAAACTTCTGCATTTGTTGTTTAATGGTAAATATATTTAATAGGTGTAAATAAACAGTGTAACCGAAATTAAATCTCTCGTGGACAATATATAATATTTATATTTGCTTTACTCAAGCAAATATGTAAATAATCACTAAAAATTGTTTGTTGCATTGGGCATGGTAATGATTGAAATAAAGGGATTCCCAAAAATATTCAGCAAACAATGTAACACATTTTTAAAACCGAAAACAAATCTAGCAGAGATTTTCCGTTTGCTTAAATCCTTTGTGAAAATTCCATGAATCATGTCGTTGGTTGTATTTAATTCCTCCGCTATCCATCTCATAGTCAAATTCGCATTGTAGACGATCATTTCAGGTGCTTTTTCCTTCCACTCATCGCCATTTTTGTTTTTTGACCTGGCTTTTGGTTATCTTCCAAAGCATTACGACCGTTCTGCAATCGTTTGTATCACTCCAACGCACTTGTACGGGATAAGCAATCAACGCCATAAATTTTTTTCATTAATTCAAATGCTTCTATAACAGTTTTACTGAGCTTGAAGCAAAATTTAATTTTTGTTCTTTGTTCAGAAGTTATTAATTCGGCACACACTGTTATTTTTCTGCGTTATTATCCCGGCATACTGTGTATGAAGATATTTTAACTTTCACATAGTTCAAATTGTTCCCATTTTTACATTTAACCTCTCTAAAAATAACATTGTGTATTGTGTATTAAATTTTATCTGCATCAATCATATATTTATTTGGACCGCAATTAATATCATGGGATTCATTTAGTTTTATTTAAGGGATGTCACGGTTCCGAATATTCCGTGTTGAATATATAAACAAAAACAGAACAGAGTTTAAAAATTCCAATGACAAAGACTCTATTTGCTTGACAATTAAACAGACGCTTTTTTTCAGTATAATAACATTAGCCCCTTTTATGGAGTGGCAATTCTATCCCTTAAAAAAATATTATCACAAATTTGGGCTAAAAATTTGTTTCAATCAAATGGAAATAAGAGAGAAAACGAACCAGTTTTTAAAATTTTTATTTGGTAGATGATACTGTGGTTTCAACCAATAATTTAAAGTAGTCAGTTCTAGCTATTTATAATTTAAAATGTGGTTTCATTTATTAAAATTAGTAGAAAGTAAATAATAATAATAATAATAATAAATAGCTACTTCCACTAGACATAAGTAGTTTCGTGTGTATCGTGTGTAAGTGTAAAATTTCAAGATTTTATTAAAATTAGGAAAAACAAAACCATAAAAATGAAATAAAAAAATGAAAATGAAATAAGAACATAGGCAGTACGCAATAGCAGATGAAGGAATGAGTTAAGCTGAATAACGGAGGTGGAAGGAATATTTTAATCTATGATACATCTGAAAAACATTTAGAAAACAAGACTACCACTAAGTTAACATTGAAAACCAAAAATAAATTTTTGGCAAACATCTTTGGAAGAGAACTATTGCTCTTACCAACAATTGCTTTACGCAAAACCAAAAAGCAATAGGAAGACATTAAACAAATTTAAAACGAAACAAGGGAATAGAATAACAACAAATAATTGAATGATGGAAAAATATTTACAAAATTGTTATGGAATATGGGAAAATAGAAGGAAAAAACTTAAAAATAAGAAGCTAAAAAACAAGTGACTTTTAACAGAACTTCCAGAAGATATCACAATAGTTAGGACCTCGCGAATGGGAAATAAATATTATAATAGCGATATTTAAAAAAGACCATAGGACTATTTGCTTAAACTATAGAAGCGTTGCTTTATTAAGCATACTTAATAGATAATATATGAAAGAGTACTAAAACAATGGAATGTAATTTTTCCAAGAAAAGGAAAATTTCTACTGGAACAATAACAAAGTGTGTCTTCAGGAATGAAATAAGTATACAAGACCACGTATTTATCCTTAAACAATTAACAGATGCAATATGGAGGGTGTAATGGAAATATGTTTAATAACTATTAAACCTACGAAAACTGAATCTGATTCTCATCTTATTTGAAAGAAAAATGTTCCTTACACTAAGGGTCAAAAGCCAAATCATAACACTGGTCAACAGTGAGTTTGTTGCCATTGTTCGCCACGTTATAGTGATAATTACGGAACTACAAATGGTTTTCCGAAATTGGCTCTAGTTTTTTAAATAATCGCCATTTTCGTTTTACACTAAAATAGGCAGTAGGTATGTATGAGATATATTTAAATTATTTAGTATTTAAAGTATTTATTTTAATTAAATAAAAATAAAAAAAGGTTATAAAAATATAAAAGTGTGAAAAAGTATATTACGCATCAAAAAAACATGTCTTATAAGACTGCCTCTTATGGGATTGTTGAAAACAATCTCTTTGTAGAAACAACAGTAATCTGCCTCCTAAAACTCTTAAGGTTTCTAACATCGTTTTAACAATATCTTCATAATTGGGCTTTTGAACAAAATTTTTTTTGTCACAAATGGAAAGATCATCTATAAGTTTTATAACAAAATTATTTTTATTTTTAATTTTTCCTTATAATTAAAAAGTTATATCAAATTGAAAATAAATTTTTAAACCAAGTACCGATGACACGCCGACAATTCCCGAAAACAATCGGAGCAATTTGTAACCTCACACAATGTATCGGGGCCAATCGGCCAATCGGTTCGGCTCGCGGCAATTCGCTCTCTTTCTGAACAGACGTTCCGAAACAATCAGAGGTTCAGGTAAATAAAACAATTTATCCATCTTTAGTCATCGCTCTATAGGTTTAACATATATCTTTGACAGCTTTTGTTGGTTTGCGGTCGATTTGAAAACATACTTGCTTTTAATTATTATTTAGGCTTTCGGTGCTGTTTTCGACGTTATTCTCATATATCTTTACATAAGATATGGAGGCTCAAAGGTAAGTTCAGAATGAAATCAGATTAGGGTTCCTTTTGTTTTTTGCAATCGTTTTTATAACTTTATAATATTTAATTCATGTAGGGATAACAAATTAACGTGCCAAATTTATAAGAAGGAATATTCCTGTGTGTCTGCAAAGAATCTAGATGTAACAACACACCTGAGGGTAGTAACAATAAAAAAGCCCTACAGGATTGTCAATTTTGTAGGATAGGCATAATAATATTCAAGAATTAGAGAAGAACAGACAATAACAAAATTCGACTACCGTTTTGGAAGGTAATCGTATATGAAAAGTATAATACTTATAAATATAATAAAAGTTTTGCAGGATAATCTAATTTGTAGATGGTCGAAGAGTACAGAAATTTGTATGATTAGTTGGATTAACATCAACTAGTTAAATTAAGGACTAGCAAAGCAGTTTTCCATGTAATTAAAACAAACATCTGAAGCAGTATGCAAAAAAGAATAGAAAAGCAAATCTACTTTCCAAACAAAAAGTATATTTATATGTTAAATAAAAACAAAACAGTTAAAATATTTAGTGTTTTTCAGGATTTTGGTGCATTTCATTTATTGATTGAACACATTCATTTGATAGGGTATGTTTAAACAATATTAGGCATTGACGACTGATAGTAAGCTGACAGGAGGTTTTCCAGTGGGTAGACTCTAACAGCAGAGTCCCACACTTTGACTATAAGTTTTCCACTAAAAAAAATGGTTTAGATGCCTTCTCTTATTTGGAATCTCTGGCTGGTCATGCATTACAGTTAGTAGCCAGATTTATTTATATTTGCAAATATTATTAAATCAAGAGTCTAATGTGGTGGTTTGTAAAACATGTAAGGTGAAAAATCGCCATCGTTTTAAAAATAGTGAAAACCTTAATTAAAGCAATAATGTAGTATGGTTGGGTCGTCTATTGCAAACTTCAATGAATACAATCAAACAAATATGTATATAATTTTGGGTAGTGATTGTTTTATTTTGAATTGATTATTAATGTAGTTTACATATTATAATCTACTGTAATATATTATCCATATTATCTTAGATGGGTGAAGTTTTATATATATTTAACAGTGTATTTTTATTGAAATAAAATTAGTGATTTAAACAGTATGTATATGTTTTGTTTTTCTAATTATGATTTATATGGTTTTTTTTGCTCAAAAATTAATTACAAAACTATAAAATATCTTTTGGTTACTCAATATTTCGCATTTGTCTTCAGTTGGTGTTGAATCTTCACTTCTCCGATGTGTCCACATAAGTAGTGCTAATACATGTTTACAACCATCTGTCATCCACTATATACAACATATTACTGCTTATAACATTATATTTTTTTTTTGTTTGAGTATTGATTAGCTGCTGAAGCTGCACGATCGTGCAATTTTGGGTTTCTCGGACTTTTTTTAATTTCTCATTATTAATCAAGGTAACTGTATAAGCTTTACTGCGAACTTTATGTTCTCAACATACACGTCCTTTTACTCTGCAAATACCATTTTTACATTTAAGTTGAACAAAACCTATAGCCTTGTCACCGTAACTTTCTCGTGACACCCTACACATAGTTTAATTATATTTAATAGAAATATTTTGTTTCTTATTTACATTTACATTATTATTATTTTTTAAAAAACTTACTTCATTAGTCACGTGAAAAATCGCCATCATTTTAAAAATAGTGAAAACCTTAATTAAAGCAATAATGTAGTATGGTTGGGTCTTTTAAAAATATTGTTAATAGAGTTTAGTGTGATGGTTTGAAGAATCTGTGTGGTATTAAAAGTATTGCAAACTTCAATGAATACAATCAAACAAATATGTATATAATTTTGGGTAGTGATTGTTTTATTTTGAATTGATTATTAATGTAGTTTACATATTATAATCTACTGTAATATATTATCCATATTATCTTAGATGGGTGAAGTTTTATGTATATTTAACAGTGTATTTTTATTGAAATAAAATTAGTGATTTATACAATATGTATATGTTTTGTTTTTCTAATTATGATATATATAGTTTTTTTTGCTCAAAAATTAATTACAAAACTATAAAATATCTTTTGGTTACTCAATATTTCGCAATTGTCTTCAGTTGGTGTTGAATCTTCACTTCTCCGATGTGTCCACATAAGTAGTGCTAATACATGTTTACAACTATCTGTCATCCACTATATACAAAATATTACTGCTTATAACATTATATTATTTTTTTTTTTTTTTGAGTATTGATTAGCTGCTGAAGCTGCACGATCGTGCAATTTTGGGTTTCTCGGACTTTTTTTAATTTCTCATTATTAATCAAGGTAACTGTATAAGCTTTACTCCGAACTTTATGTTATCAACATACACGTCCTTTTACTCTGCAAATACCATTTTTGCGTTTAAGTTGAACAAAACCTATAGCCTTGTCACCGTAATTTTCTCGTGACACCCTACAAATAGTTTAATTATATTTAAAAGAAATATTTTGTTTCTTATTTACATTTACATTATTATTATTTTCTAAAAAACTTACATCAATGTCTTAGCACCTTGAACTTCAGTTGAATTGAACCGAATGTCTTTTTTTTTAGAAAATCTGTGACCATAAAAATATCCACAACAGGTATATTATGAGAATTAGCCTTTATGAACCCCTTGTCACACATTACTGAACTAAATTAGAAATCAATAATATTTTATTTTGTACTTAACCAACAATAATTTATATATATATATATATATATATATATATATATATATATATATATATATATATATATATATATATATATATATATTATTTTTTATTCAAAAATCGAATTTGACACTATGGTTACCAAGAAAATTACTTATAACAGATACAGATACGAAACTTTTCCAAGCTTCAGCTTCCGCAGCAGTCATGATCTTTATAAAGTTCGCATCTTTAACGGGCCGTCACAAATTCCAGCTTTTATATTTTCTATACATTAGGAAGTGTTCTGCAAATGTATTTAAAACATTTTCCGTTGTTATCCAATGCTTTGACAAACTGTTTCATGATACCTTAAGGTGGAGCAACGGATGAATAATTTTGTCCTTACTCAGTAATGGCATATTTACCACATTAGCTTTACCTACAGTTAAGGATTCTCTCAAAAGCCACAACTTTTCTTCCCATTTAACCAGGGTCAGGGTATTAGGCCCATTAAGGGTCAGGCCCATTAAGTCAGGGTATTTTGTGTATCCACTTTGCTGACAAGTAAGAAATTTACCATTTTTAAATCCACACAAACTGACCATTGCTGTTTGTAATAATTAATTTTTTCAAGAACTAATCTAATATTCTTGTATTTGAGTTTGATTGAATGGGCAATTGGTATAGATGCATCTCGGTTTCCATTGTGCAATAAAACACATTTTAAATTTCTTTTAGATCTATGTATAAAGAACTGCCAACCAGTAGGTTTATATTCAGATAAACCTTATGTCTAGAAGTAACTTTGCAATGTTGTAACAATAGACAAGCTCTTCGTCCTCACTAAAATAGGGTAATTTTTTTCCCTAGTTCTATAAGCCATTATTAATACTTCTGGCTGCAATAAATTATTTTTCTTTAGCCTAGACGCTAACAGTACCAACGCCTGTTTTGATAAATTCGGTTGTTAATTTCGGTTCGGAGTTAATTTTCAGAAAATAAATGTGATGCTGACGAGTCTCCTACATATTCAGTTCTACTTATACTTAGATTGTATGGAACAATGCGAGTCCGAAAACGTTATTGCTTCTGATGGCATACGCTCCAGCTGTGAGGGGTAAATAGGGGGAGGAAATTCTTCGTTGTGAAAAACATGACATGTTACGGATTCTAAATCTGCATATTGCCATTTTTATGCTGATTGAAGCCTTTGACGTCTACTACGCAAAAGTAGCAACATAGAAATGATTTTTGGCCTCCCTCCAGATCATAGGAATGCCGAAATTTAACATTGAGCGTTCTCCTTTCTTCCACAGGTGCCAATATTCAACGTAAGATTTGCAAACCTTGTGAGAAACTTATGGCTTATCCTATTTTTCAATTTTTAGTCCGAAATAAGCGGTATAAACCTCGGTCACGAAGTTGGTCATATATGATATCTGTTTTACTGTTGCATACACATCATAGATGCATTTTCATTCGCGAGGAACTCATCATCTTATGGATAATTTATATTATAAAACTCAATAAACAAAATGTAAATTAAATTTTAAAGATAATGCCTCAGAAACTTAACAAAGTGCACGTTATGCGCCAATCAACTTTGTCAAAAAACCCAATACTTGTCAAATAACTGCCTGTTACTTGAAAACCAGGAGCGTAAGGAAAGCTAAGTAATGTAATGAATTAACAGTATTGTAAATAACATTAGTAATGAATGTAATGAATGTAATGAAAGTAAAAAATTTAATAATATTACGACTTCTAGATATACTTCAATAACATAAAAACTAGAGCCATTCTGATATACTTATGATTTAATTCTTAAATTGTTTATTCTAAAGTACAAACATTCACTGAGATAACAAGGACAACAAATTTTCTTGTTTTTTTTATAGAGTTGAGGTTATTAGTTAACGAATAAATTACAAAGAAACTAATACACATTTTTTTAAATTAATAATCTCCTCATACATCAAACATTGTCCACGTGACAATATCGCCTGAATTCAAAATGGCGACAAAAATTATTTCAGTGTGGGCCAGTGTATATATATAAATTCCCTTTAAAACAAAAAATGTGCTCTGCATGGGAATATCACGATATGTTTCTTATTTATGGAGAAGCTCGTATTAAAAAGAACGCATTTTTGCGGCTGGTGACCATATTAGAAATACCTGAGGGCTTTTTCAATGTGTTCGGGAAAACTGGTTAAAACAGTGCCAGGTTTGCCAAGGTGAAAATGGTAGAGAGTTTGAATATTTAATTAAATAAAACATCATGTGTTTCTTAATTCGATTAGTTATGGCGTGAAAAATTGGTGCTAGTAATTTCAATATTGACATTAAACGACAATAATGTATAGTTTTCCTTTTTTTTGTAACAAATCAAACCAAATTTATGCTGAAACATATATTTAAACAATGAAACAAAAAAATGTATTACGCTCTATCGAAATGCGACGATGTTATTAGGAAAATTTTAAAAAGTTCCGATCTGTTTTCCTCAGGAAATGGTTATATTTTGGATACATGTTCTAAGGAAACTTTTTGTATAAAATTATGTAAAGAATCGTTGATATTATCTTTACGAAAGTTATTTCCCTTACACCCTGTATAAAATAGAATATATAATAGAAATTTAGACTTAATGTTGAAGAAGGCTGTGTAAAAATACAACGAGCTATTTAAGAAGATACTGTTTTCGATGAGCTCATTATTAGTGATGGTTTACTTAGCCAGGAATATTTTTTTACTTTAAGTATAAAATGCATATAAGATGAAAATACAAATAAGAAAGTCAGAAATCCTTGAAATGGATATATTCCACCAGCTTATTCCGCATAGTCAACTTTTTTGTCATATAAATAGAATATAGTTTAGTTTTAGATTTAGATTGAATAATCTTACGATGGTTCTAACATGGTTCGCGAAACGTTCATCGATAAATAAAAAAAGGTATTTTGTGTTTATTATTAAATCTCCTTGAATTTAATGTTTCACGCCAAAGGTTCCAATGGAAGAATTGTCTCTTGAGAAGTGTTCAGGTCGAATTCGACGTTTTTTAGTCATCGAGCGAAAGATACACATATGTTCACAAGTTTGGAATATTCAAACATTTAACTTTTTTTTATGATATAAATATTTTCTTTTACTCGTTTACGTAGTCATCATTTTATTACAACTCTAAGCAGTAGTTCCTCCATGGGTCTCCAAGGGTCTACCAATTTGATCTTGTGGAATTCTCTCCCATTCTTCACGAGCAGCATCTTTTAGTTCTCGCAGGGAAAGAGGAGGATTGTTTCGTTTCTTGATGCGTGTTTTTAGTATGTCTCAAGCATGTTCAATGACATTCATGTCAGGGAAATTTACTGGTCACCCTAACTTGATTATTCCCTCTTCTTCTTCTTCAAAAAAATGTACTGCTGCCGTTCGATGAGAAGGTGCGGTGTCATCCATGAAAGCAAATATGTTGTCCACTGCGCTTCGTATCAGATGCACAACAGAATTTAGAACACAGGTGTTCATGTACCCCTCATAATACCACCCCAAAACATTAAACTCCCACCAACCAAAACCAATTCTCGTCCCATCGGAGAACATCACGTCATTCCAGTTATTACTATGATCCACCATTTCTCGAGCCCATTGCAATCTTACATTTTTTTTCTTCTGCAATGCAAATTTATCTCTTTCAGCCTGCCTGCTATCGTTTGTCGTGAAACATTTACCTCTTCAAGCCTAACAAGCTCCCTTGATATACCACTTGTCGATTCCAGACGATTTCTTCAAGTTGTCATTGATATCTGCCGGTCTTGTGCAGATGTTCTCTCTTGGATTTTTTAATGAAATTTTGATGCAAACTTTGGGAATCAACTACAATTTCCGTTCCGTAACAAGGCAATTACTCTTGATCTGTTAAAATGAGATATCATGTTTCTAGGCATTTTTAAACATATTTATTGAAAATTGATTTATTGAATTAATGTGTAACTAACGTAAAACAATGCTTTGTTATTTTCATTAAAAAACAGTCTAAAATGTATGTCTATCAAGTATTTCAAATATCAGCAAGTTCATGAAACTTTACTCGGCGATCATTCAATACGACAACGTGGATCTTTGTGAAAATATCATCGGTCGTAGTGGATTTTGGTCATCCACCTTTTTACCGTCGAAAATGATGATGAAGAATCATTTAAAGTAGAATATACTACAACTCCTTTATACTTTCGTTGAGGTTAAACCCCTGAAACAATGTATCTTTTAACAGATCGAAGTTCAATTATATTTTTCATAAAATGCCAACACTTGTATTCTTCACTCGATCGCTAGAAGCTAGATGTAATCGTAGTCTAATGTTAGTTATTAGTTATACCATATCGATTATAACATTTAATTATACTTGTGCGATCTCTGTTTCAGGTTGAGAATTTTATTTTTCGAACGACTCTTGTATTAAATATTTAACCAAAAAGCAGAATTAAATTTAAAATTTCAAGTGGACAGAGGATTGTATTTGGTTGATAATTAATCAAATTTTTTTTTGCAGCATAACATCAACCCTTTTTATGACGTGGTTATTTTATCTCTTAAAAAAATATTATGGGAAAAAGCGCTGGAAATTGATTTGAATTTAATGCAAATAAGGGACGAAGTAAAAACGTTTCCCTTAATTGCACATTTTTAAAAATTCTGTTGCCATTTGTGTTATGTATGGGTATATATAAAACGTATGTGGATGTGGTATTTTCAGTAGGGGCAACATTAAGAGTCATTTCACTTATACACATTAAATGCATTTGCTTTTCAATTATTTGCAAAATTTACAAAACTTACAATTCAAATATTGGGTCGATGCGAAAGTTCGTCCGATATTTTTGGCAAAAGTTGAAGAAAAAAGTTTTTTACTAAAAAATATATATAATCAATACAGTTCGATGACCTTTCTTCATTTCTTTGGTCTCACGCTCATAAAATTTCTTAAGGTTTCAACCAAGGAGGAAATTTTTTACCATCTAAGATATATTGAAGCTTTCTAAATAAATGGTAGTCGAAGCGTGCAAGCTTGGGAAAGTGCGGTAGATCGACCGAATCGACATATCGAAGTCAAGTTATAAAAGTTTCTGTCGGGTGTCTAAACACGTGACACGTGTGATGGAACGTAATGTCATTTCTATTGGTTAATTTAAGTCACTTCTGGTCGATTGCTCACTTTAACCCACCTGGCTGTGAATAGTATTTCTTCGAATTAATGCACTGGTTTTCAGGCAACAGTTTATGTTAACCTTTAATTTATTATACAGGGTGTCCCGAAACTTAACGTCAAGCGGCTGCCGGGCGAAAGGCCAGGTTATATCAGTTCTAGCAATAATATTTTTTGTGGAAAGAAAAATACCAATTGTTGTATCATTTTGAAACTTTCACTAAATGGGCCATCTTTTGAAATAATCTGCCCAGGGTAGTGTAATACATTTTTTTTAAAGACATAATTTTTTAACGACCACGACTAAATGAAACGTTTTTTACTATATTAACAACGTTAATTGTTTTGATTTGTGACTGCGATTAATAGAATGGTTATTTAAGATTAAGTTATAAAAAATAGCACTGAAAAATTGGGAAATTTGTTATCACAGTTCTTAAAGATATAGTCTAGGGTGTCGAATTTGAAGATTTTCAAAACTATGGCTATTATCATTTAACACGGCGACGGTTTTATTTTTGCCAGAACTGGTATAACCTGGCCTTTCGACCGGCATTCGCTTGGCGTTGAGTTTCGGGACAACCTGTATATGGTATAACGCATTATTTTATCACCTGTGACCATTCGCTTTAAAAATGGATCAATTAGCCTATCAAATTTTTCTCCGTTAATTCCTGCGGTACCCATATATCAGTTTTGCTAATCATTTCAAGTTGAAGTAATCGCTGTGACACCCTTGACTCGTTGATTCGTCTCAAGAATTTCAAAGATTTTTCAAGTTGCTCTATGCCTATCACTTTCCAGTTTCGGAAGGTCGTCTAGAAAGTGGTGCAACGATAAGATTATAATTATTTTCACAAACCTTTCTGAACCACTTACTGCACGTGGAATCGTCAACGAAGGGTGCCGTTAGAGGAAGGAAGAGGAGGAGAATATTAGAGGTAATGGTTTGAAGGGTAGCCCAAATCTAAGGGTAGCGAAGAATTCTTGTGATTCTTTTGTGGTGCAATGACATCTAACGCCAAAAACGCGTCGAACTTTTGAATCAACCTAATAGAATGTATCTATTTCGTAATTTATCGGTGAAAAAGAATATATTTCTAGTACATATGTGAATATATTTTCCTAGTGTTACATATTTGAGACAAAAACATTTAAATAAGCAATTGAAGCTTTTGATGGAAATTACAAATATTTACTTATTACATAAAGGGTTTCCCAATAAGATCCTCTTATTGGGATTTGAATTTGAAATAAAACACATAAAATCCAGCCGAAAATGGTGTTCATTGTTTCTATTAGATGGTATATTTTATGCCATTTATGATTTAAGCAAAATATCGTTCAAGTGACCACCTCGACGTTTCTTGCACTGGTTGATCCCATTGACCCAATTTTCGATGACTCCTTGGAGCATATCGGGTGGTATGGCGACTATTGGTGCTCGAATGTTGGCTTCAAGTTCATCAAGAGTCTTTGGTTTGTTGGGGTAAACCTGGGATTTAACATAGCTCCGAATTGATTTATCAATAAGTCTATCGCAATGCGTGCTGTGTGGTAAGTTGCGCCTCACCGTCTTGTTGAAAAGATAGTTCGTCGGTATCAATTTCTGGAAAGACAAAATTGAATAAAATGGCCCGACAGCATTCGCCATTCAAAGGTCTCTCCTGGCGTTCTTCAAAAAATACGGCCTGATGATGCCACCGTACCATAATCCACATCAAACAATGATTCTTTCGGGATGGAATGGGGCCTGATGAATCACTTGTAGGTTTGACTCACACCAATAACGACAATTTTGTTTATTGACGTTTAAGCAAAGATGAGCCTCATCGGAGAAGATGATTTTGCCATGAAAATCCGGATCGTTTCCCATTGCTTCCAACGCTTAATTTGCAAACTCCCGACGTAATCAATGGTCAGTTGGCTTTGTGCCAATATAATCTTGTATGGGTATAAACCGAGATCCGAACGCAAAATACGCCAAATGGTCATCCTGGATAAGCCCAACTCTTTAGAACGGCGCGGAACAGGCACATTATCGTTCTCGGCAACATTTTCACGAACAGCCGGGATATTTTATTCACTACGGCCATTACGAAGTCGTCACGACTGTGGCTTGATCATGAAGACTAAACTCACGTTCAAACTTATCAATTATACGGCCGATGGCTTGATAAGTTGATAAGAAGGAGCAGAATGATGACTGTGTTTTGAATGAAATGCTCTTTGAGTAGCAACAAAACTTCTCGAATTTTGATAAAATGTTTGGACAATTTCCAAACGTTGTGGCAACAAAAACTTGTTCATGGTGAAATGGCAAACCTTACTGAAAACAATTGATAGCAAATGTCAAGAATTATAAAGAAATGTTATGAAATGTCAATTATTATCATTTTTTTAAGTATAAGAGACTAGTCTGAAAACTAGCCTCAATATAAAGATGGTGTTACTTGTCAAAAATATTCTGGTAATATAATTGAGCATGCGTTGAAACAGAACTTTGAAAATTTCTGTCAATGCTCATGTCATTTAATTTCGGTTTTAGCCCTCATTCAGTTAGCCCTCAAGAGAAGCATTGCTCTGCTTCCCGATTCAGGAGCACATGGGTATGCCATACGTATGTCTTTGATTATTAATATCTTTTGATTAAATAATCCAATTTAATAATTTTTTTTATTACAGTATAGAAAAATACTATATCTATAGAAAGTTCCAAAAAATAATAGTATTCCTAATACCATCGAAAAAATCAGCAAAAATAAAAAAAAGTTAAAATGAGGTGTTCTATTCAAACTATCATATCTAGGCGAAATTAATAGATAAAAACTTTCTTCCAACAGCATTTAAAAGAGGACTTACTGTACTTTCAAATACTTATTACATAATTTAGCTGTATTTTAAAAAATATATTTATTTAGTTAGGTAACGTTAGTACTCGTATGATGCGCTTCAAAAACCGATTCGGTCTCGTTTTCACTCTCATTATCGTCGAAAATATCAACTACTTCATATAACGCTTCTAGTTCAGACGCACAGCGAGTACGAGAACGCGTGTTCATTCTGAGCTAAATAGAAAATGAAAGAAACCGATAAATAAATGTTAAAAAAATTAAAATTTTCAATAAAAATATTATAGAAAATATAATATTTATGATTTACTTACTGCAAACTGTGTCAAGATCGAAAAGACACACTATTTGTATAAAAAGGTTATTTAAATAAATTGACAAAATACTGACACAACAACACACTATGGGTGGAGTATACCCATAGACTTACTACAGTCGCTTATATTTTTGTTAGTATACATCTTAAGATGGTTATGATGGGGGATCTGTAGTGGGGTCCATTTTCCATTTATAAGGAAAAACTCTTTTAATTCATACTTGGGTATCCCATATCCAGTGCTTCTCTTGAGGGTTAAACAACAACTGAGCATCTAATATGGTTGACATTTTCAAGGTTATCTTTCCGCGTGTGCGCAAGTGTATTATCAGAATAGTTATTGACGGGTAAGGCCATCTTTATGTTGAGGCTTGTTGGCTTTACAGATAACCCTCGCATTATTCTGACTAACACATAAAATGAAATACTTAAAAGCGGGTACACGGGTAAAATGGGGTTCTTTGCTAAAACATATGTACTGTGACATAGAGTAAGTGAACAAAACAGTAAGGTTGAAGAGATTCATCACTAAACGCCAAATCACGTTTTTAACTTTCTCATTTAGTTAACTTCGCGGTTCATGATTTTTACACACTTCATTAGGTAATAAATAGAACATAGTTTAGTTTTAGAATTAGATTAAATCATCTCCTGATGTTGCCAATATGGTCAGCAAAACGCGCGTCGAGAAAATTAAAAAAGGGGTTTGGTGTTTAGTGTTGAATCTCTTCGAGTTTAGTGTTGCACACCGAAGGTTCCAATAGAAGAATTGAAAATAGTAAGGGAATAAATAAAAACAGTAATGGAAAAAGTATTCAAACAAACTGATTTTTCTTCATTTTAACACTTTATATTTTCTAGAGATATATCAATAGATATACATATAGGGTGTTAGGTAAACATGCTGCAAAAAATATAGGGGTTATTCCTTGACTTATTCTAAGAATATTTTGTTGTATGATGATTTTTGAAAAACCCCTTTGATTCGAAGATACAGGGTGAACAAAATTTACAACATTAACAACATTTTATTATCCAAAAGTGCATGTAAAGTTGATCAATCAACAATAAATGTTCGAAATGACTTCCTCCAGCCTTGATACAAGCATTCAATCTTGTCGTCATTGACTGCCGAACTCTTTCAAACACACCAGGGTCGTTTCTAATTGAGTTACACCCAACAATTATCCGATTCCGCAAATCATCCAAATTCTTCAATGGAGTAGCGTAAACTAGTGACTTCAGATATCCCAAGAAGAAATAATCCAGGGGGTTTAAGTCCGGGGATCGAGCAGGCCATGCGTGTGGCCCACTTCGACCAATCCAGCGATATCCGCATGTTGCTGTTAAAAAATCACGAGCAACCAAACTGAAATGTGGTGGTGCACCATCGTGCATAAATCCCATTTCATGCCTTGTTGCCAATGGTACATCTTCCAGAAACACAGGCAGCGTTGCTTCCAAAAAGTTGCGATACACCTCTCCAGTAAGTCTTTGTGATATAAATACCGGTCCAATTATATAGTCACCTACAATTCGAACTCAAACATTCAACGAGAACTGATGTTGAAAACTATCTTCGCATACCTCATGCGGATTTTCATCTGCCCACACATGGTTATTATGAAAATTCCTTATTGCGTTTCTTGCGAAAATGGCTTCATCAGTGAAAAGAATTTGTGTCAGGAATAGAGGATGCGAAGTAAAGTTTGCAATATCCATTGACATAATGCAATACGTGGAGGAAAATTAACAGGTAGTAGTGCCTGATCGCGTTAAATGTGGTATGGATACAACAAATTGTCCTTAAGAATTTTCCAAACTGTCCAGTGACTCACATTTGAAGTATTTGCAATTTTTCGCGTAGAACTACCAGGCTCTTCCGCTATCATGTCCAGCACATTCTGTTACAATTGTACCAATTGTTCTTACAGTCAGTGATCTTCCTGACCCTTCAGTTCGTTTCAATGTGCCTGTTTCACGAAGACTGTTTCACGATGAATGTTTTCGAAGATTTTTCGGTCGGGGACATTACGGGCTGGAAATCATTCACTGTACAATCGCCTAGCTTGTAATTCATTGCCATCAGCAAGACCATACATGAAGTGCATGTCAGTCATCTCGGCGTTTGTATACATTATGATAGAGGACTTCACTCACTATTTAAGACACGCCAAACGTCACTCAATCTATGTAAACAAATGCGACCGATGAAATCCACTTACTAGATAAAACAGCCGTTCCAAGTAATCGAGATCGGAAAAAAAATTGTACTTGATAAACTCATTGACGTACATTTTTTTCCTTTATTTGGGTTTTTCGCCATTATCTAAAACTCAAAAAATATCAAAAATACCTGTTCTTATTTAAAGAAAGAATCACTGGGTAAAAACAAAAAACCAAACGGAGACAAATTTCTCAGTGATTCTTTTTGTAATAAATTTGCATAACGAACAAAATTTTAAATATATAAAAATGTTATAAAAATGTTACAAACTTTTAACGTTAACGTTTCGGAGGGTGCTCTCCCCCCATTTTCAAAATTAAACTAAAAAATAAATGATATTAATTTGTAATATATAAAGTAATGAATGAAAGTAAATATATTTTTTTTTGTATATGTCAACGATACTTACATTGACAACAATAGATTTTTATGACAGAGACATACTACCAAAAAATATATATAGGTAATGTTTATTGTGTGATTGTTTATTGTACTGATTGTGTATTCAAATATTTAAATGTGTTTAATTGTATTCTTTAGAATCGGGAACCATATTGAATTTAAATCTACTGAAGGCATAGCAATACAGTTATTTTTATTTAAATTAATTATAGCGGTTTCTTTTAATCTTATGTATTTTGTTACCGATTCTTTTAATACCATTTTGGAATTATTCCAATTGATTTTATGACCCGATTCCCATGCGTGTTCACAAATTCTAGATTTATTAAAATCGCCCTTTCTAAGAAGGTTTATATATATATATATATAGGTTTATATATATATATATAGGTTTATATATATATATATATAGGTTTATATATATATATATATATATATATATATATATATATATATATATATATATATATATATATATATATATTTTGATAGTATGTCACTGTCATGAAAATCTATTGTTGTCAATGTAAGTATCGTTGACATATACAAAAAAATATATATTTATTTTCATTCGTTACTTTATATATTACAAATTAATATACTTTATTTTTTAGTTAACGTTAAAAGTTTGTAAAATTTTTGATAACATTTTTATATCTTTAAAATTTTGTTCGTTAGGGAAATTTATTACAAAAAAGAATCACTGAAAAATTTGTCTCCGTTTGGTTTTTTGTTTTTACCCAGTGATTCTTTCTTTAAATAAGAACAGGTATTTTTTTTAGTTTAGATAGTGGCGAAAAACCCAAATAAAGGAAAAAAATATATGAACACGCCACACTCATTTAGACATTACTTTCATTGACGTACACCCTACTTATATTTACATTAATGATTTCAACATCATCATCATCATCATCATCATCATCATCAGCCCGTATCGATCCACTGCAGGATGAAGGCCTCTTCAGCATGCTTATAACCTTCACGGTCCTGGGCTTTCCTCTGCCACTCGGGTCCAATATACTTAACGATGTCATCAGTCCATCGTGCTTTCGGTCTTCTTCGCGGACGTTTGCGATCAAGCGGTATCCACTCCAGGATTGCCTTGGTCCATCTGTCGTCCCATCGCCTCGCTATATGGCCTGCCCATCTCCATTTCAACTGTTTTACTCTTCCAATGATGTCACAGACTTTTGTTTGTTCCCTGCTCCATGCGCAGGACTTTCTGTCTCGTCTTGTAATGCCAAGCATACATCTTTCCATTCCCCTCTGTGCCACCCGAAGTTTTTGAATTGATTGCGATGTCCAGGTTTCACTTCCGTATGTCATAACGGGTAGAACGCACTGATCGAATACTTTTCTTTTCAGGCAAAGTGGGAGTCTGCTCTTAAACACTATGTTGAGCCTACCAAATGCCTGCCAGCCACATTTAACACGCCGTTCCACCTCCCGGGCGGTATTCCCCTCCATGGAAATCCTCTGCCCAAGATATACAAAGCTGTCCACAATCTCTAAATCCCTTCCTAAAACTGAAATTCTTCTGTCCTGAGCGAAGTTATTGAACATAACCTGACTCTTTTTCAGGTTTATTTTCAAGCCAAATGGTTCGCCAGCCCCTTGCAGTTCCTGTATGCATCTTTGCAGCTCCTCTGGGTCTTGTGAAATGAGAATAATATCATCTGCAAATCTAAGATGGTTTAAGTTTGCACCATTGATCTTTACCCCATCCTGTTCCCAATCCAGTTTACGGAATACTTCTTCAAGGCCAGCCGAGAAAAGAATAGGCGATATTGCGTCACCCTGCCGTACACCTCGTTCTATATTAATTCCCACTTCAAGATTATCAAGGTGAATTGTGGCTGTAGCTCCATCATATATCGATTCTAATAGGTTTACATAGGCTCTCTCTACACCTTGGCAGTGCATCCATTATCGCATGCTTTGAGATGGAATCACATGCTTTTTCGTAGTCGATAAAAGCCAAGCACAGTGGCATGGTGTATTCGTTGTGCCTTTCTATGACCTGCTGTACAACCTGGATGTGATCCATTGTACTGAATCCACTTCTGAATCCTGCTTGTTCTCTTGGTTGTGCGTCATTCAGTTTTTTTAATATTCTTTTAGAAATTATCTTAGTGAAAACTGTACATCACTGATAGGAGGCTTATTGGACGGTAGTTCTTTAAATCTTCCTGTGCTCCTTTTTTATGTAAAAGGATCACTTCTGCTATATATATATATATATATATATATATATATATATATATATATATATATATATATATATATATATATATATATATGAACGGGATGAAATAGGGAGTTTTGAAATGAGTGTATTAGAACATTGAAACGTAATAGCGGCAATACTGTTTGAAATGTTATTGATGGTTGAAGTGTTACTTTTAAACTGCCGTGTTCAGTACATTGTGCCATTTCACTATGGAAAGGTACACGATTCAACAGCCCATAGAAATAGGAAATTGGAAAGCGACCCCACTTTGGAGAAAAAATAATCTTTTCTGACAAGCGCACTTCTGGGTTTTATTAAATCTTTGGTTTACAAATATAAAGTACAAACAAAAATTGTTTGTACCTGAAACGAATAATTCAGGCCACCACTGAAAATGTACCACCCGATATGCATGAATGCATTCTACTAGACGGAGCCAAGGGGGGCATTTTTTATGTTTCCAAAACATGTTTTTTATTTTCAAAAAATGTCATTTGTTCTTTAAGATAAAATCCTCAAGGCAGCGTCTTTAGTCCAATATTATACCTCTTGTATACAGTTGACCTTCCAACAACAGTAACCACCACTGCAGCAACATACACTGAGGATACGGCGGTCTTATCATCCGACACTGATCCAACATCATCCTCCTAAAGTTACAATAGTTAAAAGTGGGGGCCCAACGAGAGAAATAAAGTTAGATGGTGTTGGAAATAGGGTGCTGGCTTTGATTGGTGTTGGAGCAACGGCATTGTATTATTCTGATGTTGGTATGGTTTATTTTATGTTTTTATTCATTTAATTATTTATTGTCTTGTGTATATATTTTATAGTAAATACAGATTTACTAGTTGCAAAAGACACTGCAAGCCTCACTAAAGCTTTTGTTGAAAATATAAGGCAGTTGGAGGTACTACAGATGAATATAGAATTAGTATGTATACTCAAATGAAAGAGATTTGTAATAAAATAAAAGTAATTAATAATTATAGGCAAACTGTAACTGGAGCTTATTGAATCCACACCAGTTAAGATAGCCTAAAAGCAAACTATTGCAAATCTCAAATTATTTAGGTAAACATTATTCAAGAAATGATCGATATATATAAAATCGAAATGATGATATAATTATGATTTATTAATAAATATGAATATTACATAATTAGCTAGCATCATAGATAACAAATAAATAGTTAGCATTAAGGGGTGTTATTTATTTTAGAAATTGATGTATTATTATGAGGCTTGATATAAAACGTTAAAAAATGTACTTCCGTTTTTCTTTTATTTTGACGTTTATCAACAAAATAATTAGGTAAATAAGTTTATTTCATTTTCTAATTTACCGTTCTTATAGATAAATGTTTATTTGTTCTAAGCGAACAAAATAGCTGCATAGCTAAACGGGCATAAGGAGACAAAATTACATACTAAAATACAAAGTACAACAAACAATACATTGATTTCAGTACACAACATAATTAAAGCGTATTAAATTATATCAGATTTGAAAAATGCTGTTGAAGTGATGTCCGCATTCTGTTGTTTTCACGGACATCATGATTTTGAACACTAGTTCATCTATTGCAAGATTGTGCAGAATAGCAGTTGCAACTATTATTGCCTTGGAATGTTCCATTTACACAGGCATACCATTAGACAGAATAGGAAACCTGCATTTCCAAACTCCATAACATCTTTCTACACAGTTTCTTGTTCGGATATGGGATTCATTAAAAAGGATTTCCGCTGGAGTATTTGGGTGTTGTAAAGGTACTATTAGGACGTTGGTATTTCTGTACCCATTATCACCTAAGATTATTGATGTGCGGAATTCATTGTTCTCCAGCTTCCCTTTAATTCTGCTGTTGCTGTAGATGGCTTGATCATGAGTTGATCCAGGCCACCGTGCAACAATATCCATTATACGTAGCGTAAAAACGCAATGTCAAAAATAATTTTGTTGCAGATTTCATCGCACGCTTACGATCTGTTGAAGATTTAATTTCACCTTCAATAAAACTCAGCAACATTGCACAAGTTCTATTTTGTAAGCGAAAACGTTTAAAAATTCCAGGTCGTCAAACTCCACGAAATAATCGGGCCTAAAAAATGCATTTTACATTAAAAATCGCGTAACTATATATTTGTTTTTTCATACCTATGTTTAAATACTTTTGGCCGTCGAATTAAAACTACGCCTTCAAAATCACTTTCATCAGAATCAAAAATGTTTAAATTTTGGGATTCATATCAATTATTTATTTCACTGCTATAATTAAAAATGCATAAAACTGTCGAATATAAGGAAAGGACAGGTTATGTTTATTAATGCTGACAAATGAAGCTGGCCAATAGAAAGCAAGTATAACTTATTCGGAGTATATCCGCCCAAATTCAAGGGGATATCTGTCGACTTATATCTGTCGATTTCTACCGATAATTGCTTCGTTCGGCGATTGTTTCAGACTTTATTCCAAGTATAGCTTATACCAGGTATATACTTGCATTGTAGAACCGGCCCTTACGCGTGGATTATCCATTTCTTATGCGTAAATGATTCTCTTGCCAACTCGATACTCTGGTAAAGTTTTCAACTTGTTTTTTCACATTGCACACGCATGACAGTAACTACTCCGTATAACGAGGTCAATGACTTTTCCATAGTAATATGCTATAAGAGTTGTTACGCCATATAATGATTTGAATGCTCAATTTTTCCAAGTTCCATTATCAGATACTTTTAAATTCAGAATAGGTCTTTCGTATTTTTTATTTTCTTTTTTTTCCTTCTATAGCTTCATGGACTTTCTTCACAGCGACGTGGGTATGATTGTACATTGCGTTATAAACATCTTCAGATATACTACAGCCGATCTTTAATCCTTTTTTGCCAACCCACAAGGGTCGCATGAAAACACAATCCAACGATTTATCTCAAATTAAGTATTAGTGAGAGTATCTGATTGGATTTGTTTCGATTCACAGCTGCAATTGATAACGAGCTTGAACCCGAGGCCACGAATTCCAGTTTCTGTAAATTTAACATTTTGCTTGAAATTTCGACAAATAAAATATCTGATGAAACTGTGAATACGGTGAAAAAATCAATAATTCTATGACAATGTAGAGGATTAACAATCACATTTTCACTAGTGGCATCCGAAAGTTTTTTTGCACTGATATTTTTTTATCTTGGCCCATTTACTTGATTCACTATTAGCATACTGATTTCCGTGGAAGGATCTTTTACGTGGTCTATTAGTAGAAAGAAGTACCATGCTCTTTTTTTCGGACACGTTGACATTTTGTCTCGAAACTTGAAATAGACATTACGAAGGTTGGTGCCAAACTATTGTTAAAACCGACGTTTTGTTAAAACGACGCCAATGTTTCTAGTACCTTCTACCCAAGGTATTTATTGTGAAAATGAAAAAAATAACATGTCGACGTCCCCGTCCCTTTCAAATATATCTCAGGTAGTTTATAAATAACTATCTGAGTAACTGCTCAATTTTACATACCACGCGCTCCGACACTTAACGAGGCACGCTCACTTAACCGCTCATAACATCAGAATTAATTGAATTTATGGAATAAAAAAAGTCAATTTTAAAAACCTATTTCTCCCCTTAAACCCGTATGGACTTACGGAATTCAGCTGTGGGGTACTGCCAGTAACTCCAATGTCGCCATCCTTCAGAGCTTCCAAAAGAAAGTGTTGCATGCTATAGTCGACTCACCTTACTACGCTCCCAACGAGGTGATTCAGCACGATATCCCTCTGGGATCCATCAAAGAGGTCACATATCGTTTCAGTGTCAAGTAGTCTGAGTGTTGTCGTACCCCAATTAATTAGCCACTTGGTTAAATATGCGCGATATCAATGAAATGCGTAGGTTAAAACGTCTGCTGCCATTAGATATAACCACATGACTCAGATAAGTTTAGATTTAGACCATACTGACAAACTCTAGATTTAAGATTTAGATTCATTTTTAAAGGTCACTTACTGAGATATAGAGTCAATGACATGTAGAGTGATACTCTACATGTCATTACCCTTTTGTTCTACCAAACATTTAATGCGTTCTGGGAAGATTGCAGATCTCTTTAGGCGTTCTAAAAAATGATAGAATATAATTTGCCGAATTATCACTCATAGTTATCATTGAGCCTCATTTGAAAGTTTTGGCATTCTTGTTGGATAACCTTTTAGAATTAATATTTGTACTTTTAGTTTTTCTAATTTTTTCAATTTTAAATACTTTGAAGAGGTGTAATCAACATTTTTCTGAAATTATAAAGTAATCACTCTTTCGTAACCTTTAATGTGTGTTTTCGGTCGTTGTCTGACTGGAATTTGCAAAAAAGCACGTTTTATAGGAAATGACTGTACTTGATTTTGAATTGCCTTAAAAATAAACAAGGAATTATATATGTCCCTAATTTTTATGAATTTATTTATATTTGGTACGCTTTTAAACCCGAACAACGCATCGGAAAAAAAATAGAACAAAAAATTTTACTGCTCCAGCCTATAAAAATAACTGTATTTCAGATTATTTTGCCGAGTTTTAACAATTCAGTCGTGGGACAATACATGTGGTGGTTTGGTTTGTTAAGAAATGAGGTGTATAGAGTTTAGTGTTTTAAAGACTGCCCTAAATTTTAATTTTGGTAAGATTTATATATATATGGGGAACAATAATTGTGTTAATTATTAACAATGACATAATTAATTACAATTTGATTTTAAATGGGTTGGGATTAAAAAAAAAAACAAATATATTTATCTGATGTATTTTTTTCTTTATTTGGGTTTTTCGTCACGATCTAAAATTCAAAAAATATCAAAATATCTGTTCTTATGTAAATAAAGAATCACTATAATCACACTTTTTTGTAATAAATTTGCCTAACGAAAAAATTTTTAAAAATATAAAAATGTTCTAAAAAAACATACAAACTTTTAAAATTAACGTTTCGGGAAGTATTCTCCTGCCGTTTTCAAAACGAAGCTGAAAATAAAGTATATTAATTTCTATAAATTATGAAAATATAGAAAGTAAATATATTTGTTTGTGTATGTCAATGATACTTACATTGACAATTAAAAATTATTTTTAAATTAAAATTACAATTAAAAATTATTAAAACCCAAATAAAGAAAAAATATATGAACACGCCACAATCATTCAGACATTATTCATCTGCTGTATTAGATATGTTTTTTTAGTATTTTATATATTAGGCTAGTTTTTTTATTATTATTCACGTATGGGCCCTGGTGGACTACGCGAAGTACAATTAGAGGCGTTTGTTGTTGTTAGCCTTCCTTTGCGCCCATACTAATTTCATTCTTTCGCTATGACCTTTTTTCCTTTCGTCAGACCAAGTTGTTCCAGTCTGCCTACATTTTTCTCTCTGGCCAACCTCCCAAACGTTAACCTTGTGTCTGAAACAGCCTCTATCCAATTTCACTTTGTGTAATATTTGCTGATCTTAGGTCCTCTTTAATTGCCGCAATCCATTTAATTATTTCTACTTTAGCTCTACTTCTATTTTCATAAAATTCGACTATTTGTCTAGTTAGCCTATTCAGATTCATCCGTTTGATGTGTCCGTAAAACTTAAGTCTTCTTTTTCTCATATCGCTATGTATATCTGTGTATTGTTTGATTTCTTGGTATTCTCGAAGTCGGTATGTTGTGTTATTTATTTGTATGGGGCCTAGGATTTTTCTTATGATTTTTCTTTCCTTCTTTTCAATGTCCTCGATGTCCCTCTATCTATTCAAAATGATCGTTTCTGCAGCATATAGACATTCTGGATTAATAACCGTGTTGTAATATCTCAGTTTTGTGTTTTTAGATAGGCATTTTTTGTTGTAAATATTTTGTGTAGCCGGAAAAGTAGTTGCCGAATTCCAAGGTGTTATCATCTATCAATCTGGTTTCTTGCAAAGCTAAAATTTGGATTTTTTGCTGATTTAATGTTCGCCCCAATTCGTGTAGTTTTCCTGGACGCAGGAGAGAATTGATATTTACCGTTCCAAAGAAAGTTTTTATTTTCGGTTTCAGAAGTTGGCCAGAGGACTCCTTCTGAAAGATTTTGCGTTTAAGCCCGGATGCCCCAGAATCCGAAAGTCCGGTTGTACCAGCAAAGCTGGCAGAGGATTGTCTACCTCCTGGGGTAATTTTGTAATTACTAGAACGCTTCATCTTGTACTTTGAATTAAAGGTTTGAACCATGACGGTTCAGAGGTATATTCTAGGTTAGTTTTAATATATAAAAGAAAAATTTCTTAAATTTACAGATACTAACTTATAAACGATTGAAAATGCAAATATTTTTTTTTACTTATGGTTCTGCTATTCCATATATATATATATATATATATATATATATATATATATATATATATATATATATATATATATATATATATATATATATATACCATATTACTTATGGTTTCGCTATAACTTTCCAGCTTATTTGGGAGAAAACCGCCAGATGATCAAGTTGTGTTCTAGCCGAATCGAGCTAAGTATCACTTATTTTTGAAAATACTGAAATGCACAAATAGGCAACAAATAATACAAACATCCAACACCGAAACACACACAAACATTCATGCCCTAAAGTCCTTATGTCCAAAAATTTGAAATATACAAAAAGGATATCCACTCCTATGATACTCTAAAAATTGTGATGAATATTTATTTTAGACCGTTTTTAAACAGAAAATAACCTAAGTATTGTTTTGCTGATAACACAGGTTTTTCCATCTTTGACCATTCCGTTGATACTGGTCTTTACACATTATTTCAGTTCTTTTTCAATTTTCAATCAATTCGCTTAAAAATACCTAGAAATATGATATCTCATTTTAACAGATCAAGAGTAACTGCTTTGTTATAATAGGGTTTTAATCAAAGTAATATCGCGGAAATTGTGGGTGTTTCCTAGAGTGCGTGTATCGAAAATTCATAAAAAATTTCAAGAGGCAAATGACATAAACCACCGCCCCAAAAGTGGTAGAAAACGATGTACAACAGATGCACAAGACCGGCAGGTATCAATGATAGCTCGAAGAAATCATCTGGATCTACAAGTGCTATATTAAGGGAGCTTACCTTTTAAGAGAACTTTACGTGTTTCCAAATTAACCCTTCAACAAAAAAATGTATGATTGCAATGGGTTCGAGAAATGGTGGATCATAGTTCAAACTGGAATAAAGTTATATTCTTCTATGAGACGAGAATTGGCTTGGTTTCTGATTCACGGAGAACATTAGTTTGGAGAGTTCCAGGTCGATAAGCCCGACTAGAAAAAGCTCAGCCACGTATCCCATTTGAAGGTGGGAGAGTGATGTTTTGGGGTGGTATTATGAGGAATACCCGGACACCTCTACTGGTCCTGGAGATAAGAGTCACTGTTGCTGTGTACATTGAGGAAGTTTAAATCCTGTTCCTATCCTGTCCTGGGTGACGGATTTGTTTTCATGGATTTAAACGCACCTCTTCACCGCTCAGCAGCAGTACAAAATTTTCTTGAAAAGGAGGGAATAAACAAGTTAGGGTGGCCAGCAAATTTCCCTGACATGAATGTTATCGAACATGCTTAGGACATTCTGAAAACACGCATCAGGAAACGAAACGATCCTTCTCCTACCCTGCGAGAATTAAAATATGGTACTCGTGAAGAATGGAACAGAATTCCCCAAGTCCAAATTGATCATTCAATCGACAGTATGCCAAATCGCCACAGGCCTGCATACAGGCCCATGGAGGATCTGCTATTTATTAGTTTATTAGTTTTATTGAAAGTTGTTCTTTTTATTTTTAAATTACTTTTGAAGGCAATATAATAATAATGATAATAATAATAATAATAATAATAATCTCCGGATACCAAGCGCCCTCCGGTAGTAAATAGCTTTCCCATGGTAAATCGGGGCTCTGCCTTGGGTGACCGTTTTTCCCTTGAACCCAAATATATTTATGGAGAATAAAACACATAATATTATACAAGGCGGTAGGGTTTTGCGGACAAGAACCCTTCGGAACCGTCGGGAGGATTTGTCCGGGGTTGGTGAATCTGGAGCGAGTGGCGGTTCCCAACTCTATGGCACCACAAGAATGGCAATGAAAGAGGCACTCGAACAACAATTAGATCATCTAAGTCTAGCAACACCAAAGACTTTACTACAAAATCAACAGAGAACGGAAATTAATAATGGAGTAGAAGATCAAAATACCCCGGTACTTGCTGGCTCGCCCCTAATAAGGAAGGCTGTCACTAGGACCGAACGCACTCCACGTATCAGATGGACACGCGAAATGAATATTGATGTAATGCGTGTCTATTACTACGTAAACCAGTGCGGAGATAATCCGCTCCCTGGATGGAGGCATGCACTCCACCAAGAATATAAAAAGAGGTTCCCTGAAACTCAGTTGTCGGAACAAAACTTAGCCGACCGCAAAAATGTAATTCTAAGGAAAAACTATCTAACCGAATCGGAATTAATGAACATCAAGAGAGAAATCGGCAATGAACTACATCAAAACACTACATATCAACAACATAAAGAAGATACTATAGACGTTCTTAACTCGAATACAGAGGAGAAACAAGTAGAACAAACTCAAAATGTATCACCAGAAGCATCATCGTCTAAAAATGAAGAATCAATCTCGCAACGTAAGTTTTCTAACATACGAGAGAAGTTTTACAGCAATTTGGCCAGTTTTACTGGCTCAAACCCATTGAATAGACCAAAAATTCCAGTACTGCGTAATATTGCAAAATCACGTATTACTCTAATGCAGATTAATAGGGTTTTGGAATCACATCTATCTGGTATGACAAATTTAAGCGATATACATCTTGCATTATATTGTGCAGCAGTGACTGTCATCGAAATTTCAGGTCAAAAGACTTACACCCATAATGCGGCTGGTCGTAGTATCCAGAAAAATACACCTGTCTGGAAAACGCGCCTTGAAAACAATATCAATGAGTTCCGGAGGAAAGTTGACATTATCTCAGAGTATCTTTCTGGTAATCAGTCAAATAAAGTAGCGAGAAAAGCAAAAATAATTGCCAATAAATCTGGTATTGACTTCGATGATTCAAACCTGACAGCAAAATTGTTGGATCTAAAAGATCGGTTTAGGCAAAAAGCTAAATCGAAAGGAGCCAGGCTAGCAAGATATAATGAACTAGAAAAGCGAAAACATCAAAATTCAATATTTGCAAACAGCCAAAAGAAATTTTATAGACAACTCGAAGCAGAAGATAACAGCAAGTCAGAACTTAAGAATATCGATGTGTCTTCCTTTGCGGAATATTGGAGATCGGCTTGGAAAAAATCAGACGGCTACGAAAAATTGGCTCCTTGGGTTAAAACCATTCAAGAACAGACAAATGCTCTCCCAGATATGGAGTCTAACGATTTCACAGAGATTGATATTTGCACTGCTGTCAAGAAGACTCACAACTGGAAGGCGCCTGGACCAGATGGATTGCATAACTTCTGGATTAAAAGCTTTACAGCCGCCTATCCCGTACTTGCAAATGCATTTAAAGAGGTTTTAATAAATCCAGACACTTTCCCTGACTTTCTAATGGAGGGCAATACATACCTACTGTTCAAAAAAGGGGACGTTAAGCAACCCAATAACTACAGACCAATCACATGTCTGTCAGTGTTATATAAACTGTTCACAGCCCTACTCAATGAAAAAATCTACCAACATTGTGATAAAAACAACATTTTTGAAGAAGAACAGAAAGGATGTATAAGAGCAAGTATGGGCTGCAAGGAACAATTGACGATCGATGCTGTAGTTCTTGAGCAAGCGCGAAAAAGAAAACGCAACTTAAATATCTGCTATATAGACTACAAGAAAGCATTCGATAGTGTCCCTCACGATTGGCTGGTTGAGGTTCTGAATTTCTATAAAATTAGCCCCCAGATTATTAATTCTTTAAAGTACCTGATGGGGAAGTGGAAAACGAATCTTTTTGTCGGCCAACAATGCATTGCTGCTACAAATATCGAGAGGGGAATTTTTCAGGGAGATTCCCTTTCTCCAATTTGGTTCTGTTTAGCATTGAACCCTTTGTCCACACTACTCAACAACAGCAATATTGGATATAAACTTAACATGAGGAATCCAAGAAAGGTCTCTCATCTACTATATATGGATGACCTTAAATTATATGGAGAAACTAGAGAAAAATTAAACTCATTGATGAAAACGGTTGAAACATTCAGTAGGGATATCAGAATGTCATTCGGACTGGACAAATGCTCTACCATTAGTATACAGAAGGGAAAGGTTCAGAGTCAACATTCAACACTTTGTAACATACAACAACTAGCACCAGAAGAATCCTACAAATATTTAGGAATCCCCCAAAAGCATAAACTTGATCATAACCAGTTAAAGAAGGACTTTTCCACTCTATACCAAAAGAGACTTACAAAACTTTTAAACACCAAACTGAACGGAGGAAACCTCATTAGAGCGATCAACGGTTGGGCGGAGCCAACTCTGACATATTCTTTTGGCATAGTTAAATGGTCAGAAACTGACCTTGATGAACTCGCAGTCTTTGACTAGTATTCGAGGAGTGCAGACGTGTTCTTCGAGTGTTTCAGAGAGAAGCGATCCTGGTGGTGAAAATTGGAAGTTGGTCCTACGGATCGACGTCCGACCGAGCAGCTAGCAGCAGAAAGCGACCGGCGTGTTTGGTACCGCCCATTTTTGTGGGAGGTGCTAACCGCAAACCTCGTCGTCGGTGGGTGAGACCGACGGCGAATCGCGATCGGTTTTTGAAACTTTTTCGGCTCGAGATAGCGGTACAGACTAGTCGTTTTGACTTAGTCGACCGGCTAAAATTTTGAAAAATTTCCGATCAAAACTTATCGCGGTTTTTCAACGCGGAAAGTGGGCAGTTCCGTTTTTTCGGAACTGCCGGTCGGCGATCGACACTTTTTCAGTGGCGTGAATCAAGTGAAAGTTTGTGCGAAGTGTTTTCCTATCAGGACGATGGGAAAACAGGAAAAGAAGACCTCTGAGGCGCAGGAGGCGCATACAAAACGGCAGAAAGTCAGATGGTTAGAAAACCAACTGACGGAGAGAGACGCGCTGTTGGATAAGCAGCGCGCACAGATAGACGACCTTCAGGGAAGAATCAAGGCCCTGGAGGAGTTGGTGAAAAAATTCACCGACGGGGAGGAAGTAAAAGCTCCCAAGAAGACGTTAGCGGAGGCAGTTGCCGGTACGTCCGGCACTTCAAGTGCCCCAAATGCCAAGACGGCAAAAAAGAGACCTATACGGTCTTCTGACGAGGACACGTCGGACAATGATTTTCCGACGTTAGAAGAAGCCGGTAAGATCAGAAAGCAACCGGCAAAGAAGACGAAAACTGTGCCTGAAAGGCCAGTCCAGCAAGAAAACGAGAAAAAGGCCCTACCACCTGTCACCATTGTGTGTCAGGACTGGTCAGGGTTCTCCAAGTGCCTTGGTGAAAAGAGGATAAATTACACCAAGGCAAAGATGACTAGAGAGGGCATAAGAGTGACCCCACAATCTGCAGCAGATCACAGGGCTATGGTGAAGCTCTGTGATCAGAAGAAGGTGAGCTTCTTCACGTACAAGCTGCACGAAGATAAGAAGCACCAGGTGGTGCTGAAAGGAGTGCCTGAAAGCACTCCTATCGCAGAGATAAAAGAAACCTTGGTGAATCAGGGTTTCGACGATGTAGAGGTCGCAAGATTGCGATCTAGAAAAGCGGGCACCAAAGGCCGTGAGCTCCCCATGGTCTTGGTGAAAAGTAAAAGTGACAAGGTCTTCTCGATCAAATACCTAGATAGGTTGGTCGTGAAGACGGAGAAAAAAGCAAAGAACGACAGACCGGTACAGTGTTACCGGTGCCAGCGCTTTGGACACGTGCAGGGTAACTGCGGTTACCCGGTACGCTGCGTGAGTTGCGGAGAGGAGCACAGGAGCTCCGAATGCAAACGGTCAAAGGAAGAGGACGCGACCTGTGTTAATTGCGGAGGCAAACACCCCGCATCCTACATGGGTTGCAAGTCTGCCCCCACCAAAGGTGGGAAGAGCAAGAATAGGCAAGAGCCTACGCCAGTGAGAAATGACAAAAGTAAGAAACCGGATATGGAGGAAATCATCCGCCTCGCGGTCGAGCAGTCAGTCCGCGCAATCTTGAATGCACAGAATGCCAAGTAAAGGACGAAAACCCTTCACGCTGAAGATAGGATCCTGGAATGTGAACGGGATCAGAGGAAAGAAGATGGAAGTAGAACAACTTCTAGAGGAATATGAACCGGACATTCTTGCACTGCAGGAAACAAGGTGTCCGTCCGGGTACAGGATTAATTTCCTGAACTATCGGACATACAGATTCGACAGACCGAATCCAGCTGGTGGTGGCGTAGCCATCCTGGTTAAACGAAGTCTGGAATCTGAGCCACTCAGAGATAACGATGGCGAAATTGAAGCTATTGGAATTAAGGTAGAGATGGCACAAGCACCCATTGAGGTGCAGTCCGTCTACCATCCTGGCAGGCCTGAACAGCTGCTAAGAGAAGACATTGAGGAACTCCTGCAGGGAAATGCAGGAAAAGTACTCATTGGAGATTACAACTGTAAGTCACCAGGCTGGCATAGCAGGATGTATAACTCCAATGGAAGGAAACTGGAGAGCTACGTGGAGGCTATGGGTGCAATCGTCATTGCCCCTGAAGAGCCCACGTATCAGCCATTAAATGGACTACCAGATGTACTGGACATCGCGGTCATCAAGGATATCCCCGTGGATATCGACATTGAGACCGTATACGACGGGACCTCCGACCATAACCCAATTTTTCTAAAGTTGGGTTCTGGTGACGGACAAAGGGATTTAAAGGTGAGGAGGTGGATGAACTGGGACTTGTTCCCGGAGAAACTCCACTCCAAAATCCAAATCCCGAAGATTAGTACAACGGAAGAGTTGGAAAAAGAAGTGGAGATTCTGGAAAAGGCCATCGTCAGTGCAGCTGAAGAATGCACGACGAGGACGGAAGAAAGGCCAACGCAGCATCCCTACGGACCTGTTCCTCAGTTTATTCGGAGGATGATCAGAAGGCGTAGGGCGCTGAAGAGAAGATATCGTGCCCATAGGACGGTGGACCTAGCCAGGGAGTTGACTAGATCCACAAATGTCCTGAGAGAGGCACTGAAGAATCTCAATGAAAAGAGGTGGGCTGACCGCTTGACCGAGTTAGGAAACACGGATGGCACACTATGGGGAGTCTACAGGGCGCTCAAGAGAGATCCGGATGTAAAGACGATACACGGAAGAAATGGATTGGTCTACACGGATGCAGAAAAATCTGAAGCCATGGCGGACGCGCTAGAAAGAGAGTGTGTTATCAACTCTCACGACGACGATGACGAAAACCTCGAGAGGTTAGTCAAGAAAACGGTAAAGAACTTCCGCGAGAGGATTGGGCCCAGGCCGCCTCCGGAGTTTGCAACTCCGAAGGAGGTCAAGGGTATAATCCAGAAGATACGGCTCAAGAAAGCTCCAGGGTGCGATGGGGTAACCAATCGCATGCTGAAAAAGCTGCCGAGAAAAGGAATTGCCGCCATCACCGCCATTGCAAACGCAGTCATCAGACTGCGGTATTTCCCGGATAGATGGAAATACGCAGTGGTGAGAATGATACCGAAGCCAGGGAAGGACAAAAAGTTCCCACAAAATTACCGACCGATTAGCTTATTGCCAGCAATAAGCAAGGTCGTGGAGCGAGTGGTTCTAAAGAGATTTGCGAAGGTGCTCGAAGATAATAGCATCCTTCCACCCGAACAATTCGGGTTCAGAAAAAACCACTCGTCAGAAGAACAACTGTTATGTGTCACTGAATACATAACAGAAACCCTGGACAGAAGACAAGGCGCGGCCATCGTCCTACTCGATGTTGAAAGAGCTTTCGACAGGGTATGGCACGATGGTCTGATACATAAGATGATCGAACTGGGTTTCCCAGAATGGATCACCGAGCTGATTGACTCATACCTTAGAGAACGAAGTTTCTCTGTGAAAATGGGTGCAGTCAAATCGGCCAGAAGATGGGTGGAGGCAGGAGTACCGCAAGGAGCGGTGCTAGCGCCCCACCTCTACAATGTATACACCAGTGATATTCCGCGGAGGAACAACACTAGGATAGCCCTGTATGCAGACGACACGGCCATTATGGCAAGACACAAACGACCGGACCGCGCCGTCGGATTCGTCCAGGAACACCTGGACGATCTGATGGAGTGGTTGATAGCCTGGAAGATCAAGGTGAATATCGCCAAGACACAGGCTATACACGTCTCGCAGAGAAAGAGCAGACCCGGTCATCAACTGGAAATAGAAGGCGAAAGAGTGGCATGGAAGGATACTGTAAAGTATCTAGGTGTCACCTTCGACAAGACGATGTCATGGAGGCAACATGCGAAGAACGCACGGTGTAAAGCCGTGTCTGTTGTGAAGATAGCTTACCCGCTAATTTGCAGAACAAGCAAATTAGACGTGAAGCTAAAGATCCTAATGATCAGATCATTAGTGAGAAGCGTTATGATGTATGGATCGATCGCGTGGGGCTACGCGGCAAAATCCTACATCAAGCAATTGGAAAGTTACGAGAACAAGCTAGTGAGACTAGCTCTCGATGCCCCTTGGTACATCTCCAATGTACAGATACACAGAGAGATGATGTGGACTCCCTTTAGGCAGTGCATGCAAGAAAAGGCAGAGAAAGCCTTTCTGAAGATACGGGACCACCCAAATCAAGAACTGCGAAGGTTAACGGACTATCGTCCGGAAGACATCGCAGCTTTGGGTGGTCGACGGCGCAGAAGACCGAAACTCCAACTCTTGGAGGATTAGGTTGACTGTTGCCCAACGCGGGATGGGACTATGTCCCCGTTTGGGAAAAAAGGAAAGAAATTGGCGATGTGCAGTGAAGTGAAGTTTTTCTCATTTTCAGGTAAAAAGGTAAGAGATATACATTTGGCCGAAACACCATCAGTGTGATCGGAAAATAAATACTTAAGATTACACCCCCCTCTGGTACTTGTCCCCCAGAGGGGTGTGGTGCGAAGCGCTTGGCCCACCCCGTCGGCGGCCAAGCAGCGGAAACACCAATGGAAGAGAAGATAACGGTTTTGTGAGTAGCTTTCGACTACGGAAACCTTATCCCATCTACCAAATAGTGCAGATACGGGATTATTTTAGAAAATAATCTCGGGTGGATGGAGGGCGCGAAACGCGAATTGATGAACTCGATAGGTTGACGCGCCGAACATTGACAAAGTTCCGATGCCTGCATCCAAACTCATCTACGAAAAGACTATACATCCCAAGAAAGTTGGGGGGTAGAGGCCTTGTAAACGTAAAAAATCTCTGTCTCAATCAAGAAAATATAATGAGAAAACACTTCCTTGATTCAAACAGTACGTTAATGAAATTGGTTGCAAATGAGGATCGGGGTTTCACCCCACTGAACCTAAATAAACAAAATCGTATTGATAGCAGAACAACACTCACGAACTGTGTTCGAGAATGGAAAGGACAAACATTGCACGGAAGGTTTCCTAAGTCACTCGAAGATGACACCATTGACGAACAATTGTCTCTGAAGTGGCTGACCGATGGACTCTTGTACCCAGAAACAGAAGGTTTCGCGATATCTATTCAAGATAGGGTAACAAGAACAAAAAACTATGAAAAGCACATACTGCATTTGGACGTAGTCGATAAGTGCAGGAAATGCGGTACTTTGGGGGAAACAATTGAGCACCTTATTGGCGGTTGCCCGGCCCTTGCTCCTAATGCTTATTTAGGACGGCATAATCAGCTGGCAAAAATTATACATCAACAAATTGCAAAAAAATACTCGCTATTAGCACTCGCACCTCCTCCATATTATAAGTACTCGCCTTCTCCTGTACTTGAATCATCCGATACCATTCTTTACTGGGACAGACCAATCACTACTGATTGAACAGTTGATTATAACAGACCGGATATTGTTCTAATCAACAAAAAGGACAAGAGGGCTTTTATAATTGACATCGCAGTGCCACTATCTCACAACATTAGAAAAACTGAGATAGAAAAATCCACAAAGTATGAAAATCTGGCATACGACTTGAAGAACCAGTGGAAACTGAGTAAGGTAGATGTAGTGCCCTTCGTTATATCCGCCGAAGGCCTGATAAGTAAGAGATTTTCAAAGAACCTCGAGAGCCTCGGGATCTCGAGATCGATTGCCATAGTGGGACAGCGTGCCGTGCTCTTGCAGACGTGTCACATTGTTCGTAAGATATTATGCTAGGGTGAGAGGAGCTGAATTGCTTTTTCATCTTGGCATTGGAATACCGGCCAGCATGAGCTGAGATTCTACAGTAAGGATGAGCAGAACAATAATAATAATAATAATAATAAAAAACCAGTGGAAACTGAGTAAGGTAGATGTAGTGCCCTTTGTTATATCCGCCGAAGGCCTGATAAGTAAGAGATTTTCAAAGAACTCGAGATCGATTGCCATAGTGGGACAACGTGCCGTGCTCTTGCAGACGTGTCACATTGTTCGTAAAATATTATGCGAGGGTGAGAGGAGCTGAATTGCTTTTACATCTTGGCATTATAATATCGGCCAGCATGAGCTGAGATTCTACAGTAAAGATGAGCAGAATAATAATAATAATATACATAATATAATATAATAATAATATAACTACAATAGACTAGACATAGTCTTAATAAATAAAAAAGAAAAGTGGGGAACAATTATTGATATTACCATACCACTCTCTCATAATATACATAAAACGGAGGTGGAAAAGGTTTCTAAGTATGAGAATCTTTCTTATGAATTGAAGAATATCTGGCAACTTGAAAAAGTGAACATCGAACCTTTTGTAATTTCCGCAGAGGGACTGGTGAGCCACAGGTTCTCCAAAAGTTTAACAAATTGCGGACTAAATAGAAATATTATAAAAGTGGGACAATGGGCTATATTGTTGCAAACCTGCCACATAGTTAGAAAATTTTTGTCTTAAGGCTAATGGAATACTGGGTTATAATGAAATTTATCCCCACACTCCGAGCCGAACTCCAACATCGCGAGGGAGGAATCGGTTTATGGTTTCCAGCTCTTTGAGCTGAGAGAGTGACACCAAGTCGATGAGAACAATAATAATAATAATAATAATAATATTTATTTAGCACTTGGCTACTACATACAATCTATAATTCATTTATATTTATCCATGTCTATGCATAATACAAATATATCCAAATATGATCTGTTCTATAATAATAAAAATCCAATATATACACACTAGTCTATACAAAATCAAACATACCTACCTATTTTTAACAACAAACTAACCTATTTTGCCAAATAATGTTTACGGATTCTATCTACAAACATTTCCAAACTCTCTATACTTTTTAGCTCTGCTGGCAGATCATTGAACAGCCGAATACCATTTCCAAAAAGCGATTTCTGCATATAGGTACTACGTTCAAAATTTATATGGAATGCCTCTCTTGAACGAATATTACATTGGTGTTTTTCGGATCGCGCTATTAAGTACCTTCCAAGATATGCAGGCATTAAGTTATTTTTAATTTTAAAAATCGTAACAATACTGGCCATCTCAATAGTCTGCCACACAGAGCACCAGTCCAAAGAGCGCAACATCAAATCCACTGGTGTATACCTATCACAATGCAAAATAATTCGCATTGCCTTATTTTGTAAAATTTGCAATCTTATTTAGTTCGTTTTCATTACAACCTAACAACAAAGAGCTACAATAACTAAAATGGGGATAAATTATGGTATTATATATTAACAATTTTGACCAATTACTTAAGTTATGTGATAATCTACGAAAGGACCCTATTTTTTTACCTATTTTTTTTACTCATGTAATTTACGTGAGCACATAATTTCAATTGAGAATCAAGAATTACACCTAGATATTTAATTCGGTTTGCGATTTCAATGTTATTCTTCCCAATGTAAACATTATAATTTTTATCAATAAACGACTTGCAAATAGCCCTCTTTCCCAGAATCATATATTTTGTTTTGTCAGAATTTAATTTTAATTTATTCACACATAGCCATTGTCTCATATAGAGAGTTCTAAATTAAGATCTTTCACCATTTGGTCATAATTTTGTCCCGTTATTGAAAGGAGCGTATCGTCTGCAAACAAATTTAAGTCTAATAATAATAAGAAAAAATAATAAGAAAAAAAAAGAGATCTAAGCACCATTTACTTTTGTTCGATGAAAGCGGTCACTCAAATAATGTTTAAGCCATTTTATAACACAAGATTTCACTCCGTAATATTGTAGCTTCACAATCAGATCTTCTCTGTTTATAGTCTCAAATGCACGTCTCAGGTCCACAAATACACCAATCAAAACATGATCGTCACCAATATCTTGACGCCATTTCGTACAAATATGTTGCAGTGCAGACTCGCATGAATGTTTATCACGAAATCCCGATTGTCCCACATAAATGTAATTTTACTTTTCAAAGTATCTACGCAACTGTCTACACACCACTATTTCCAATATTTTGTCAACCATCGGCAATAGATTGATTGGCCTAAAATCCTCTGCTAATACAGGATTTTCAACATTTGGTATTGGAACAATGATGCTCACTTTCGAATTCCTTGGAACTCGACCACTGGGAAATGACGTATTGTTTAAATGCAGTAATGTATATATAACCCACCTGCTGAAATACGCCCTTTAAAAATGTTATATTACTTATATCATCAGATGTGGACTTATTTTTTAAATTCATTACAATATCTTAATTGAGATAATGTTAATAAATCAAATCGATCTAAACTTTCTTCACTTGAATGGATGTCAATGGCACTGTTAAATGTTTGAATCTGATTTGGAATAGTTCGAGCTATCTCCAGAATACTTTCAGGATAAACATTGTTAAAATTCTCTTCTAACGTTCCAACACTCCTTCGGAAAACACCAATTCCTTCAACATTCGCCACATTTTCTTGCTATTACCTCTCTTACGATCAATATTCTGTTCATAAAATGTAATTTTTTCGTTTCTAATCACCATTACATCCTTATTGCGTTTCCTCTTATAATCATTCCAGTCTGTCGTTTCTGGTTAATTTGAACTTCTTGTAGGCCATGTCCCTCTCCTTTTGAGCAAGCTTAATGGAATTTGTAATCCACGGTGTTGCATCAATATTAATCGTTTTTAAGGGTGTCAAGGCATTAACTGTCTCATGGATGTTGTTCAAAGAATGTTCATAGAGGTGGTCCACATTTGTTGACGTGTAGTTCCAGTTCCTTCCAATTAATTCTATTCTATTTCGATCCATATTTTCAGGACTTAAAGTTCTTATCAATTTATACTTATGTTTGGTCCATTAATACATTTTTAGCTCCAAATAATAAATTAATTTTCCACACATTGGTCTTTTGTTGTCGTAAACGAGGAAAAGAAAAACTTAATATCAATAAAAAACTGAAATGTTCCAAATATTTGGACATATTTTAGATTTTTATTTGGATATTTATATATTTTTACATATATTTCGTAAAGAATTTATATTTTTATTTTTTCTTTTTCTTCTCTGTGTTTCTTGTGGGCGTCTCCATGTGTTCTTAATAAAAACATTATTAAGACAATTAACGAAAGTCTTGGAAAATCCTTGATAATATTTTTATCGTTTGTATGATAATTGCATGACGTCTATACATATTATGAATTGTGTTGTCATTGTCCAATAGGCCTGTCTCTTTAAGAAAAACATTAGGTCGAAAAATACACTAAAATAAACTTTACTGTACTAGTTTGCAGATAATCTGGAAATATATTTTTATAGATCAGTTTTAAAATGTTATTCAATAGTACGAATAATATCTATATAAATGTTACTTAAATTACTTACTAATAATATGTTATTTATATGACAAAAATATGTCAAGAAATATTGCTGAGTTCGTGTTATATGCAAATTAAGTAAATATAAGGTTAAACAGCCGAAAGCTTAAGTGTATTAAATCCTTGGAAAAATATCCATTAGCTGAAAAAGATAAGAATAAAAACGTCGCATGGCCATGTTGAGCTTTACGTAGCCAAACATTTGGGACATTTATTACTCCGGCATATCTGTCTTATTCGTATTTGTTGCGTGTCGTGTCCTATAAATGCTTCAAGACGCATGACAAATTGCTATGATCGTTATTTTAATTGATTAAAGTGATCGTTATTAATTGAATAAGGAGCATTGATTTCGTTGCTTCCAAATTGCCTAATTGTTTCTAATTGCTAAATTAATTTTAAATAATTTAGCCGGGGCATCAGAGTTCTTTGAAAGTTGGATATATAAAATATTGTACGAAGGTAGTCTAAAAAGTTTCCAGCCTCAACATGAAGATGGTCTTATTCGTGAAACATTTTCTGGTAATGTAATTGCAAGTGGGTTAAAAGATAACCTAAATAGTAAATTTCAGCCATATTAGATGCTCAATTGTTATTTAACAGTTATTTATGTGTTTCTGTAAAGATGGAAAAAATATCGCGCCATCATTAAATTCTTGCATTTGAAAAGCAATACGCCTATGCAAATTAAAGCCGAGAAGGATGCTGTTTAATAGAAACTGTCCACCATTTGCCACTGTGAAATTTTGGAAAATTGAACATTGAAGAAAACAAATGCAACATAATATTATATTATTTATTTGTTTTGTATGTTTATACAGGGTGATTCATGATGGATGATACATTAGACGTTTACGGAGAACTATTTGGGGGTAAAGATTTTAAATTTTCGGTACTTATGTAAATGAACATGAACTCTCCTTTAAATATATTTTTTACGCTGCAGTATTGCCAGATCTACTCGAAGCTTATTCCAACTTCGTTTTTTTTAAATAGAATACCCTATATGTTATTATATTTCTAGATTCTGTGAAGCATTTTGAAACGTTTTATAAACGTATACTTGAAATTTGGCAACAAACATCCCTGAATAAAAAAAAAATCAACTAGCATAGCTAGATACCTGAATTTTTGAATACGGTAATAGATTGCTTTGTGGCAATATGATATGAGAATTCATTTATCGCATACAGGGCGTTTACAAAATAGTACCTTTTTCATGGAACTTAAAAAATCATGTTATATTGGAATTTTAAATGGAACACCCTGTATTTTTTAGTGCAGCATCAAAGAGCAATATATTCTGCATCTAAAAGTATTAACTGATAAAACCTATTTTTAACAGTTTTCGACCTATAAAGATAAAAACAAAATAATACAATTAAAGCAAAGATAAAGGTTTATTTTATTTTAGTAAACAATAAAACAAAATTAAAATTAGAAACTTGATACTATGTAAAAAACAATTTTTACAGCAAATGTTCGAAACGCTGACCGTTTACCTCTAAACACTTCAACATTCTAATATGGACCCCTGCCGCGACGACTCTTCTTATCTCAATAGGATCTAAGATTGCGAATGCTTGATTCACCCAATGTTCTAACTCCTCTCCAGTGTTTACTGGCGTTTTGTAAATAACATCTTTTACAGTACACCAAAGAGAGAAATCGAGGAGTTAGTTCGGGTTTAATCGGGCCGCCGATTCCACGTACCCAAATGTCTAAATCACCTGTCTTGGAATAGTTCATAGAGTTGCCTGCTTACTTCTTCTGAACAGTGTGGCGGAGCACCATCAAGCTGGTACCAGCTGCTACGATACACTGCCAGTGGACGGCTTTCTGTCAAATCCTCTACTACTGTTGTTACTATTTCTAGACAATTTAGTGAAGTTGACTATTAATCGTAAATAAAGTATCGCATTTGTTTGTCTATGATTAAACAAAAAAACATTAAAATTAAATTTCTCTTGGTATGCGAAAGCACTAGTAAAACGAGTATTTCGATTTGCCCAGAAGTGACAATTTCATCTGTTAACAACCCCTTCTCTCGAAAATTTGGACTCATCAGTTCAGATTATTTTTTGCAAAAAATGTGAATCTTCCTGAAACCAACTAATACATTTTCACAAAATTCCACTCTTTGAGGACAGTCGTCTGGCTTGAGAAACTGAGCTTTAGAAAATTTGTAAGGACACATGCCGTGTTTTTTTCAGTGTTCTTCATATTAAGGAGAATGTTATAGGCAGCTTGTCTTCAGCTCTTTTAATAGAAGATTGTGGATATGCGCGGAAATAAGCCAGAATATTAATCTCGTTATCCTCAGCAGTTACCGGCTTGGTTAAATTCCGGGGTGCCTTCGAGAAACCGAAATTTATAAAATTTGTTGTCACACTGTCCGTATAAAATAAATAAATTCATAATCACTGCATTCGAATAGTTAATTTCTTCCATTCTTTACTGAGACAATTAATTACTTAAATACATTAATAATGAATTATTAAACTAATAATGTAGAAGTAATATTACCCTAGCCGGTCATAATTGCATTATGTTGGTTTTTTGCTTATAAGCTTAACCGTTCTTTATTTAAAACACTCTTAAATACAGAATGTATTACTCTTTTGTGCTCCACTATAAAATACAGGGTGTTCGAATTAAAATTCCTAAATAATATGAATTTCTTTAATATGAAGTTCTATCAAAAGCGCACTATTTTGTAAACTCCCTGTATGCGACAAATTAATTATTATATTATATTGCTATAAAGCGACCTATTAAGGAACTGTATCCAAAAATTCAGGTATCTAACTATGCTGGTTGTAAAAAAATATTTATATATTCAGGGATCTTTCTTGCCAAATTTCTTAAAAAATATTTTTATTTCCGAAACGGCCCAAGATAGGTATAGCATATTGCATAAAAATGTTTCAAAATGCCGCACATAATTTAAAAATATATTATATAGGGTATCCCATTAAAAAAAAAACAAAGTTGGTATTAGCTTCGAGTAGATTTGCAGCGCAGAAAATATTTTAAATGGAGAGCTCATGTTTATTTACAAAAATATCTAAAATTTCAAATTTTTACTTTAAGTAGTTATCCGTAAACGTCTTTCACGATGAACCACCCTGTATATGAATAAGCCTTATTTAATATAATATAGCCATATATAATTCGGTAGAAAATACGATTGAGATCAAATTATTATGTTTAATATTTAACCAAATTAGAGAACTATATAAATAATTATTTAATAATATTTAAACTTATTTGAAAATATATTTGTTTGACGATTTACCGATGTATGTTTTGTTTTAGGGAAATAACATCGATCAAGAGGTCAGGTAAGAAAATAATTATTTTATCCCTTATAAAACATTACAAGGAAATTGGACTCCAAATTGATTTGATTTTGTGTCCAAATAAAAGAGAAGTGAATATATTTTCTTTAATTTAATATTTTTACAAATATTATGGCCACGCGACTGAAATATGTACATAAAAAGGATCTCGGAACAAAAGCTTTTTCAATTTGATTTTAATAAAATACAATATAATAATATTTACTTAATTTTAATGTAATATTTGCTATATTTGTTTTGAAAATAATGTCACTCAAACCTATTTCTCTTGCTGCTTTATATATGACTATCTTTTTTCTAAATTCCCAATTATGTTGTCATACACTGTGCGTCTATTAAGTATCAGTATTAAAAAAGGTTGGTGTACAAATAAAATGAAACAACAAAGAGCTGTTATTAAAATTAACGCAAAACATGGTAAAACTGCGTCGGAAACATTCCGGTTAATCCATCTATCACCACATAATACTTGCATTTCAAATGAAGAATTCTCGTCATAATAAAAAATTCTATACTCGAGTGGTCCCTCGGTTTTCTTCACATTATCCTTAGAAATCTTTTTTGCATTCTCTCAATCGATTCAAGGTGGCTGTTGTATGTGCCACCCCAGTCAACAATTCCATATGTTAAAATAGAATTGGCAAGAGCGTAGTGTATATGTCTTAATATATCAAATGACATACACTCTTATGCTTTTCTAAATTGGCCCATCACAACAAAGAGCCTTTTCTTTATATTAACCATATGAGGTTTCCAAGAAAGTAGCTCATCCAAAGTAACACCAAGATACTTGATTGCGGCAGTCTGTTTCACCTCTATGCAATCATATGATGAATCTCTACAGTTTAATTAATGCCATTTAATAGGCTCATCGAAGTGCCAGGGTTTCGGAAGTGCAAAATTAAGCATCCTAGTCTTATCCATGTTAACGAGTATTTTATTTCCAACAAACCAACTTTTCAATATTTTCAAATCGCTCTGTATATTTTCCAGCACTTTTAATTTTGTATCCCCTGCATATAGTATGGGGTGTGTCATCAGCAAATGTAAAAATGCAACCATTTATTCTTAAGGAACTAAGGTCATTTATATAAATTATAAATAGTATTGGGTCTAACACAGTACCCTGAGGGACTCCACATAACACTGATCTCCGTGTGCTTTCATGCCCATTCACTTTAACAATCTGGGTTCTTTCAGATAAATAACTATGGAAGCACTTGCCGATAGTTCCCCTTATACTTAATGCTTCCAGCTTTTCTAATAAAATATAATGTGACACAGTATCAAATGCCTTACTAATATCCAAAAATACTCATTAACGTTTTTATTCAAGTAACTTGTAAGCCGAAACAAGGCTGGATTTGTTCCCAGACCCTTCCTAAAGCCATATTGACTTTCTGCAAGAAATTTTATTTTATCTAAGTAATTAGTTAACTGTTGTACCATTAATTTTTCAAAAACTTTTGATATCACCGGCAAAATCGCACCTGATAACTCTCACAGATCGAACTGTTACCGCCTTTAAAAATTGGCACAAACTCAGCTTTTTAAATTGAGTGGGATATTCTCTTGTTGAAATTGATATATTAAACATATAAGTCACCACTGGAGCAATCTGATTTTAAATATTTTTTAGCATTTAAGATCCAAGCTCATCATATCCCGTACGCTTACTTGCATCTTATTGGCTTATAACATTCTTCACAGTATCGTGATCAACAGGAATGCAAATTAATTCACCATATGCAGCAGAGATGATCTCTCGCATTTTATGTATTGCTGTTCTTGTTCGACTTGCTTTGTAACAGCCCCAGGTACACCATCAAAATACATAGAAAATGCCTCCGACACTTCTCCCCTCCTAAGATGGTTATGCCCTAGACCATCGCACAGAGTAATCTCGTTGCCCTTAGTCCTTCCTTGACTCACGGATTCATTAATTGTTTGTCAAATTTTCATGTTATCATCACAGTTGGCAATTTGTCTTTCAAAGTGTTTCCTTTTCACCAGTTTCAATAGTTTATCTAAATCATTTCTGTTACTTCTATAGTTATGTAAAAGTTCAAGATTGCCTTTCTGACTAGCCCACTTTCATATATATATTTCACCATATAATTACTCTCTGGTTTTAATACTATTGACTAAGCCATTAGTTATCCATAGCTTCAATTTCCGTTTTTTGGCATTGGGCTTATATTCCTCTGTGCAATCACCCAGAATGTCATTACATACTGCATAAAATGCTCCAACTGCCGAGTTCACATCACTATGTCGTTAACTTATGTCACTTCAATCTACCTGACGTAACTGATCACACATTCTCTTATAATTTAATTTGCCGCAATTGGTAATATTATATTTATCATTTACTATATTACTAAAACATAAACATAAAACGTAGTGATTAGTTATATCAGATTGAATTATTTTTATTTTTATATCACTTTGACCCACACCCCTAAATTATTGTATATGTGATCAAGACAAGTGCCAAATTCACCCGTTAAACCGGCCTGGTTATATAGCGAATGTATAGAAGCCCCTTGCGGGCATGATGTGGTTGTATTCATCAACATCACAATCCTACCTAAACAGATCAATGTTCAGATCTCCCATCAAGCTGGTGTTATTGCAATCAACCAAGTCTAACATTGAAATGAGTTCCTTATTAAACAACTCTATATTATACTTATTTTACCTACAAATTCCTAAAATATGGTAACATACTTTGCTTATTACAATGTCTATGGAATATGATCTAAAGTTTTAATTGATATAACAATTTCTTGCATCTTGCATATCACCAACATAAATGGCTAACCCACCCGATCTATTCTTAGAGTTGCGGTAGAAAAAACTCTGAAAACCTTCAATGCTATACAAAGATCATATATCCACGTTTCAGTTAAAAGTATTATATCCGGCTTTTTTTGTAAGATAATTAAGGTACAGCACCAGGGAATCAAAGTTCCTTCTCAGACTCCTACAATTAAAATTGTAGGAGTCTGAGACGAAACGAAATACCATCGCACATCTGATCAAATTTAAGCACATTCGAGTTTCTAAACGGTTTACAAATTATATCATCCACATCTAGTTTTGTGCTGTCCCACAATGCTCTTTATATGCCATTGTCAATTTTAATCTTCCCACAACTTTCCATAATATGCCACTGTTCCTAAATAAATTCATTTAAATGGTCTTCATTCTTCAATCTTATAGCTTCATCATTCTCTGTTCTCCTGATATAGACATTAGCATTTCTACTCCAAATGTACTTAAAACGCAGATCTTTAAATTCTTTTGTTTTCCTCAATAGTCGATAGTTGGCAAGTGTGAGATCGTCGGTCAAGAATATTATTGTTTGATTATTATTTATGCTACATGCAGTTGAATCAATTTTTCCCCTGGTTCTACGCTTAGCTAAAATATTCTCCGCTAATTGCTTGTTGTGTAAAGTGACGATAACAAGTGGCGGTTTATACTTTATAGTAACTTTTCTTACACACTTAATGTTGATCTCGGTGGTACTCTCATCGACGTATTTAATTACTTTGAACGTTTTTTCCTTTACCTTAGCCATGTCGTCTTCATTTTTACATGCTCCATTTAGCACTATATTGCATCTCTTCCTTTCACCCCCCATTTCGTTCACAACAGATTGCATACGTTATATTTGGGTTTTCAGATACACATTTTCCTTCTGGACAATAACTTTACTTTGCTGTTTTTCTTCTTCGAATTTTTCGTTAAAGAAATCCATAGCTCTATTCACACCGTTCATTTCAGGCTTTACGTCCCGTAGCTCAGTTTTAAGCTCAAGAATCAGTAGAAGCTGTGTATCATAGTTCTTTTGATCGTTGTTGGCTAACTTCGCACTGGTATTACTAACATCGACGGCAAATGGTGGGGAATTTTGGCGGGAATGTCGATAACCTCACCTATACTGGCACGCTTACAGGCAGCATAATTCCAAACTTTCTCCTGTTCCATCATCATTTGCACTTCAAACTCCTTAAGTTTCGTGTATTCTACATGATGCCATGTCTTACCTGTTGTACACTGAACTTTTATTTGGGTTTTTGGGACATTTTTACCGCAAACAACACCCTTTGCCGGCGCCATTTTATGTTTTTACCTTATATTTTCTTATATTTTGATGGCCATATATCTTCATGGTCATGCTCGAGGGCATGTAAAGTAACACAAGATGTCTCATTTCTCCCATATCTAATACGAGCAATATGTTTTATATCCGGTTAATATGGATCTCTTAGTCTGCTCAATATATCTCCGATCACAATCTTTACTAGTAATTTCGTAAATCCCCGATTTTCCAAAGGATAAAGTAGACCATCATGAAACGAACAATAATATTATCAGGCAATAATTTTTACAGAAAAAAAAATTATTAGTTACGATTTTTTTATATAAAAATTATTGTATATTCCAATTCTATTTTTATAAATTTGGCTGAGATAGCCGATACTTGATGAAAATTCATTTTAAATAACTTAGCAAAAATTATTATCTAAAATTTTTATTATATTTAAAATTGTATGTATAACAATTGTTTCGACACATAGTGCCTTTTTCAAATACAAACTATGTTAAACTAACAGTAAGAAAAGTAATTACAACCTGAACTGTCTAAAGGCCTAATAATACCATAAAAAATGACAGTGGGGAAATCCATTTTTTCAACGTCTAGGAGGGCAATATAAATTTAATATTTGAAAATCATATTTTCAATTATAACTTTAAACTGTTGCTTATTGAAAAAAGCCCACTATCATCTTTTATGGTATTATTAGGTCGATGGACAGTATAGGTTGTAGTTACTATTCCTACTGTGAGTTTGACATAGTTTGTATTTGAAAATGGCTCTGTGTGCCGAAACAATTGTTATACATACAATTTTAAATATAGTGGACATTTTAGATATTAATATTTGCTTATTTATCTATTTTTATATATTAAAAGTAAAGTTTTGGGGTTAGAGGCGTATCAGCAACTGAGAAGGCTATTTAGCGACTGGACCTACAGTTTAACGTGAGTTACGAATCATGGTCATCAGCTACCGAAAACTCCGGTCAGCCCTCGGGCTATCAACCGTTGGTTTTGTGCTTAACCGAAAGTATCTCGAGAAGCTTACCGACTGGCGAGTGACCAACGTAGAAAACCTCTCAGAAGGCATCCGGCCTTACCCAGCCTCGAACTGGCGTGACTGAGGGGTGATTCCTTGTCAGATTTTACACTCTTACCTAGGAAACATTCACAATAATTTTAGAAAAACTTTTTTGCCTAGTACGGGATTCGAACCCGCTCCACATTAACTGCCGTAACGTAACGCTGCCTCCCGAGACACAACAGCTAATGTGGCTCCATTTTTATATATTCTAAAATAATTTAAATAGTGATTGTGCACGTATGATATTTTGAAAAAATTACATATTTCCGACTGAGAACAACTGATACTGATATTGATATATGAACAATGTATATATATTAAAGGAAATACTGTAATTTAACTTGTTAACCAACTGTTTTACTTTAAATTAAATACATCGGAACAAACAGTGGTTTAGAATGCAGCTTCCACTGAAACTTACCCTTTGTATGGATGAGACGGATTCACAGTACGACCAATTTCATGCTCAGTAAAGCACTTTTAACTCTAAACGAGATTAAAGTAAACTTTACAGTGTACAACTGACTTTTATTCTTTTGCAGGAATGGTATTATCTGTGTTAATGTAATTAGATTTTTTTCGATTGGCTGGAAAATTAGTTGACATATAAAACAAATTAGGATTTTTTTTTAAATATCTGTAAAATTAAACCGCTATAGCCTTTAATAGATTTTAAAAAATTCAAGTTAGTCCCTTAAAATAATTTAAACAAATTTAATCGATCGCCCGCAAATTCAAAACGAACAGAAATAACTAATGTTTATCGGTTTTTTGTGAATCATGCATTGCTTTTATTTTCTTATCTTGTATTTTATCGTCAGTTTTAACGTGGATTTTTACTGTGAATTTTTGAAAGATAGAATAGCCCACGTGTATGAGAATAGTAAATTAGTTGACAAGCTGTTAATTTATGGAGAATGCCTTTAAAATACCAATGCTGCTATACGCTGAACGTTTTGCTTTTTGGTTTCATCCATTGCCTAAATCATTTAGTCGGGTTGTACAAAGAGCCAGAGACACCGGTGAATTAAGGGAATATCGTGGAGGGTACGCAAGAAGTTCGAGAGTACCTGAAAACGTACAACGCGAGAAACACATTTTGAATCTTGTTGAGGAAGAGGTGGAAGTGGTTTACTACATCACATACAGAGAGATGAGCCGTTAGAATCAAGAAATCCTAGATTGATGTACAGCGATGTATAATATTACATGTATACGATGTATGTGCATTGTAAGGGCTCCGCAGAGCACACTGACCAAAAATAAGTATAGTAGTTTTGTGACTTCCTTTTTGGGTATATAAAGCATTCTCCATAACCAAAAAGTTTCTGGTAAAGTTTTGATTCGTTTGATGTTGGTGTAAGAGTCACTCACAGAGCTGAACTCTATTAAGGGGGTCTTGTGGCTCTAAGGCTTGAACTCCTTGCATATAAAATGGGTACAACTGATTTGTTGCCGGGCTATTTCTCGAGTATTTATTGTTGGCTCTTCCTCGACAAGATTCAAAATGTGTTCCTTCCGTTGCACGTTTTCTGGTACTCTCGATTTTCGTGGGCCCTCCACGATATTCCCTTAATTCACCGGTATCTCTGGCTCTTTGTACAACCCGAATAAATGATGTAGGCAGTGGATGAACCGGAAAAGCAAAATGTTTAGCGTATAGCAGCATTGGTATTTTGAAGGCACTCTCCATAAATTAACAGCATGTCAACTAATTCGCTATTCTCAGTCAGAATTTTCCCTGTTTGTGAATTCGTAGTAGTCTAGGTTTAAAGTTCAGATTTCAGTTGAGTATCGTAACAAATGTGACCCATCAACTGTGCGACGGAGCATATATATATATATATATATATATATATATATATATATATATATATATATATATATATCAGGTGTTCCATTAAGGATGGATGGAAAACTATTTATCCCACAGCTTTGGGGAAAAATACAAAATTTTGAACATTTAGACAGGCGTTAAAGTTCAGATTCTGTTCATTATTAGACTGTTGTGCTGTTAATTTTATTTGACTGTTATTATTATAATCTTCGTTGTTGACCCATTGGCCTTTAAACACGCTCCAAATTAATATGGCACGAAGAATTTGGACCAGTCCTAAGCCTGGGTAAAGTGTGAAGGAAGGCAAATATTAGGTTAATATTTTTTTAACTTAATGCAGGTAGTAGTGAAATAATAACTGATTTTTTCAGAAAAATCGAAATATCTCTTGACATGTTAGAGATATCGATTTCGGGTTTTCACTGGATGATTCCTCTTTAAATTACCTTTCTAGCCATGTAATAAAAGCTGTACCATTCCATTTGAAAAAACTGAACAAAACGTCAAAAAAACTATTGTTGAATGTATAAACTCGCGGTTTCATTTATAAACTAAATAATTAATCTCCCAGATTATCTGATTGTCCCAACAATTGCCTTTTAAATGAATCCAAATTGAGGAAAATCGGTTAAGGCAAACGGACATTAGACGACTTTTTATCTCAATAGGTAAAACCCCCCCACCCCTCTATTCGTGAAATTACGACAAAATGTCATAAAACAAAGTTGTATGAGACAGTTTGCTAATTATAAGTGAGAATTTTTCTCACTCGGTTAACACTTGAAAATACACAAAAAAAAGATTTTTAAAAATGTTTAGCTCATCACGCCCTCTTGCAGTCGTTTTAGAAGTTTAAAAATATTTTTGGTGAATTTCTCATGATCATTTTTAGTAAAATTTTTTTTTCCCCAAAGCTGTGGGATAAATAGTTTTCAAGATACGGCCGCGATCCATCCTTAATGGGACACCTGGTATATATATATATATATATATATATATATATATATATATATATATATATATATATATATATATATATATATATATATATATATATATATATATATATATATATATATGAAAAACAGAAATTTTTCATCCGTACTTCCACGTTCGTCTCAAATCTGTCGCCGTCACCATGCCGAGACAAGTACCTCCCAGGACCGGTTTCTAGCCTCACAGCCGTCATCAGCTGGGCTCGAGCTCAACGCAGTGAGACAGCTGAAACGAAACGAACAGAGCAAGACCAAGTCAACTGGTCATATATATATATATATATATATATATATATATATATATATATATATATATATATATATATATATATATATATATATATATACATATAGATATATAAATATATATCTTTATAGGTATACTTAAAGATAGTAAATCCTACATACAATGTCTCATGTAGGAGTATCGCCTACATTGTCTGCAAAAACTTTTTATTGTGTTTCGGATTAAGATAAAACGTACGCCATGTTTTAAAAGTTGAAACGAGAACTACACAGAAATTTACTTTAACTTATCTTTTGAAATACCAATTTTAATACGAGGACGAAATGTAACATTATATATAACGTGGTGATAACAGCATAACACGAAGTAATAATAATTTATAATTGAAGACAATATTTGGTAGTAACTAAAAAGATGCGGACGGATGTATATCAAATATTTATGTATATCGAAATAGGAAGGCTGGCCTTAATTCAGTTGAAATTAAGGCCAGAAAATTTACACAGAACCGCATTCAAGATAGTTTAATATTTAAAGGCTTAAAATTCTTAAAAATTGACTTTCATCTTGACTGGGACATCCTGTTAGTGCAATATGTAGGAATATTTCTTGCACTTCATATTTATTTTCAGTATACTTCTTATTCCTGATAGGAGCTACGTTAGCTGTGGTGTCTAAGGCGTCAGCCTTACGCTACGGCAGTTAATGTGGATCGGGTTCGAATCCCGTACTAGGCAAAAAAGTTTTTCTAAAATTCCTGTGAATGTTTCTAGGTAAGAGTTTAAAATCTGACACAAGGAATCACCCCTCAGTCACGCCAGTTCGAGGCTGGATAAGGCCTGAGAGGTTTTCTACGTTGGTCACTCGCCAGTCGGTAGGCTTCTCGAGATACTTTCAGTTAAGCACAAAACCAAGGTTTGATAGCCCGAAGGGGGTGCTGACCGGGGTTTTCGGTAGCTGATGACCGTGATTCGGAACCCACGTTAAGCTGTAGGTCCAGTCGCTAAATAGCCTTCTCAAAATAAAGGTCCCCACCTTTACTTTCCTTTTATTCCTGACTTTTTTTCTGTCTCTTTGATGAGACTGTTGTCATGGGGTCTTTGGTTGTTGGTAAATACTATTCTTTATTTCCACAATGTGTCCAACCGGAATATGTAAAATAACGGAACTTTGCAAATTTAAAGTAAACTACTGGCGCCATCTATGGAAACTTCGGATTGTCAAGTTATAGCGCTTAAAGTAACTTAGTCACGATGTTACAATAACACGATGAAACAAAGAGCTAATATTAAATTTTATTTTAAGCTCGGTAAAACTTCTACAGGACCATTTGATTTGACGAAAAAAAATTATGGTGTTGATTGCTTATCCCGTATGCGTGCTTTCGGGTGGTATAAGCGATTCCAGGACGATCGTGATGCTTTGAAAGATGACCTAAAGTCAGGTCGGCCAAAAAACAAAAATCGGGATGAGTTGGTGGAAAAAGTGCGTGAAATGATCGCCTACGATACGAATTCGACTGTAGATTCGAAATGTATGTGGAGAAATTAAATACGACCAAAAACATGATTCACGGAATTTTGGCAAAAGATTTAAACAAAAGGTAAAGTTTGTGCTTGACTTGTTCGTTCGTTTCCACAGCGTCTTGAGTATTGAGTCAAGAATGTTCTATCGAATTTTTAAACGTTTTGTAGTATTTTGACGCACCTCCGATACGCCCTTAAAGATTAAAATATTTATCATTAATAATTTTCAAAAATAAATAATATTTCAAGGTTTAAATTAATATTTAAGTATTATTAAAAATTTCATGTTCGCAGTTTTAAAGATTTAAATCAAAAATGTTTTTTCCAAAAAATAAAAATCAAAGCATATTCACTACCAAAAGTTAATTAAAATATTTTCATATTATTTGTTATTGTTTATTTAATTCTAGTTTATAGGTGAAATTTGTTCTTTTCTTTTTAATTATGCATTATCTTCTGACATTATTATTATTAATTTTCCTTTTCTATGTTCTGTGAAGCAATGATATTTACCAATTTATGATTTTCAGTTCTTTTGCCTCCGATTGTACCTCCGATACATTTTTAAATGAGGACCAAGAAATTGCTCGCATTGAACATTCAAGGACCTTATTAAAACAGCCAAACGGAACTGCACATTCCTGAAAATGGGACTTGGTATTTCAAGTACGATCCTCAAACAAAGTGTTACGTGGAAGTCTCCAGGTTTTCCGAAATTGAAAATATTGCCTTTTCAGAAGTCACGAGAGCAGATAATGTTGGGTTTTTACGACTCTAAAGGCATTATACTTCGGTAATTCGCTCCTCAGAGTCAAAATGTTATTGGAGAATATTATTTAGGTGTTATGGAGCGTTTGGGGAAGAGAATCGTTCGAGTAAGAATCGAATTTTGAGAGCCGGGAAGTTGGTTTTTGTTGCACGATAATGCATTCTCACACAGGACTGTCGCTGCTAGTGAATTTTTGCCGAAAAAAAGGTCTGTGTGCTTCAACATCCTTTGTATTCGAGGCCGTCTTCTGAAATATGGTTCCAGGACTTTTGATAAAAACGAATTTTCGAATGACTGAATTTTGACGATAACAGAGATAAAGTAAATAACTCTTTACATAACTTACATTTAAAACTGTAAAACTGTAAAAAAATTAAGAGACATCTCTTTGTTTTCCCATGAAATGGTTATAGAGCATATTTCATGTCTATAAACACTAGTTTTGGTTCCGTTATGGTAACAGATAATTTCTAGTTTATTTTTATGGGAACCTTTTTCAATACTATAGTCGATTGATAATATGAATACGACAAATAGGTTTACTTTGGTAGCAGTAAGCAACGATGTTATCTGTAAATCATTTGCAAAACCATATAAAACTGACCTCACTTGTCTGGATTTATGCGACTTGAACTGTCTACTATTTTGTTGAACCAACAGATATTTTTCTTAATTTCACTAACTATAAAGAGGAGGAAACCATTTGTTGCCGGTAATCTAATTTATCTCCGTGTGATTATTTCCTGTTCCCGAAACTCAAAATGACCATGAAAGGAATATTTTCTGGCAGTGTTACAATTCCAACAAGCCATTCCGAGGGTCATTGGGGCGATTTCGAAAAACGACGTAAAAAAAACTAGGCTAGCTTTGGTTGAATGTTCCCACCGGTGTATTGATGCGGAATTATTCATTTTATTCAAAGTACATCCCACTTTGAATAAAATGAAATAATTTAGGCAAAAAAACTTTTTTATTTCAAATTTCTTAATTTTTCATCGATTTCTGTTCGCAAAGTTCGATCATAGTAACAATCACTCCACTGCTACTAGATCGACGATGATTTCAATAAACCTTTATAATTATTTACAATAGTTACATTTTACTTATGAAAATATTATTAGCAATTCATGAACTACGAACGTGTTGTTGTATACATCTATATCCCTCAGTAATGATTCAGCTTTAATTTACACAAAGAAAATCAGAAGGAACTCTACCTATTCTCACAGATAATATTACATCTAAAGAATAATTAATTCTGTTATAAATTTGGCTTATATATAACAATAACTATATAACTTAACATATAAATATATAAGGGGGAGACGTCCGTAGGTTGGGGCAGTACTATTTCTCAATTTTTTTCCACTATTAACAGCAATGTTTTTACTGTCAAGTTGTTTATTCATTACGACCAAACTTTTCATAGGAGATTTACTAGCTCGTGTTCCTTGTGTATGAGCCAAAATAAACCAACCAATTTGCCAAAAAAACATTTTTTCGAAAATTCATTTCATCGGCAGAAAAATGTGGATTGTGGAGTGGAGTGTGTGGAATTTTTTGTCTCTTTTATAGTTCTGAAGGAATTTCGAACATATCTGGCATAAGGAAAAAAAATCATGTCATTTTAAAATGGCCACGATGTACGTAAATTGGGACAGTTGAGGCAGTTGCTAAGAAGAACAGCGGTGCATTATTTTAATGGATGTTGCTGTCCATGAAAGTGAAGAGCCATCAACATCAAGTACAACACAACAATCATTGCCACGTTCGTCAAGTCTTTCCTCAGTTTTGTCTAGAGTTAAACCAGTTAGACCATCAACCATTCTCACTTCACCATTCTCACCTCTTCTCTCAAGCACCATTCTCACTTCACCAGAAAATGTTGTCGTGTTCAAAGAAAAGCAAAAGAAGAAGGAATACAGTGCAAAGAGGCGATGACAATCAACACAAAAAACGTCAGCCAAACCACTTCGAAAGTCATCGTCATCGTCGGATGTTGATTCTTGTATGATTTGAATGAGAAATTTGCGAGCCAAATTAACTTACTACAATTCCGTTGAATGTAACAACTGCCAGCGACCATTTCATACACGGTGTGTAAATATGATTTGCAGCCACTGTACCTGCTAAAATTGCGACTCTGACGAAGACTAGCATGCATTTTTCTTTATTCTATGTTTCACGGTCTTTTAAATAAATACATCGACTATAAATGTTGAAAATCTTGCATTATTATTTGACTTTTTGAACCCTTTTATGCACTATATGTTATGTTTCTATAACTGTCCCAACCTACTGACCAAAAATTATTTTGGCCAAAATTCACGTGTTCAAAAAATTGATATTAACTTTTTTATTTTCGAAGCTATGAAATAATTTTGGCAAAAGTGTAACCAAGAACATTACCTTTCTAACGGTATATTGAACTCTGAGAAAAATGTATGTAGTCGAATGTTATCGCTAAAATCATCATCATCATCATCATCAACCCGTGTCGATCCACTGCAGTATTAAGGCCTATTCAGCATTTTTCCAACTTTCACGGTCCAGGGTTTTCCTCTGCCACTCTGGTCCAATATACTTAATGATGTCATCAATCCATCGTGCTTTCGGTCTTCTTCGCGGACGTTTGCGATCAAGCGGTATCCACTGCAGGATTGCCTTGGTCTACTTGTCATCCCATCGCCTCGCTATATGGCCTGCCCATCTCCATTTCAATTGCTCTTCCAATGATGTCACAGACTTTCGTTTGTTCCCTGATCCATGCGCAGAACTTTCTGTCTCGTTTTGTAATGCCAAGCATACATCTTTCCATTCCCCTCTGTGCTACCCGAAGTTTTTGAATTGATTGCGATGTAAGTGTCCAGGTGTCACTTCCGTATGTCATAATGGGTAGAACGCACTGATCGAAGACTTTTCTTTTCAGGCAAAGTGGGAGTCTGTTCTTAAACACAATGTTGAGCCTGCCAAATGCCTCCCGGGCGGTATTACCATCCATTGAAATCCTCTACCCAAGATATATAAAGCTGTCAACAATTTCCAAAACCCTTCCTAAAACTGAAATTCTTCTATCCTGAGCGAAGTTATTGAACATAACCTGACTCCTTTTCAGGTTTATTTTCAAGCAAAATGGTTCGCCAGCTCTTTGCAGTTCTTGTATGCGTCTTTGCAGCTCCTCTGGATCTTTTGAAAGGAGAACAATATCACCTGCAAATCTAAGATGGATTAAGTTTGCATCATTGATCCTTACACCATCCTGTTCCCAATCCAGTTTACGGAATACTTCTTCAAGACCAGCCGAGAAAATAATAGGCGATATTGCGTCACCCTGCCGTAACCTCGTTCTACATTAATTCCCACTTCAAGATCATCAAGGTGAATTGTGGCTGTAGCTTCATTATATATCGATTCTAATAGGTTTACATATGCTTTATCTATAATCTTATATATTCCCTTGGCTAAGCAGTACATCCATTATTGCATGCTTTGAGATGGAGTCAAATGTTTTTTCGTAGTCGATAAAAGGCAAGCACAGTGGCATGGTGTATTCGTTGTGCCTTTTTACGGCCTGCTGTACAACCTGGATGTGATCTATTGTACTTAATCCACTTCTGAATCCTGCTTGTTCTCTTGATTGTGCGTCATTCAGTTTTTTAATATTCTTTTAGAAATTATCTTTATGAAAACTATGTACATTGTTGATCGGAGGCTTATTGGACGGTAGTTCTTTAAATCTTCCTGTGCTCCCTTTTTATGTAAAAGGACCACTTCTGCGTTTTTCCATAAGTCAGGTACTTTTTGTCCTTTGAGGCATTTTGAGTATAATTTTGCCAGTGTTTTATGTAAGGCCCGACCACCAGCTTTTAGCATTTCGACAGTTATACTGTCATTTCCTGGCGCCTTGCCGTTTTTCATCGATTCTATAGCATTTGTTACTTCATCCACTAGGATATCTGGCATTTGTTCTTTCGTGGGTATTGTTGTCTTTGATTGGTTCTGATCTTCATATAACTGGGAATAAAATTTTCTGACAACCTCTAACATTTGAGTACGCGCTCTGCATACTGTGCCATCCTCACGTCTTAAGGCATATTTGCGTTCTTTTGTTTCTCAGCTTCTGTTTAACCTTGTTAATTCTTTTGTTTTCTTCCAGGGTTTTTTGCACTAGCTGCATGTTGAATCGGTGCATGTTCTCTCTGATACATTTTTTTATAGTTTTGCAGAGCTCAGTGTACTCCACCCTGCCAAAAGGACTACCTGCATTTCTCATTGCCCGCCGTTTCTTCATTAAATCAATGGATTTTTTGAGATTTTTGTCTGTTTGAGACATTTTGCTTCTGGCACTATTGAAGCAGCCGTTTGAAGCACATTGTTGGTGATTTTTTCATATTGAACTGATAGTTCTACTTCCTCCGGATCTTGTAACACAGCAAACCTGTTTGACAAAGCAATCTCCAAATCGCTTCCCCCCTCCATCAGTTTCTCAGAATCCATTTTGCCCTTCTTTGATCTTATCCTTTTTTCGCGTTCTCTTCGACAGTTAATCCTAACTTTTGATCGTACCATTCGGTGGTCACTTCCAACATTAAAATTGTTAAGGACAGTATAATGGGTAAATATTGTTTTATCGTTGGTCATGATGTAGTCAATTTCACTTGTGAGCTCAGATGAACTTTTCCATGTCCATTTTCTGGGGATATTGTTCTCATAGAATGAATTCATAATATATAGTCCTTGTCTTTCAGCAAAATCAACCAATCTGTCACCACTATTGTCTCGTTCACCAGTTCCATATGCACCAGTTGCATTTTCGTCAGTTCTTGTTGTTCCAATTCTGGCATTAAAATCACCCATCAGGGTTTTGTATCTACATTTCCCCTTGTATAAAAGCTGGGCCACATCATCATAACATTCCTCAATTGCCTCATCCCTATATGGCTTATAGTTGGTGGATAAATTTGGACGATTTGAAGCCTAAACTTTTTATTCAGCTGAATGATGCATTAGGCTAGTCGACTATGTATATATATATATATATATATATATATATATATATATATATATATATATATATATATATATATATATACATATATATATATATATATATATATATATATATATATATATATATATATATATATATATATATATATATATATATATACATATATATAAATATTATTCGTAGAAAAGCTCAATATTCAAATTAAAAATAATGCATACCTTGTATAAGAATTGAAGGTCTGTTATTTCGTGATTTATTGCATCCTAATGTAATTACAATCACTACAGATTCTGTGTTTCAATACATACAGAGACCATAAAGGTTTACTTACTTATTGACCAAGAGTTGCGTGAAATTGCTGTATTACGAAGTTGCAGTGAAGTGTAATTTAATTTGAAATTGCTTTCTAATGCGTCGCCATCAATCAAGTCACATTTGAAAATGATAAGGAAATTACCACTAAGTTCTATTTCTATTAAAACAAAAACTATTCAAAATGTTTCGCATGGGAAATAATAAAACTGTAAGATATAAAGTGATAATTATAATTAATCTCGTGGAGAAAACGGTATCACCAAGTATTTTAATACCTAAAATATAAATGTCAGCAAATATCTATTGCGGAATGCGAAGACGGTCTTTCAGAGATCCAAAGTCTCACTTTGCCTGATCATTCAATATATGATATCTGAGCAACCGATTTTTCCCCGTATTAATAAATGAAACCAAACTGATTTGGACAATTTGTAGTATGCTTTTTCATTTAAAAATTTAAAAACTACGTATGTTGTCATTATTTTACCAACAATAATACATTTTATAGTTTGCTGTTTTTTTTTATTATTTTAAAAGGGCAAATAGGATGCTCTTCATTTTCACAGAGACATAATTTTTAGTTTGATTATTGATTCTGATGGATATATTTTTTGATATTTTGCGTTTTGTGTATTTAAAACTTGGTATGAGCCCTATTGGTAATTTATTATTAAATATGTAAAGAAAATATTGTAGGTTATTTTATATAATTTTGAGTATGGGACAAATCTTTATCACGATTTCATAAAAATCACTTATTTGTAAATTTAAAAAAAATATTGAAAGTACCATGTCTACAATGTACATTTTTGTTTTTAGAGAACAAAGTACTATTTTTAAAGGTCTAATAGAATTAAATATTTCTTCTTGTTCTGCCTGTGGTGCTACAGCCCCTCACTACGCCTTAACCTCCTTCAACCTTTGCCTACAGATCCGGCTGGAGGTAGTCCAGTAGCCCCTTGGCAATTTTTGATGTGCAGTAGTTCTTTATTATCACTTTTTAAATTATCCTGCTATTGCATTTTTGGTCTACCTCTTCTTCTATTATCTTCTAATCGCCACTAGTAGTTGTAGTAGTTGGCTGAATGAGTGTTTTATAGATCCTAACCTTCGTGTTTTTTGTTTATATATCATAGAGCGGGTCTAATTGATCATAGGGGCAAGTTATGCAATCGAAATATCTCGAAGCAACCTACAACAAAAGTGTAAATGGCGAAAAGAAGGGATTATGGGAGGTGAATACATAGCCCGACTGTCAATTGTTGTCCGGAGCTTCGATAAAATAAGAGAACGCCTTGTTTTTTTCGGCGTAAAAAAATATGACAGGTCATCATAATTGTTCTACTGTACTCGTATAAAAACACTTAATGAGGCCCACGTAAGTATCTCAAGATGATTTAATTATTGTTCTTTCGATTATAGATGGTTATTTATTTTTAACTCTTTTTTTATAACATAATTTTATTTTGTTCCCTCAACCGGGTTCCCTCAGGATGACTTTAAAGAGATATGTTTGTATTAATTGTGATAGAGACAAAGATGATTAATAATTTGGGATTATTTATGATCTACGAATATTCTTGATCTCATAATGAGATACTACTTTGATTTAATATTTATTTGCGTTATAATTATTCTTAAATATATAATTTTAAATATAAAAAGTGTATTAATAATCCAAAGATTGGAACGATTTAATTTTGTTTGATTTTAATATTATTTTTCCGGAGATATAATAACAATATGAGTATGCAATAATCATAATGAATAAATATTTGCTTGTTGATTACAATTATTTTGTATTCAGATCATTCTATATAGTCATCAAGTCCATTTTAGCCATTGCTCTACCCCATACCCATGTTCAACTAGCCCCACTAGTGGGGCACAATGAGCAACCTGGAGCGCTCCCGCATTTTCGACAATAACTTTTAAACTTCTACTCGGATTGGATTTTTTTTACACAGCTAGACATTTTGGAGAAGAGTAAATTACGAACCTAACAGAGTAAGAATCAATTAAATCCAATACATATTCTTAAAGTTATGGGAGATCAAGCGAAAATTTGCTCAACTAGCCCCGCTCTACTCTAAGTTTAGATATTAGGACAAAATGCGGGGAGTAAAAAACTTTGTACTCTTCAAAATACAATTTATGATATCTCCTGTATTGATGTTTTTATTAAATTTCCTTCTCAGGTACGTAAATTCTTTGACAACTTCAATATTGTCATCGCCGATTATTCAGATCTGTTCTCTTATTTCTTGTCTGGCCTTTTGAATTTTTACTCCTACCTAGAAATTAAGTATCGTCATCTGGGTTAATCTTGTCCTATTTCCTCTAGGACCTGATACTACTGCTCTCTGTATTATTATCGGTTGTTTTCTTCATTATTTGACGGACTTATTATTTATTTTTGCATGTAGTAGCAGAAAATTAATTATTGTAACTATTGCGCTAATATTGTGAACAGGAAAGCAAATTATACTAGCAGACACCATGTTAAACATCCTTAAGGGGCTAGTATGGTGTCGTCAACTTCCGTTGATAGTGGGGATGTAGAAATTTGTACTTTGTTTCCTAGACACGAATGTTAAATCTGAAAAAATGAATCGCAGGAAAGCAAATGATACCGGCACTCATCATGTTAAACATCCTTAAGGGGCTAGTAAGGGTTCAACTCCCGCTAACGGTGCGGATGTAGAAGTTTGTATTTTGTTTCCTAGATCCGAATGTTAAATCTGAAAAAAGGAATTACTCCTAAGTCCTGCGAGTGACAAAGATGGGCAAGGCCGGATACCTATCGAGTTATCTTCTTTAATCATTTGCCAATTTAAGCACAAACTAAGGGTTCAACAATTCTAAGAGCTCGAGCTTCTCAAACTAAGAGTTTAAGTAAACTTGAAGATATTTACCACTAAACACCAAAACATTTTTTTGAACTGCTCGACGCACGTTTCGCTAATCATGTTAGCATCATCAGGAGATGATTTAATCTAATTCTAAAACTAAACTATGTTCTATTTATATGAAAACCATACCTAACGAAGCGTGTAAAAATCATGAACCGTGAAGTGTACTACGCCTTACAATAATAATTGAAAAAGTTGACTGAAAGGAATCGGTCTTTTATCTCGGTTCATGATTTTTTTTAATTAGTCTTAAAGTCTTTAAGACTAATTTTTTAATTAATCTTTAGTCTTTTAATTAGTCTTAAATTACTAATATCTATACTGTGGTCATGTTCGATTGCATGTTGGGCAACTCAAGATTTTTCATTTCTCCCATATCTAATGTGGGCAATATGTTCTCTATATCTTGTCAATATGGATCTTTTTGTTTGCCCAATATACCTTCGATCACAGTCTTGACAACTAATTTCGTAAATCCCCGACTTTTCATGCTGCTCTACTTTATCCTTTGGATTACCCAGAACTTCTCTTAATTTATTATATGGTTTGTATACAACCTTAATGTCCACTTTTTTCAAAATTTTGTCTAGTCCTCTTGTCAACTGGGCTTCAAATGATATTATCATGAAATTCATGGTAATACCATTTGATTACAAATGATTGACACTAAATTTATAAATTGTATTCCAAGGGCAATTAAATGTACTTTCATTTGATTACCAAGTTGATCTAACCATTTTCAGGTTTCACTTCCATTAATTTGAATTACATAGATTATTATAATTTAAATTTTATGTATTTGGCCATGCCATACATCGCGTTATTGACCTCATTTTTCTGCCACGTCCACTATTATCTTTTTATTTCTCCTCAATGTATTTAATTTTAAATTACCACTGTTACGTCATATAAGTTTTTAGTTTTGCTGATGTTTTTATCTTCACGTGGAACGTATATCAGGTTTAATCTTTCTATCTTTCAAATTTGTTTTCGAAAAAAAAATCTGAGAAAATTTCAGAGCAGTGCTCGTTTAAACTTTTAAAGCACGACATACGTTTTATCTTAATCCAATACAATTGTAAAAATAAAAAGTTTCAGTGGAAAATGCAGGGAAAATTCCGGATATTTCCACATGAATTTGAAGTAATTACTGACGTCAAGTATGTAAATAAAGCAAATGTATTTACTCCATCAAAATAAGCAACATGAAATTTTTGTCTTTGATTATTGATGGTATGTTTTTTAATACGTTTACGTTATATGATTGTAAAATTTCCAGGTGTAGCGGTTAGTAATTTTTACTTTTTTCTTAAAAAAAACGTTTAATTTGGGGGAAACATAAAAAAATGGTTTATTAAAAGTATGCGTGATCGCTAGCTGCCCATTTTTTCCATCTTTCTGGCAATTTGTGGATGTTCTCCCAGACCATTTCATCCAACCAAGTCATCAAACCATTTTTCAGCATCTCCGTAATTGTTGAAGCGTTTCATGAAAAGTACGTGAAACATCGATGAAATCAAGTGGTAATCGGAATGGGCCAAGTTTGATGAGTATGGCGGATGAGGCAAGAGTTCTCAGTCAAGTGCAGAAATGGTGTCTCTGATCACTTTCGCTGTGTGTGATGGGGCGTTGTCGTGCTGCAAAATCACTTTTCCGTGTCTTGTAACTCATTCTGGCCGCTTTTCGATTAATGCATGATTCAAATTACTCATTTGTTGACGGTAGTGAATGGTATTAACTATAACACCTGGCTCATTGTGCACAATATCCTTTTGATCCCACCAAATCCACAACATTGTCTTCTTTCCAAAGGGATTCGTTTTTGCGGTCGATGTTGATGGTTGTCTTAGGTCAACCCACGATTTTCTGCATTTTAGGTTTTCGAAATATATCCATTTTTCATCTCCATTCAAGATCCGATGTTAATAAGTCTTTTTTTCATGCCGAGAAACCAAAACTTCGTACAGCTGATGTGGTACCCACTTTCCTGCCTTCTGGATCTTTCTTATGTCATGTAGACGGTCACAAATAGTTCGGCGGCCAATATTTAACCTATCTGCCATTTGTTGTTGACTTTGCATATCGTCTTCTTCCAACAATGCTTGCAATTTACCATCTTCATTTTTTTTCGGCTGACCTGAGTTTTCTTTGTCTTTTATGTCGAAATCAGAACTTTTGTATAATCCAAACCAACACCCATTGGTTCTTCTTCCACTGCGACATTGTCATTGTAAGTTTTAAAGAGTATACGATGGCTTTCACTCATGTTTCTTTTGATTGGACAATAAAAGCAGTAAGGGCTGCAAATGCTCTTTATTTGGCTCGAAACTGGATTTATTTACCACATGAAAAAGGATCAATGATTTTTTTGAAAGGTACTGCGGCTCTCAACAAAATGACTTAAGAGATTAGACTGTGAATCTGAATTCTATATATATCAAGGAGTGGGTGATTTAACACTAATATAATTGGGATTTAATTTTTTAGTAGAATATCTTGATGCCTATATATATATATATATATATATATATATATATATATATATATATATATATATATATATATATATATATATATAAATATATATACAAATATATATATATATATATATATATATATATATATATATATATATATATATATATATATATATATATATATATATATATATATATGTATTTATATGTATTTATATGTATATTACATATATTATATATATTGATGCATCAAGGGGAGTATGTCAGTAACCAAAATTGGTGCTATTGAAAGATAATAAAAAAAAAATAAGTGACAGAAATAGGAACACCAAGAAATAATGATAAAATTAAAAAAAACTATTTTATAAATTTATTGTTATTGTTAAACAGTACAACTGATTAAAATTGGAAGATATAATTACTACTAGTTAGGGAGCTACAATCAGTAATGGGTGGGTATTAGGTATTTATTTAATTAGGTGGTCAATTTCCTCTTAAGGTATAGTGTCCCATGCTACTTCAATTTCACCCCGTAGTACCTCCAATGTCTGTGAAGTCAAGGCAGGTGGCGCTGCCAAGGCAGTGCAGTGTTTTGGGCTCCTTCCAAGTGACGTAAACTAACACGTGTACGTATGGGCCTGCATTGCCCTGCTTGAAAAGTGGATTTGGAAGTGTTCAAAGGTAGCGTAACAAATGGGGGTCTACAATTTTACCAAAAAACTAGAGGTGGCCTGCTATGATGTGCGATGGCATTCCAAACCATAACACCCACTGTGCGATGTACGTGCCTCTCCATGAAGAACTCTCGATTTCGTCGTTCTCCGCAATATCTTCTTACATAAGCACAGACGTCATAACCACTTATACAGAGCGGGACTCGTCACTAAAAACAATACAGTTCCATTCCGTATCCTACTGATGTCTTTATCTGTATCACTCCAGCCGTTGACGCCGGTGTTCCGCCGTTAAAGGTAAAGCCAGATATAGTTTCTAAGAAACGAATCCAAAAGGTCTGATTTTGCGGTAGATTGCTCGCATTTCAATTAACCTTCTAAGTTCTTCGTACCACTGGTAAGCAATTGGTAATCTTGAAGTTAAAAAACGGTTTCTTATGTCCAAGAACCGAAGACGACGCTTCTGGAGTTCTATTGTAGCTGGACGGCGTCCTGTGGTGCCTCCAGCTTGTTGTTGTAGACCTTCTTCGGTCCACGCTTGTCAAGTTTTCAACACTGTGAGAACAGTCTTATTCATTCTTCTTCCAATTTCCCGAAAAGATAATCCGGCCTCTCTTAGACCTACTATGCGGCCTCTCTCAAATTGTGTCAACTGCCGGAAAATTTGCACTCTAGGAATGATAAATTTTTTAATTAAAATAAATTGCAGTAATGTGCAGCTGTATAATTGCAGCTGAAATTTTGATCATTTATTTCTAAGGCAAAATTATACAAAATATAATTAAAACTTTTACTGCGTGTTCCTTTTTCTATGGCATTTAGTATATTGCTGTCAAATCTCAAAACTTTACACGTAGTAGTGTAAAGTTTTGAGATTTGACAGAAGGAATTATCGTAAGTCTGTGGAAAAACAGAGTTATTTAGTTGTGTTTTGGAAATTTTGTTAAACATTACAAAATGGCAAAAAATAAAATACACGCAAACTCCGATATATGTGCTGTATTTTGTGGAGGTGCCGTTAACGATTCCACGTGCTGTAAGTGGTTCAGAAAGTTTCGTGAAAACAATTTTAATCCTAGCGATGCACCGCGTTCTAGACGATCGACCGAGACTGACGGCGACGAAATATTGGCGCTAATTCAAACTGATCGGAATAGAAAAAGTTGAGGGATTGGTAAAATTACGGAAATTAACCAGTCAATAGTATTCCGATGATCACTAGTCTCTTTGGAATTTGTGGAGTCTGAGTTAATGAAGAAAAATTTGATAAATCGATTTTCTGCTCTATTGAAGCACAATAAAGACAATCCATTTTTAACCCTAGAATGCTTAGGTGACTCGCATGCCAATAATTGTATCTATATAGTTTTATTTAACGTTTAAAACAACAAAAAAGAAACTTTTATTTCAATAAAACAAGCTTTATTTTAAATATTCAGTACATATTTTAGCTCTGTGGTAATTACAAACAGCTTTAAAACACATCGAACATGCAGTTTTTTTTTCGGTCATATGTTTTCGGACATAAAGAGCAGCGAATTTGTTTTTGCAATATTGTTGATGGTAGATGAACCGTTTCTTCTCAGCTCATAAACAGCATATCCTTAATTGATTCTTTTAATGTTCGAGGTAATTTTTTTGTTAAACGTCTTTCCATATGTGTCCTTGCAAGTTGTAGTTCAAGTTCAAATACTTTTTTGTTTGTCAAATACTTTTTTGTCTATCAAATACTTTTTTGTGTACAATATACTTGTCATCATGGCATAAAGAAGCGTGATGGCCATCTATGTGTCTTACGAGAATGATCAAAACTATCAACGCCACCTTTTGTCGAATTATAAAAATTGATTATTTCAGGTTTTCTATTTTCATCTATTACCAGAATGCATTGTCGATAAAGGCAGCACAGATTTGACTTTCTGAGGGGTGAATGACACTAACGTTTTTTGATTGTCAAATCCAAACTGAGATGATATAATTTCGTTTCGTTTATTTGGAAGAAATAATGGAGGAATTTTCTTCTTATTTTTTTTCTGAGAGTACCTACTGTAGTTAAGTTGTAATGAGCTAGCATTTGGTCAGCCAAGGGGATGGAAGTAAACCAATTGTCTCTTGTCAATTTACTTCCTGTTCCGTGAATTTGTTCTATCAGTTTCATTACGTAATAATCTGGGAGATCTTCTTTATTTGATCTGTCTTGTTTGCCGATATAAGGAATAGTCACACATTGTTATAACTTTAATACGATATTTGTCAGGTTTTGAAGAAATATTCGAAAAGGGCAATTACTTCGAAACCCCAATAATTGTTCGTCAATTGTACAATAACTCTGAGGGGTATATTATTTTGTACAGTTAGATATGAATATCTTTCATATACAATGTATTGGAGAAAATTTATCTTCTCGGTTTTTAACGATTTTGTCATCAAATCTGAGGTCACTTTCTAGGAATCTAAATCTTGTTTCATTCATTATGTATCGATATAATTGTGTTCCATGTTTTGCTATATGCTGCTATATAAAGCATTCCTATGAAAGCCAACATCTCATCGGCATCTATATCATAGACAAATCCATAATTAACAACATATTTCTCCTCTTGTCGTTATATTTTCATATTAGTATACAAAACAATATAGTATTATATAAGCCTATAATATCCACGCTAAAGAATAACTTCCAAGCCTCTAACTCGGTTATAATATTTGTAGCCCCATCTTTTGGTCCTGGAAAACTTAAAACAGTGTTTCGTTTGTGGTGTGCGAGTGCGACATTGAAGCTTAGTGGTCCAAATATGCCCATTTTTCCGTTTTATTATTTTTCCTGTAAGCTGTTGTTCCGTCTCATCCCCTGCTCCACTTTTCTTCTGCTGAGTAGGTGATCTCTCTCTGTTGAAACAATATCTTCGTAGTCAGTGCCGCTTTATTCAAATTAGGTTCATTATCCAGTTCATCATTCTATCGTAATAGGGTTTTGTCCAAATTTTTATGGCTATCCGACCGAATAGCCATCTAAAAAACGTTATTTTTGATTTTTTAAATAAAATAAAATTATAGCCAATGCTTACCTGGGGTTACTTGTCACCCCACATACAAAATATCTAAAACTATTTTACTGAACAAACACATGTGACCAACAACACATAGACTTTAATGTTAAACATAACGAAATCGGCGTTGTTGCCAATTCATTCATAAAAAAGTTATGGATATTTCGGGTATATATATATATATATATATATATATATATATATATATATATATATATATATATATATATATATATATATATATATATATATAAAAAGGGTATTCCATTAAGAGGTTTCGAATGTTGGTAACGAATAAAAGAAACGTTTCATAACATACCTGAAAGTTATTTATGGTAGTACGAAGCTGGATAGTGCACAATTATACGTGGAATACAACATCTGTCAAATGACCGCTACTTCTCTGGCAGCTCACAATTCTTTTGTTGAAATTCTCGATTACTGATGAACACATTTGCGGAGTTATGTCACGAAGTTTTCGCCTAATTTCTTCTTTCAGCTGTTGAACGGTTTGCGGATTATTTTCGTAAGCTTTGCTCTTCACATAGCCCCACAAAAAATAGTCTACCGTCGTCAAGTCACATGACCTTGGTGGCCAATTTACGTCCCCATTCCGGGAGATCAGGCTCCCTCCAAACTGTGTATGCAATAAAGCCAATGTTTCACGTGCTGTATGACATGTCGCACCATCTTGTTGGAACCACATATTCTCTAAATCCATGTCCATTATTTGATCCCATAAAAAAACATCAATCATCGTTCGGTATCGATCTCCGTTTTCTGTAACAGCTCGTTCATCTTCATCTTCAAAAAAATACGGTACAATGATACCCTCAGTCCAAAAATTGCACCAAACTGGGACACGTTGAGCATGCATCGGGATTTCGTGGATTTCTCTAGGATTTTCATTGCCCCAGATGCGACAATTTTGTTTATTTACGTAACCGTTTAAGTGGAAATGAGCCTCGTCACTGAAAATGATTTTATCGCATAAATGATTGTCATTTGCCTTCATCTGGCTTTAGCTCCTGTGCTAGCTGAATTTTGTAAGGATGTAGACTTAAGTCTTTTTTCAAAATTCGCCACGTTGAAGTTCTGCTGATACCCAAATGTTGCGCGCGCCTATTAACAGACATTTGTGGATTTTCAGTAACACTTTCACGAACCGTCTGAATATTTTCAACCGAACGAGCAGGACGTTCCCGGACTTTTGTTTCGATATCTTTCACAGATCCGGTAATGTCGGATCTACGCACTATTTTGCGAATGGTTACTTCTGACGGACGACTGCATACACCAAAGTATTCACAAATTCGCCGAAATGTGGCTCTCACAGAACCCCATTTTGAAAATACGTTTTAACAATGTAAACACGTTGTTCTCGCGCTCCATTGCTGAAATTGTACTGAATTCCACAATGAAACCGAATAACATAAACAAAGTTTGAGATAAGAAGACTAGCAAAACAAAACATTCGAAATCTGACATTGACATTGACAGATGTTGTATTCCACGTATATATACGTATATATATATATATATATATATATATATATATATATATATATATATATATATATATATATATCCACGTATATATATATATATATATATATATATATATATATATATATATATATATATATATATATATATATATATATATATAAGTGTATGAAAATTCCTATTCCATACCTAGCTACAATTTCAATATATTCTCTATTAATCGCTTACCATTATACGATTTCAGTTTAGGCGATCTCCGTAAATTTAGAGTACATTAGAGTACAAAATTTGTTAAAATTTCTTTGTGGTAAGAAGTCATCTTACGCCCAAAATTTGTTTGTGTTTTATGCTTTCGAATTTAACAAACGATTTTTTGCTAGTTATTAAGGAATTTTGTGACTGAGTTTACCTATTGAACCTGTACTGTAATGTTTGTAGTCTCTGGTCAGTTTTTTAGTTTTGTTCTCAAATTTCCCACATATCTCTTGCATAGGGATAAAGGAGCTGCCTTCATTGTATTTACAGCATAATAACATTACCAACAATGAATCAGTGGAATGGAAAAACTTATGATTCTATTGCAACTTTTTATTTGTTGGTTACCGCAATGATAATCGTTCGCTAGAGATAGCTAGGCCGTTCGTGGATGGATCCAAAACGACAATTTTTTGAGGATTTACTTGGATACTGACATAATAACCGATACAAAAATATTTGCTAATCGCCCTGATATAATTGTGATTAATAAAAAAGATAAGCAAAGAACAATTATTGATATTGCAATACCGCTAGATGACAATATTGGCAAGAAAATGTTGAAAGGTCACGAACTGAAAGAAATATATAGATTTAAAAAAATACTCATTCTATCTATAATCTAGTAATGGTCTTATAGAGAAAACACAGCAAGGATCACTGAAATCTTTAGGGATATTTAATACAATCTGGAGCTATTGCTTCATTCCAAAAAGCGGTGATACTAAGCAATTGCAATATCATCCGCAAAGTCTCGGCAAAAAAAAAGAAAAAAAATTATATCTGGCCTTATTCCTGATGATGTTCCGGGGTCTGAAAGGTCCGGAGTCTGAAATGTCCGGTATCTAAATTGTCGTCCAGTTTCTGAGATGCCCGGTGTCGGAAACTCTCTTAAAAATACCAAAAAATATGCCTGCACTAATCGATAATACCTCGAATGGAGAGTGTTACTTAACTTGAACCGGCTGCGGTGTTGACAACTAGGTCGCCGTTTTTGACAGGCCCGACTGGCCTTATGAAGCAAGACATACGCGAGCCAGCACTACCAGTAACGGGCATTATATTTTTAAACGCTACAGTATTGTGTATTTTTCGGAGTTAATTCAAATTAATATCAACAGTAATGATACGGGAACGTCTTGTCATGCCATTAGTATGGATTAAAAATCTTGATAAAACTGGTTCTGCACTGAAAAAACCTCGAAGCAGAGAATTAATTTTTTTTGTTAATAATGATGATACTTTTTGGGTATTATAAATCTACCACTACGTTGATAAAAAGTTGAAAATATTAGTGGTAATTCCATAATACACTAAATAAATATTTATATAAACTATTTGCGTTCCTTTCTCTTAAACAAATTCCAACAACCTTTTCAAGCAGTCGATTATTTATGGTTTAAGTAAATGATCAGTTTAAGTCTCACTATTCTAACTCATAATTATTGAGATAATTAGAATGTTTTCAGTAATGTTTTAATTATTACACAACAGGAACAATAAATAGTTGTTTAATGCTAAACAGATACATAACTATGAAAAAATAAATATGTCAAATTAACAACTAACAAACACAACGGAATGAACACATGCGGATAAAGAATACAATAAAAAAGAGGTTGGTTTAGAAAACCTTTTAATATTATGTAAATAACGGCAAAAGTGAACAAATATTTTTCCTGTCAACAACCAAGCTTGCTTGGAAATACGTGGACCCTCAATTTACATAAATGATGTATATGAAAATACATTTTTTGTTCTTCATTTTTATATTAGGTTTTAGATTAATTATCTATTTTTCATCTTTTCGTTTTTTTTATTGCGCTTTTGAAATATACCTTTAGTCTATGATAGTGATCATATATCCTGTTTGATTCTCATCAATTTTCCCTCATCAGTCAATATATAGTCACATTTTTGGCCTTATATATTTATATTAACTCCTACAGTTGAACCGCTGAAAGGTTATCCGTACGTCATCAATTGACGATTATATCATACACATTGTCTCACTATGTTCTTTTTATTTCACTCAACGAGAAAGAAGGATATAAAAATATATTAATGTCTTCGTGTATGAATATATTCAAGCAGTAAGTTACGATAGCGTTACGGCGTGGTATAAAGCGAAAGTAAGATAAATAATTAAAATGTGTTTGTTCGTAATGCTGCTTAAAAGTTGTTCAATCAATTTCAGCAAAAACAATAAACTTATCTGAAGAAAGTAAAACGGAAGTTCGAAATACGTTGTATAAAACGTTTAGATAATTATATGAAACATTTGAAATAATATTTGTGATAAATGTGTAATGCCACAGTTTAAAAGTCCCTATATTCCCACAGTTTAGTAACATTATCATCATATAAAAATGGGTCTCAACCACAATGTTTATAGAGAGAGAAAATAATGATTTTGACCAATAACAAAATAATTTCATTCATTGGCTACTTCCTTGAAGTTTCATGGTAACTTGAAATTGTTCGTACCATTTTAATCTGATAGAAAATATAAAATTCTCTGAAAAATTTCGGTTTATCACATAAAACTTTACAATAATGACAAACATTTGAAATTGTTCGTTAAAATATTAATTTATAACGAAATAATTAATTTATTATGAAAGTTACCATTAATTTGATTAATAATTTTTGATTTGATTCATATGAATACAACTGATGACGTACTGGAATTCGTTCAGCGGGGTTCAACTGTACCTGAGATGATTAATATTATTATCATTGTAATTTGTACTTTTACGGTTCTATCCTGATCGAATTTCTATTAAATTAGATCTTAAAATTAAGCCTAGAACTGCATGGTCTTCCGCATGATGGGCATTTAAGATCAGGAAGATACATAATTTGTACACTCGGTCCAACCTACTTGGTGTTTCACACCTGCCTTTAAGAAATTATTTTCCTCATGCAGCTGCACTGCTCTGAATGTCTTTTCACGCCATTTGAGTCTGTCTTTTGCTGTCTTTTCCCATTCTGACATGAAGTTCTTTAGAGACGATTTTATAATGTCTAATTATCTTCCTTTTGGACCCCCCAGGTTTCGTTTCTTCTTCTTGAATTAGAGGTTGTGCTTTGATATTCCGCTGTCCTGCATCATCTGACCTAACCAGCTTTATATAGAAGAGTGGGAATTATGATGGCATTGTAAAAACTGATTTTAGTGTGTTCCTTTAAGTTTCGGTTAATAAACTCCCTTCTCATTAGACGTCCAAAATTGGCACCAGCACGCTGTATATTCTAGTTGTGAGCCCTAGGGAGTAGGCAGATTGAGACCTGCCTTAGGACGACCTGCGGACGTTTGCGATCAAGCGGTATAAACTCCAGCATTGCCTTAGTCCACTATATATAGTATATATATATATATATATATATATATATATATATATATATATATATATATATATATATATATATATATATATATATATATATATATATATATAGAAGGGATTTCCATACTTTTAGAATATATTTTAGAATATATATATATATATATATATATATATATATATATATATATATATATATATATATATATATATATATATATAAAAATCAAAACAGCGTATATCAGTTTTTGAAATGGAATGTCTAATATTTTTCATTTATCTCAGTTATTCTTGTCACCCTGTATAACGTAGGCAAGTTTTGGTTACATTAACAGTTCAAGTTTCACTAAAGTCATAGTTTCACTAATATAATAACTACCAAAAATAATGATCCCAGATCAAAAAATAAGTGATATCTGATACTGCAAAATACAGTCTGCAATTTCGATATTTTTACAAAATGGCGGATATCGGTAAAACCATTGGGTTTTGATATAGAACATGTTTCACAAAATGTTTAGAATCAATAGCAGAATGCAAAAATGGATTAACATATAGAGTGTTCAATATGAAAATACAAAACTATATCCCGCCACGGTTTTGTAAGACATGCATAAATAAAATTAATTTGATATTATTCAACCTATTTAGTTATAATTTTTCTCGATCGCCAGCCATTCTCGATATATCAACCGATACCCTATACATATATTATACATTATACATTCATTATATACCCTATATATATATATATATATATATATATATATATATATATATATATATATATATATATATATCATCATCAGCCCGTATCGATCCACTGCAAGATCTGCTTGTTCTCTTGGTTGTGCGTCATTCAGTTTTTTTAATATTCTTTTAGAAATTATCTTAGTGAAAACTTTGTACATCACTGATAGGAGGCTTATTGGACGGTAGTTCTTTAAATCTTCCTGTGCTCCTTTTTTATGTAAAAGGATCACTTCTGCATTTTTCCATAAGTCAGGTACTTTTTGTTCTTTGAGGCATTTTGAGTATAATTTTGCCAGTGTTTTATGTAACGTCCGACCACCAGCTTTTAGCATTTCGACAGTTACACTATCCTTTCCTGGAGCCTTGCCGTTCTTCATCAATTCTATAGCATTTGTTACTTCCTCCACTAGGATATCTGGCATTATATATTGTTCTTCCGTGGGTATTGCTGTCCCTGACTGGCTCTGATCTTCATATAACTGGGAATAAAACCTTCTGACAATCTCTAACATTTGGGTACGCGTCTTGCACACTGTGCCATCCTCACGCTTTTAAGCATATATTTGCGTTCTTTTGTTTCTCAGCTTCTGTTTAGCTTTGTTAATTCCTTTGTTTTCTTCCAGGGTTTTTTGCACTAGCTGCATATTGAATCGGCGCGTGTCCTCTCTGATACGTTTTCTTATAGTTTTGCAGAGCTCAGTGTACTCGACCCTGAAAACAGGACTACCTGCATTTCTCATTGCTCGCCGTTTCTTCATTAAATCAATGGTCTCACTGGAGATTTTTGTTTGTTTGTGTCATTTTTCCTCTGTTGCTATTGAAGCAGCCGTTTGAAGTCATTGTTGGCGATTTCTTCATATTGAACTGATATTTCCACCTCCTCTGGATCTTGTAACGCAGCTAACCGGTTTGACAAAATAATCTCAAAATCGCTTCCTCTCTCCAGCAGTTTTCCAGAATCCACCTTGCCCTTCTTTGATCTTACCATTCTTTCGCGCTCTTTTCGACAGTCAATCCGAACCCTTGCTCGTACCAGTCGGTGGTCACTTCCAACATTAAAATTGTTAAGGACAGTACAATTGGTAAATATTGTTTTATCGTTGGTCATGATGTAGTTAATTTCGCTTGTGATCCCAGATGGACTTTTCCATGTCCATTTTCTGCTGATATTTTTCTTATAGAATGAATTCATAATATATAGTTCTTGTCCTTCAGCAAAATCAACTAATCTGTCACCTCTATTGTCTCGCTCACCAGTTCCATATGGGCCAGTTGCATTTTCGTCTGTTCTTGTTGTTCCAATTCTGGCATTAAAATCACCCATCAGGATTTTGTACCTACATTTCTCCTTGTATAAAATCTGGGCCACATCATCATAAAATTCCTCAATTTCCTCATCTTTATGGCTTATAGTTGGTGCATAAGCTTGGACGATTTGAAGCCTAAATTTTTTATTCAGCTGAATGACGCATTGGGCTAATCGGTCGGATGTACTTTCAAATTTTACCACACTGTCCTTCAGCTTTCGATTGATGAGGAATCCAATTCCGCCACATCGGCCATTTTCCGTATCTCGAGTGTAGAGTACGTGTCCAGTTGGTTCCAGTTTGATTAACTCTTCACCCTTCCTTCGTGTTTCACAGAGCCCAATAATATCCCAATGTATGTTGTCAAGTTCGATTAACAGTTCTTGCAATCGGGCCTCTGTTTTCATAGTCCGTATATTTAACGTTGCAATGTCAAAAGTCCAATGGCAGCCTGATCTAACCCGGTGATTCTTAGCACCCTCGGCCTTGGGACAGGTGCCGTAGGTAGTTGCCCCTTGGCCTCCGGGGAATGAGGGCCGTGTTTGAGGTTGTACTGTCATATTTCAACATATTGAAATACCATGTTGAAGGTATGGACCGTAATCTGCCACGCTGGTCCAATGCGGGTTGGCAGATTTTGGATCATGTTAGTCTGAGGCCTCCACTTTGACCTGTCCGCCAGGGGTGACCCTCCCAGGAGCATAGACTCCAGACGGCATAGCTCAAAGCTTCATTGCCCTACTCAAACCTCTTTACCACGTCAAGGTCTGATCCACAAAGGGGATACACACAAACCACAAAAAAAGGGGATACCACAAAATATATATATATATATATATATATATATATATATATATATATATATATATATATATATATATATATATATATATATATATATATATATATATATATATATGGTTGCGTTTTATGTATCCGGAATAATAAATTGAACCAATTTTCATAGCACTTTTTCCATTACGATTGAGGAATCTCCAAAACATTTGAACGCATCAACCACTTCTTCTGGCGTCGAAAATCGAAAATCGTTGCCCAAGTACTTTATTCTTCACGGATGGAAACAAACATAAATCATTGGGTGCGAAATCAGGACTGTATGCCGGATGATCGATCAATTCGATATTTTGACCGGTCAAATATTGAGTTCTTCAGTCTGAAGTGTGAGAGCTCGCGTTGTCATGGTGGAAAATGATGCAGAGTCGCTGGTTGTTTTTTCTTATTTCTTCAAAGACTTTTGACAAATAAATAATTGTGTACCATTTAGAATTAACCATTCTATGATTCCTTAGTTGCGTTGTAGCCACATGCCCATTTATCTCAAAAAACAAGCGACATTTGCTTCGAAGTGTTTGTTGCGCGAACAACTTTTGTTGGGTTTGGTTCATTTTGAAGGACTTCGTTTCCGACTGTTGGATTACCGACTGCTCATACGCATAGATACAAGATTCGTCACCTGTGTAGATGTTATTGATTTTTTTGAGCACGATTGAATTTTTTGAATATTTATATGCACCAATCGACAAGAGCCTTTTTTGAGCGATTGCTAAATTATACAGCGCTCACAAATCTTTTTCGGGGCTAAATGTTCATACAGGGCTAAATGCCCAGGGATGCCTCAGTCACACGGCATGTCACATGGCGATCTTGCTTTATCAGTTAAGCTGTTGCTTTATCAGTTAGCTTTAACAGATGAACTGTTGTTGAGATCCAGCACCGTTTTCCTTCCTCATATTGCAGCTTTACAATGCTAACCTTCTATAATAACAATTCATAACTGTTAAGTCAAAAACATATTGTATTATAAAATCCGCATAATTTTTCATATATTAATTTTTATTACAAAGAATGAATAAATTTGATTTTCTGTGGGTAAAATTTTAATTTATTTAAAATTTTTGGTAAAATAAAAAATATATGAAAGACTTTACTTTTAGAATAAATGGAACAAGTCGTTTTAGAAGCATCATCAGCTTAGCCTTTAACAAAAAATACTTTTTTGTTGTTCAATTCAGCATACCATCTATCATTATAAAAAAACTTTTCTAAAGGCAATCATTTTCTTTACACTTTTCGACGTTTGTTTGAGATATGTTTTCATAAATAATGAATAATGCCTTGGAAATTTATTATTCTTGTTGCCACAGGTAGAATGTGGAGTACTAAAGCATAAATGAATAAACAGTAAATATAAATAAAAAAACAATTTTGTGTACGAGTATAAAATATTATATAAAAATCATATACCCTTTTAATATTGTTTACATTTAAATAAATAAAAAAATATTTAAAATTAACTCATATATCAGTGAGTCCTAAACCTGTTCTCCACAAATTATTTGATCTAATTCCAAATTGACAATGAAAAAGAATAGAGAAGCCTGTAGGACGCGCATCAGCAGGAGGGAAGCTGGATATCAAAGAATACACAGAGAAAAAAAGCCGAATGTATAAAAAGCTTAAAAGTCAAAAAAAGAAAATTGGATCAGCCGAACAATGGAGAAACTAGAACACAACAATAAAGACAATAGGAAGATATTTAACCTGATGAAGGAACAAACCAGGAACAAGAAAACAACGCCAGCTTACCATAATGGAAGGAAACAACGGATAAATACGCCATAAATAAATAAGGTACAGATAAAGACTCAAAAACGAGAAGAGGCATTTCCTATTATATGAAGAATACAAGGGAGTAATAAAAAAACTTAAAGCAAATAAAATTTCAGGACCAGATGAAGTAAGAAATGAGTATGGAGAGGAAGACTTACAAGCTAGAGTGCACGCATGAATTACACAAATATGGTACGAGGTAATGATGCTGCAAGAATTGAAAGAGGTACCAATAATATAAAAGGGAAACCTTCGAGAAAGTAAGAACTAAAGAGAAATAATGTTGCTAAACTCAGCTTAAAATATACTAACTATACTGATAAATAACCAAGCAATCGACAATCTGAGAAGAGACATTATACTGAAAGACGCAGAGAACATGAAAATATGAGCAAAACTCACTAGCAGCAATGATGATTAAAGAAGGGAAATCGGACAACATCGAAATCAACACAGGACAGGGTGATATAGCATTAGATAAAATAATCAAAAAAGTAGACGTAAAGGATAATGAATAAATACGTACAGGTAATAGGCTGCGTAGACGACCTCACCATCATAGCCAGAAATGAGAAAAGTCTAGAAGAAACGCTCATAGAAATAGAGAGAGAAGTCCAAATTAGAGGTTCATATATAAACAAAGAACATAAAAAGCATGAAATGAAGTAGATCGAACAGATACAAAAAGTTACTAAAAGACAGAAATACAGACACAAAAAGTTACTAAAAGACAGAAAGATGGTACAAAGAGGAGACTCTATAAAACAATCATAAGATTCATTATAACGTACGCAGCAGAAACGCTGATCCTCGCCACCAGGGAGGATGAAAAGCTAAGGGTCTTAGAGAGGAAAATAATAAGGAGAATGTATGGACCCAAGAAGCTAGGAGTAGATTATCGAAGCCTAATGAATCATAAAATCATAGAATTATTTAATAAATAATATATAGTACGTTACAAATGGTAAAGGTTCAGAAAATCAGATGGTATATACAGATCAACCGGAGGCAACAAGAAAGTATTATATTGGCCATTCACCAACTGGAGAGCGGTGGGTAATACGCTGACGGGAAGACCGAAAGTAAGATAGAATGATCAGGTTGTAACAGACATAAGATGAATACAATTACAATGGTGGAGTTATATAGGATGGTGGAATATAGGACAGAAAGGATTAGAGAAGAATTCTGGACAAGGTTAAGACACACAGCACACTATAGAAGCAAGGGAAGTAGATGTGGAGTGATTTACAGCAACAAAAATATCAGATGAACCGTCAATGGTGGCTTCAATTCCTCAGGAATGAACAGCCGATGATGATGACGATGATGATGATAATGATGATGATGACTTCCAAATTACTACTTAAATTACTACTTAAATTACTACTTAATTACTACTTCAATTTATATTTACTGCAAAATTAATTCTATACTATACGATTTTAGGTAATGTTTAAACTGTTTGTAGACGGGTATAGAGTACTGCCCGACACCACAATTTTCTTGTTCTGGTCGGTGTTAGGCACTGCTCAGCATGAAAATATTTTCTGTCTCAACCTGTTCAGACCGGGCGGCATCTATAGATAGATGTCGCTTTGAGCTCTAATACCTCATACCATAAAAAATTAATTTGTATATTTTAATTTGAAATAAACTGTAACTATGTCTAGAAAAGAAGTGCGAATAACTTGTCATATAATACGAAGATAAAGGCATGATAGTGATTTATCAGGTAGTGTTATATTTATTTTGATGATAAATATGTATGGCAAGATATAACCGCCTTGGATGAATACTGCCCTAGAATTTCTTTTGTAACTGAGTTTTGTGTTTTTAATATCAAGCAGCGTGAAATGCGTTTGGAATTTGGGCGATTATGTGCACCATAAAATTCACGAAGTGCTCTATAAGTTTGGTGTACAGAACACTGATTTTGATAACAAATTCCGACAATGTGAAAGCGTTGTTTTGATGTTAAACGTTTCATGATAATTCACCTGACATTTGATGTGCCATGATAATTACCTTGATGATACTTGCCATGATGATATTTGCCATGATGATATTTGCCATGATGATATTTGCCATGATGATATTTGCCATGGTGATATTTGCCATGATGATATTTGCCATGATGATATTTGCCTTGATGATTTGACAGCGATCCCTGATTGATAGTTCGGACCGAATTCCGTGCAAGCGTATTTCTGATTAAAGATTTAACGGCAGTAAAATGCTTTCTGTTTTAATACGACCATGGATAACTTAGCAAAAAAAATTAAAACATAGTTAGGATATGCACTCAGGATATGCATCTCATTTACTTCAGCTTCATTACAGTTTAATTACAACTACTTAAAAAGTTTCGAATATAATTAGATATTAAATATAGCGTCTAAAACTTGTGTAATACCAAGTAATAAGCAATAAGGATTAAAAGTTTTATATTTATGATATAAGGGAACATTTAATAATTGACAAACTACTCGTGCAAGTTTATATTTTTTGGTTTAGAAACAAAATTGCGCTCATCTAAGTTCTTTATACCAGATATATAAAAAATATTGGCCCACGGGGCATTTAAAACCAAACAAGTAAATTTTCTTTTTAATATATATGACAATATAGCAGAGACTTTATACATGGGTTATTTTTTTGGGCATTGTTAACAATAATAAAGGGTGGGGCAAGTATCACGCTACCCTTTTTTTGGTGCTGTTTTATAGTCGTGATATTTGTAAAAATTTAGGATTGGCAGTGAAATTGTAATTTACATAGAACATAATACAAATATTTGGACAATTTAGGCGAAAATATACTAATTGTTTGGCGCTTTAGAAAACAATAATTTATAGTTTATTTAAACAATTTTAAGAAATTGTAATAGTAGGTTATGCATCAGTTAAAAAAAACTAAAGTGTTTGGGTTAGAGGCGCATCAGCAACTAGGCTATTTAGCGACTGCTATGCATCAGTGTTTGAACAATGTATAACACCGAAAAAAATATAGAAAAAATATAGAAAAGAAAAGAAATTATAGAAAAAAAAATGTCGTGTTTCTTTTAAAAGTTAAAAATAGTTTAAATTATTGCGTTATTCTTGCTTCATCTTTCATATAGCTAGTACAGAAAAGTGGTATAATTCTTGTTAAGTAGAGAAAAACGTTAATACAGGGTCTAAAGGATAGCTCTTTCGTCTATTTTAAAGGAAAAATAACTATATAATCTACTACATTTTGAAGTTTCATGTTTCATATCAACAAATGTGAAGTTTCAAGTGGATGTGTCGATACATTCGTACAAAAAAAGTAGCTTAAAGTAAACGTATCAGTGAAAATACACAGGAGCTAGTGTAAGGAACACTAAGGAAACAATTTTTCCTGTGCTCCACGTAAATTCTCAATTCTTCAGTCACCATCAAACGCCAACAAACATCTTCGGAGACCAGTTTTTGGCCTTAAGCCGTCATCAGTCGGGCTCAAGTTGAACGTTTGAAAGCAACTGAAGGCTTGACCAGGGTCCTGATCATATTAATCGGCCAAATCGGATGAAAGCAGCATCGAAATGCAGCGCACGCCATCCGATGGTTCGTAACAGTACTGCTGTCTGAAACCGTTCGGACCCAAACCCAGGCCCTATATTCAGGTACCAGATATGCATGAAAATACACAGTGGGCTAGTGGAGAATATTTAAAATATTCAAAAAACAAGGAAGCAATTTTTTCTGTGCTCCACGTAAATTCTTGGGTTTGGGTCCGAACGGTTTCAGACAGTAGCACTGTTACGAACCACCGGATTGTGTGAGCTGCATTTCGATGTTGCTTTCATCCGATTTGGCCGATTAATATGGTAAGGACCCTGGTCAATCCTTCAATTGCTTTCAAACGTTCAACTCGAGCCTGACTGATGACGGCTTTAGGCCAGAAACCGGTCTCGGAAGATGCTTGTTGGCGTTTGATGGTGACTGAACGATTGATAATTTACGTGGAGCACAGGAAAAATTGCTTCCTTGTTTTTTGAATATTTTAAACGTATCAGTGTTAATTTTTAAAATGGAAAATATTGAAAATCAGAAATCTTTTCACTATACTTGCAAAACACTTCCAAGCTGCCAATCCCTTTTCATTTAATTTTAGAAGTTTCCTTATTTGAGGAGGAATAAATATGCCTTCTTTTAGTTTTGCATCACTTAATTGAGGAGATGTTTTTTTTTGGGTACTTGAAACCATTACCTTCTTTGTCCATGGGTATGACAAAATTTTTTATTTGTCCGAGCTTAATGTACAGAGGTGGAAGAAGCATCTTTTTGGGTTAACAAGGGGAACATATATTATGTTTTAATTACCAGGTTCAAAAGAAGTTCCATGAGGCCAATCTTTCTTACTGCAATGTTTCTTTTGTTGTCCTACCATCCCATAGACACAAAAAACAGGAATACTTTGTAAAACCCCCTTAAAGTCCTACCAATATATCTATTACTTTTAAATACCCACAAATATCCCACTTATACTGTTCATATTTAACGCGACTTAGTATGGTTGCTAAGTTGTCATAGGTTTCTTTCATTGTCACTGAATGGCCTAAAGGAATAGATAAGTTTTTGTTTTCATTATGGAGCAAGACTGGTTTTAGGCTCTATTTCGATGAATCTATGAAAATATCCGATTCGGAAGGAACATGTTCCATATTAAGCTCTTTTAGTAAACCATCAATATCACAACAGACCCAGAGCGATGCTTCCATTTTATAAAAACTTGAAAATGTTACATTCCGTTTTCGGTAAAGTGGAACACTGAATTTTTATCTAACAGGTTCCACTGTTGAAGCCTGGAATCTAGAAGTTCCGATTTTTGTTTTGATAACCCGAGGTCACGTACCAAATCATTTAATTTATTCTTAGTAATTAAGTGAGGCTTACTGGTAGTTGTTAAAAATGTTGGGTTACAACTGGTGTTCTCAGGAAGTTGTGAATCAGACCCTGATGAAGAATTAGAATCACCGGAAAACATGTCCACGTTTAAAGGTGCAGTCGGTTCCGGTAGTTCCTGGCTATGACGAACTGGTCTAAGCGCAGAAGGCAAATTTGGATATTGAATTTTGTCTCTTTGTTTTTTTGAAATTCCTTCTGTTTTAGTGATACAAAAGCAGCAATTACTTATATGGTCAGGTTCTTTCCACACCATAGGAACAGCACTAAACTAAATTCAACACTAAAATTATGTGATAACTCACACAGCAAACATGAGGAGATCCTCTTTTATTTTGATCTCTAATTTGGAACTTAAAATATAAAAGATAGCCTTTTTTGACTTCCTGGGATATAGATCTTGTGGTGCTTGTAGTTTTAAAATAAATCGTCCGCATATATAACAAAACTTATCCGCTGGATTTTTATATAATCGATGACTAGAGCTTGCCATTTTATTATAGAATCGACTTGACTGTACTGTAAAATAAAACGTACATAAATATACATTTCAAGTGCATAAATAAACTAAACTATAGAAAACTATAATTTTTATAAAACAAGGGTAGTTTTTCGTAGAACACTGGTTCGTAGAATACTGTGGAAATATCCCCTCTACGGTATTATGCTAATTCCTACAATGTCCAGTCCAAAGTCAGGTACAAATAATGACCCATGATATAAAGTAGAAGTAGATTCGTGAAAATATGACGTTCTAGGCCATTTCTGTGGAAAGGTGTTGTAAAACTACCTAAATGAAATGCAAAAAGAGCATTCTCATCAATGTTACAAAAATCATGTCGACATCTGTAATTAACGTGAAAAAAGAATAATGATTGGTTCGAATAACCAATGATTTGATTAATAAATAAAGTAATGGAGACGAATAACGAATAAAAAATGTTCGTCATGCGTTATTCAACTACGCTTTATTCGAATAATGCACAATACTGAGTTGAAGGGACATTTGCGGGGAATCTATTTTTCTATCGACGAGGTACGTCCTGATTAATACAATAACACATCAACCTTTTAGAAGAATATATTGCGAAATAAAATTCTGTTTGCTTCAATGAACTTAATTCGTGATTCTTCCTCGAACTGAGGTGTTCAATTTCTTCAAGTCATCCTATAACGTTATAATTCATAATTGCATCTTCGCTGATATATATATATATATATATATATATATATATATATATATATATATATATATATATATATATATATATATATATATATATATATATATAATTAGAACATGACTACTTAAGAACTTCCTCGTGTAATTAATATTTAAATATGCAATCAGGAACTTTAGTTCTGAACGTACGTACGCGTTTTAAAACTTATATAGTTATATAGTCAGAGAACCTTCACTAACTACAAATTTCTGATTCTATTTGAATTCCCCTATCTCTCTCTCTTTCACACATGCTATCTATGCCATTTCCTTTCTTGCGTAAACGAACGCCAAATCTTGGTCCTGCTCGGCATTGGAATAGTTATTTCGTGAGATAGGATCAGGTGCTGGAAAGGCCTGGAATTAAGCAGCCCACCAAATTGGACTAAATTTGTTTATTTAATTATGCAAGTCAACTGTCGCTTGTTATCGCTAACGTGCATCTGAGGGAATCTGGCCTTAATATTCGAAATGCTAATGTGGTAAAACAGCTGACTCGCTTACATATAATGCATTTATTTTTACAATACATGGTGACCCTTGATTTCACTTAACATTTTTAACTTTCTGATTTAATGTCAGTTTGACAACTTATTGTTCGGCCTTTTTGAGCACCTGTGATATTTATTTATGAAAAACGTAATAGAAAATTTAATTTTCGAAGTAATCTCCACTTTCTATATATTCTCACCACCTTCCACACTGTTGAATCCCAGATCGATAAAAATCAAAATCATTGAGGGTTTTATTCGATTTCCTTAAGATATGTGAAGCTGCTATCAACACCGATCGGGCTAGATAAAATTCCGATAGAGCCTACTCGGTGATTTTTCCCAAAATCATTTTTGTAGTATGTCAGCACTGTGACCATGTGTAGTCTTGAAGTAAAACAACTATTCTTCTTCCCTTGTCAGTAAAAGGCTTTTTTTCGTCACTAACACGAATGAGTTGCTACAGATGATGTCCAGCTCTGGCCAGCACAATGGAGTAATCGGACTAATTTATAATGCGCGATGCCTTGCTGAATCTACTGTATACACAGCAATATCTTTTCATCTTGGATATTTGATTTTGTAATACTGGTTGACGACTCACCAGGATTAACCCACGATTTGATTGTTTTGATCATCGTAGACTTCGACACTTTTCACCACAGGTAAAATTCTTATTTCTCTTAGGGCTAGCTCGTGGCAAAAAAAGTGGCAAATTAAATAAGCCCAATGTGATTAAAAGGGTTCATTTTAAGGAGACTTACCTAGTAACCATCATATTAAAAAAATATAAAATTACACCTTCAAAAGTTATTTAAAAACAAACGATTTCCAGGAGCGTTCTTTGTGAACCCGTATCTCCGGAATGGGACGGGGGGGGGGGGGGGGGGGGGGGGGGGTTCGTAAGAAAAAAAGTGTATAGGAACTTGTCATATTATTTTTGTGTTCTATCTGAATCCGGAAGATTGCCCACATATTCTGGGACACCCTATATATATATATATATATATATATATATATATATATATATATATATATATATATATATATATATATACATATATATATATATATATATATATATATATATATATATATATATATATATATATATATCATCATCATCAGCCCGTATCGATCCACTGCAGGATAAAGGCCTCTTCAGTATGCTTCCAACCTTCACGGTCCTGGGCTTTCCTCTGCCACTCGGGTCCAATATACTTAACGATGTCATCAGTCCATCGTGCTTTCGGTCTTCTTCGCGGACGTTTGCGATCAAGCGGTATCCACTCCAGGATTGCCTTGGTCCATCTGTCGTCCCATCGCCTCGCTATATGGCCTGCCCATCTCCATTTCAACTGTTTTACTCTTCCAATGATGTCACAGACTTTTGTTTGTTCCCTGATCCATGCGCAGGACTTTCTGTCTCGTCTTGTAATGCCAAGCATACATCTTTCCATTCCCCTCTGTGCCACCCGAAGTTTTTGAATTGATTGCGATGTGAGTGTCCAGGTTTCACTTCCGTATGTCATAACGGGTAGAACGCACTGATCGAATACTTTTCTTTTCAGGCAAAGTGGGAGTCTGCTCTTAAACACTATGTTGAGCCTACCAAATGCCTGCCAGCCACATTTAACACGCCGTTCCACCTCCCGGGCGGTATTCCCCTCCATGGAAATCCTCTGCCCAAGATATACAAAGCTGTCCACAATCTTTAAATTCCTTCCTAAAACTGAAATTCTTCTGTCCTGAGCGAAGTTATTGAACATAACCTGACTCTTTTTCAGGTTTATTTTCAAGCCAAATGGTTCGCCAGCCCTTTGCAGTTCTTGTATGCGTCTTTGCAGCTCCTCTGGGTCTTGTGAAATGAGAATAATATCATCTGCAAATCTAAGATGGTTTAAGTTTGCACCATTGATCTTTACCCCATCCTGTTCCCAATCCAGTTTACGGAATACTTCTTCAAGGCCAGCCGAGAAAAGAATAGGCGATATTGCGTCACCCTGCCGTACACCTCGTTCTATATTAATTCCCACTTCAAGATCATCAAGGTGAATTGTGGCTGTAGCTCCATCATATACCGATTCTAATAGGTTTACATAGGCTCTCTCTACACCTTGGCTAAGCAGTGCATCCCTTATCGCATGCTTTGAGATGGAATCAAATGCTTTTTCGTAGTCGATAAAAGCCAAGCACAGTGGCATGGTGTATTCGTTGTGCCTTTCTATGACCTGCTGTACAACCTGGATGTGATCCATTGTACTGAATCCACTTCTGAATCCTGCGTGTTCTCTTGGTTGTGCGTCATTCATTTTTTTTAATATTCTTTCAGAAATTATCTTAGTGAAAACTTTGTACATCACTGATAGGAGGCTTATTGGACGGTAGTTCTTTAAATCTTCCTGTGCTCCTTTTTTATGTAAAAGGATCACTTCTGCATTTTTCCATAAGTCAGGTACTTTTTGTTCTTTGAGGCATTTTGAGTATAATTTTGCCAGTGTTTTATGTAACGTCCGACCACCAGCTTTTAGCATTTCGACAGTTACACTATCCTTTCCTGGAGCCTTGCCGTTCTTCATCAATTCTATAGTATTTGTTACTTCCTCCACTAGGATATCTGGTATTATATATTGTTCTTCCGTGGGTATTGCTGTCCCTGACTGGCTCTGATCTTCATATAACTGGGAATAAAACCTTCTGACAATCTCTAACATTTGGGTACGCGTCCTGCACACTGTGCCATCCTCACGCTTTAAAGCATATATTTGCGTTCTTTTGTTTCTCAGCTTCTGTTTAGCTTTGTTAATTCCTTTGTTTTCTTCCAGGGTTTTTTGCACTAGCTGCATATTGAATCGGCGCGTGTCCTCTCTGATACGTTTTCTTATAGTTTTGCAGAGCTCAGTGTACTCGACCCTGCCAAAAGGACTACCTGCATTTCTCATTGCTCGCCGTTTCTTCATTAAATCAATGGTCTCACTGGAGATTTTTGTTTGTTTGAGACATTTTTCCTCTGGTGCTATTGAAGCAGCCGTTTGAAGTACATTGTTGGCGATTTCTTCATATTGAACTGATATTTCCACCTCCTCTGGATCTTGTAACGCAGCAAACCGGTTTGACAAAGCAATCTCAAAATCGCTTCCTCTCTCCAGCAGTTTTCCAGAATCCACCTTGCCCTTCTTTGATCTTACCATTTTTTCGCGCTCTTTTCGACAGTCAATCCGAACCCTTGCTCGTACAATTCGGTGGTCACTTCCAACATTAAAATTGTTAAGGACAGTACAATTGGTAAATATTGTTTTATCGTTGGTCATGATGTAGTCAATTTCGCTTGTGAGCCCAGATGGACTTTTCCATGTCCATTTTCTGCTGATAGTTTTCTTATAGAATGAATTCATAATATATAGTTCTTGTCCTTCAGCAAAATCAACTAATCGGCCACCTCTATTGTCTCACTCACCAGTTCCATATGGGCCAGTTACATTTTCGTCTGTTGTTGTTGTTCCAATTCTTGCATTAAAATCACCCATCAGGATTTTGTACCTACATTTCTCCTTGTATAAAAGCTGGGCCACATCATCATAAAATTCCTCAATTTCCTCATCTTTATGGCTTATAGTTGGTGCATAAGCTTGGACGATTTGAAGCCTAAACTTTTTATTCAGCTGAATGACGCATTGGGCTAATCGGTCGGATGTACTTTCAAATTTTACCACACTGTCCTTCAGCTTTCGATTGATGAGGAATCCTATTCCGCCACATCGGCCATTTTCCGTACCTCGAGTGTAGAGTACGTGTCCAGTTGGTTCCAGTTTGATTAACTCTTCACCCTTCCTTCGTGTTTCACAGAGCCCAATAATATCCCAATGTATGTTGTCAAGTTCGATTAACACTTCTTGCAATCGGGCCTCTGTTTTCATAGTCCGTATATTTAACGTTGCAATGTCAAAAGTCCAATGGCAGCCTGATCTAACCCGGTGATTCTTAGCACCCTCTGCCTTGGGGCAGGTCTTCCCGCTGCCGTAGGTAGTTGCCCCTTGGCCTCCGGGGAATGAGGGCCGTGTTTGAGGTTGTACTGTCATATTTCAACATACTGAAATACCATGTTGAAGGTATGGACCGTAATCTGCCACGCTGGTCCAATGCGGGTTGGCAGATTTTGGATCATGTTAGTCTGAGGCCTCCGCTTTGACCTGTCCGCCAGGGGTGACCCTCCCAGGAGCATAGACTCCAGACGGCATAGCTCAAAGCTTCATTGCCCTACTCAAACCCCTTTACCACGTCAAGGTCTGATCCACAAAGGGGATATATATATATATATATATATATATATATATATATATATATATATATATATATATATATATATATATATATATATATATATATATATATTATATATACATTTGAGGTCAAAATAATAAGAGGATGAATGCTGAATCTAAACATTTTATTTTAATGTGTTTAACGAATTCATCACAGCATTACTATAATATTATTAACGTTGCTTAACGTGTCCTGTTACAAAAAATATTGATAAAACAAAGCATTATCATAGTGTTAGAAAAGTTACTACAACTATCAAACAATATGTGCTTTTTCTGGTAAAAAAAATAAGACTATATCACTTATAGCCTAAAATTGTGAAAACTAATGCTTAATAAACTTAATAAATATAAAATGTTGGTATTTAGTAGAATATCCTTTTTGTTTAACCACAGCTGAACATCTCCTTTGACTAGAGTCTATTAACTTCTGACAAGTTTCAACCGGTATAGAATACCAAGTTTTCTTGACTTCGTCCCACAACATATTTTTGATGATGTTTATCTATTAGCAATGTCTTTTTTTAAATGTTGCCAAAGATTTTCTGTTGGATTTAAATCCAGATATTGCGACGGCCAGGGCAACACTTCAATCTTATTTGCGAGAACCCATCGTTTCACTACTTTCGCGGTATGTTTCGAATCGTTATCCTGCTGGTAGATCCAATTCAGTGGCATATTGATTTCGGCATAAGTAAGCATACTTTTTTCTAATATTTCGATGTAGGTTTCTTTGGTTATGGTATCTTTTATCTAATATAGTGGACTTACACCCTTATAGAAAAAGCAACCCCACAGTTTAATATTTCCTATTCAATGCTTTACTGTTCCTAATGTATTTCGCGGATTTACTTCTTCATTCTTACATACCCTAACGTACCGTTTCCCATCTGATCCAAAGAGATTTATTTTTGTTTCATCACTAAGTAAAATATCTTTCTAATTACGGCTGTAGTTTTCGTTTAAGTTAAATCTGGCAAAACTTAATCTATGCTGAATATTTTTTTACTTAAATGTGGTACATTTCTTACAACTCTTCCATAAAGATCCGTCTCTACCGATCGTCTACGAATTGTCCGTGTACTGATTTGTATACCCATTTTCCGTTTAATGTCAAACGAAGTGGAAAATGAGTGTTTCCGGGCCTCTCGTACAATACATTTATCCAGTCTTTTGCTTGTTTTTCTTGGGCGACCTCTGATTTCTGGTGATATATTTATTCCTTTTTGCTCCTTTAAAACTTTAGCAATAACGCATTCAGATCGCTTTAGTAGATAAGAAATACATTTATAACTTTTGTTTTGACTCTGTAACTGCAATATTACACTCCTCACTTCGGGAGTACAATGCTTTGCGCGACCCCTAGTAACATTTAAAACTGTATGGATGCATGGATAATGTACACTAAAGTATAAAAATACACTAAATATACTAAATATGCTAAAGAATTAAAAAAAAAATAAAAATTTTCTATAACAATGAACGAACAGCAAAACATTTAAAAACCACTCTTATTTGTTGTCACCTAAAGATTTTATTATCGTCAAGAAATATTAACCTGATAAAATATTCAACTGGTAAATGACAAGGTATTGTACTAATAATATATATATATATATATATATATATATATATATATATATATATATATATATATATATATATATATATATATATATATATATATATATATATATATCCCTTTTTGTGGATCAGACAGAATATATATATATATATATATATATATATATATATATATCCGCTTTTGTGGATCAGACCTTTACGTGGTAAAGGGGTTTGAGTAGGGCAATGAAGCTTTGAGCTATGCCGTCTGGAGTCTATGCTCCTGGGAGGGTCACCCCTGGCGGACAAGTCAAGGCGGAGACCTCAGACTAACATGATCCAAAATCTGCCAACCCGCATTGGACCAGCGTGGCAGATTACGGTCCATACCTTCAGCATGGTATTTCAATATAAACATGGCCCTCATTCCCCGGAGGCCAAGGGGCAACTACCTACAGCAGCGGGAAGTGCTGCCCCAAGGCAGAGGGTGCTAAGAATCACCGGGTTAGAACAGGCTGCCATTGGACTTTTGACATTGCAACGTTAAATATACGGACTATGAAAACAGAGGCCCGATTGCAAGAACTGTTAATCGAACTTGACAACATACATTGGGATATTATTGGGCTCTGTGAAACACGAAAAAAGGGTGAAGAGTTAATCAAACTGGAACCAACTGGACACGTACTCTACACTCGAGGTACGGAAAATGGCCGATGTGGCGGAATTGGATTCCTCATCAATCGAAAGCTGAAGGACAGTGTGGTAAAATTTGAAAGTACATCCGACCGATTAGCCCAATGCGTCATTCAGCTGAATAAAAAGTTTAGGCTTCAAATCGTCCAAGTTTATGCACCAACTATAAGCCATAAAGATGAGGAAATTGAGGAATTTTATGATGATGTGGCCCAGCTTGTATACAAGGAGAAATATAGGTACAAAATCCTGATGGGTGATTTTAATGCCAGAATTGGAACAACAAGAACTGACGAAAATGCAACTGGCCCATATGGAACTGGTGAGCGAGACAATAGAGGTGGCAGATTAGTTGATTTTGCTGAAGGACAAGAACTATATATTATGAATTCATTCTATAAGAAAAATATCAGCAGAAAATGGACATGGAAAAGTCCATCTGGGCTCACAAGCGAAATTGACTACATCATGACCAACGATAAAACAATATTTACCAATTGTACTGTCCTTAACAATTTTAATGTTGGAAGTGACCACCGAATGGTTCGGATGGACTGTCGAAAAGGTTCGGGTGGACGAGCAAGGGTTCGGATGGACTATCGAAAAGAGCGCGAAAAAAATGATAAGATCAAAGAAGGGCAAGGTGGATTCTGAAAAACTGCTGGACAGAGGAAGCGATTTTGAGATTGCTTTGTCAAACCGGTTTGCTGCGTTACAAGATCCAGAGGAGGTGGAAATATCATTTCAATATGAAGAAATCGCCAACAATGTACTTCAAACGGCTGCTTCAATAGCACCAGAAGAAAAAGGTCTCAGACAAACAAAAATCTCCAGTGAGACCATTGATTTAATGAAGAAACGGCGAGCAATGAGAAATGCAGGTAGTCCTTTTGGCAGGGTCGAGTACACTAAGCTCTGCAAAACTATAAGAAAACGTATCAGAGAGGACACGCGCCGATTCAATATGCAGCTAGTGCAAAAAACCCTGGAAGAAAACAAAGGAATTAACAAAGCTAAACAGAAGCTGAGGATCAAAAGAACGCAAATATATGCTTTAAAGCGTGAGGATGGCACAGTGTGCAGGGCGCGTACCCAAATGTTAGAGATTGTCAGAAGGTTTATTCCCAGTTATATGAAGATCAGAGCCAGTCAAGGACGGCAATACCCACGGAAGAACAATATATAATGCCAGATATCCTAGTAGAGGAAGTAACAAATGCTATAGAATTGATGAAGAACGGTAAGGCTCCAGGAAAGGATAGTGTAACTGTCGAAATGCTAAAAGCTGGTGGTCGGACGTTACATAAAACACTGGCAAAATTATACTCAAAATGCCTCAAAGAACAAAAAGTACCTGATTTATGGAAAAATGCAAAAGTGATCCTTTTACACAAAAAACGAGCACAGGAAGATTTAAAGAACTACCGTCCAATAAGCCTCCTATCAGTGATGTACAAAGTTTTCACTAAGATAATTTCTAAAAGAATATTAAAAAAACTGAATGACGCACAACCAAGAGAACAAGCAGGATTCAGAAGTTGATTCAGTACAATGGATCACATCCAGGTTGTACAGCAGCTCATAGAAAGGCACAACGAATACACCATGCCACTGTGCTTGGCTTTTATCGACTATGAAAAAACATTTGATTCCATCTCAAAGCATGCGATAATAGATGCACTGCTTAGCCAAGGTGTAGAGAGAGCCTATGTAAACCTATTAGAATCGATATATGATGGAGCTACAGCCACAATTCACCTTGATGATCTTGAAGTGGGAATTAATATAGAACGAGGGGTACGGCAGGGTGATGCATTATCCCTATTCTTTTCTCGGCTGGCCTTGAAGAAGTATTCCGTAAACTGGATTGGGAACACGATAGTGTAAAGATCAATGGTGCAAACTTAAACCATCTTAGATTTGCAGATGACATTATTCTCATATCACAAGACCCAGAGGAGCTGCAAAGACGCATACAAGAACTGCAAAGAGCTGGCGAACCATTTGGCTTGAAAATAAACCTGAAAAAGAGTCAGGTTATGTTCAATAACTTCGCTAAGGACAGAAGAATTTCAGTTTTAGGAAGGGATTTAGAGATTGTGGTCAGCTTTATATATCTTGGGCAGAGGATTTCAATGGAGGGGAATACCGCCCGGGAGGTGGAACGGCGTGTGAAATGTGGCTGGCAGGCATTTGGTAGGCTCAATATAGTGTTTAAGAGCAGACTCCCACTTTGCCTGAAAAGAAAAGTATTCGATCAGTGCGTTCTACCCGTTATGACATATGGAAGTGAAACCTGGACACTCATATCGCAATCAATTCAAAAACTTCGGGTAGCACAGAGGGGAATGGAAAGATGTATGCTTGGCATTACAAGACGAGACAAAGTCCTGCGCATGGATCAGGGAACAAACAAAAGTCTGTGACATCATTGGAAGAGTAAAACAATTGAAATGGAGATGGGCAGGCCATATAGCGAGGCGATGGGACGACAGATGGACCAAGGCAATTCTGGAGTGGATTCCGCTTTATTGCAAACGTCCGCGAAGAAGACCGAAAGCACGACGATATATATATATATATATATATATATATATATATATATATATATATATATATATATATATATATATATATATATATATATATATATATATATATATATGAGGGACAAATGTAAGGGATGGGTGGGGCTCGGTCCCAGTCAAGCAACTAAGAGAATGTTCATCTTGGCGGGGTTGCAGTTACTTGAGTGTTCCACATGAGATTGTGGAACATACCCGTTTATAAAAAAAATTGTAACTTAAGCACAATTTACAATTATTTATTTAAAATTATATAAAAAAAGTTAATTTTTTTATATTTCAGAAGAAATGACGTTTGTAGCTCTTAAAATGTTGGCTATATGCAGTTAAGGAATTTATTATCGAGAATATCTCCATAAATATGAATTTTATGACGAAAATGGAAAGGAACTTTATTGTAGAGAATTTAATTTCCTACAAAACTCTTTTATATCCTTTTCTTAAATCCGCATACTTTAAGAGATACTTACAAAAAACCACGATTTTATAAAAAATGAACTTAGATCGTCTTGAGGCACGTGTTATTTTTGTTAAAAAAAATTGCCCCGAATTTTTTCATCAAAAGGAAGGTTTTGTTTTGGGCGTCGTTAAAAAATTATTTTTTTACGACCACCCTAATATATATCAATATAGCGTTAATAACTTCGTACATGGGTTATTTGTTTTTGGGCATTGTTAATAATAATAAAGGGTGCTTTTTTGGTGCGGCTTTATAGTCGTGATACTTGTAAAAATTTAGGATTGGTAGTGAAATTGTAATTTACATCAAAACATAATTCAAATATTTTCAGTCAAAGAGAATTTAGGCGAAACTTTCTAACTGAAATATTATATTATTTTCATCGAAAATCGATTTATTTTTCAGCGTAATCTCTTTTTGGATCGATACATTCCTTGTAATGATTTTGCACTTTTTTGGCATCCAAAAAGTACGACTTTTGATATCCTCTTCTTCATGTTTCTGAAAGAGAAATAAGTCGATAAGTCCGAATTAGCGGACGAATGGCCGGGTATACTTTCATTGTGAAACAGCGCATCCCTTTTGGCAAATGAGGGTGTTTTTATTAACTCTTCATGAAATTTGACTATAATGTAGGTACTATCTAATCAGCTACTATTACACTAATACAGCTACTATTGAACTACTACTACAGTTACTATTCTGTGGTTGTCTTTCCCTTTTTTAAATAGTCGATGAAGATAGAAGAGAAAACAGTGGGAACGATCGCGCTGAAAACTTTGTCATACCTAAATGTCCATGTAGGATTTTCCGCATGGATTTGTTCGATATGTCAATTATCTCACCAATCTCTCTAACATTCCCTAACATTACCATCAAGGATTTTATTGACTATTTTCTCACTAGTAAACCTCAATTGAGCATCGAGCGTCACTCGTGCTGATTCGACCATACCGAAACTCAGTAAACCAGTTATAATCCATGAAATGCGAAGGAGCAGAAGAAGGATGCAAAAAGCACTATATATATATATATATATATATATATATATATATATATATATATATATATATATATATATATATATATATATATATATATATATATATATATATATATATATATATATATATAAGCACTAACTTCTTTTAGGTTTTGGAGTAGGTTTTTTCATGTAAAATATAGTGTTTAATTAACAAACATAATCAGTTTTTTTTTCCATGACAGCAAATATATTGAAATTGTTGAATTTATCAACCGTCAAAAAAGTTCACAGGAAGGAAGTTACTTTTCAGAAATGCAATCATCTTTGCGATCGCATTGCCATCTATCGGAAAAGGATCTGACTTTTCAATCTGCCCTCGTAAATTTCAAAGTTTAATATTGAATTAACAAATTTTAAACCTATTATAAAATCAAGATTGGCGTTCTTCACGTTCTGTAATAACTTCATTAATTATCCGGCAATCCGTTCATAAGCACTACTTTTTAAACATCTTGTATAAAGTCAGCTGTTTTACCACATTATCATTTTGATCACGATTAGATCCTTTCAGATGCACCTTAGTGATAACAAGCGACATTTGACTTGCATAATTGAATAAACACATTTAGTCCAATTTAGTGTGATGTTTAATTCTAGGCCCTTCCAGCACTTGAATCTATCTCACGAAGAAACTGTTCCATTGCTGAACAGGACTAGCATTTAGCGTTCGTTTAAACAAAAACGAGAATGGAATAGAGCGAATTACATTGTTTGAGAGAGAGAGACATAGAAATAAACTTAAAATAGAATCAGACATTTCAAGTTATTAAAGACTCCCTAATTATATTACTGCATAAGTTTTAAAACATATCACCTACAATACTGAAGTTCTTGATTACATGTTTATGTATTAAAAGCACGAGAAAGTTTTTAAGTAGTAGTCCTTGTTCTAGTTTCATCTTAGCGAAGGTAAAGTTCTAAATTAGAATGTTGAAATATGATTTGAAGAAACAAGTTTTAAACGTAATCTTAATTTTGAAGAATTCATATAGTACGAGAAGAGTTCTCGAAAGATTGGCCTGAACTTCTGGAATGTTCGAATCAGCTTTATTTTCAGCATAACGTCCTTCAGAGTTTACAAGATTAGGTGTGTTAGTTAACATGGGCATAGATACTTTTGAAAATAAAATCTTTTTTTTGTCTTCAGTGAAATGAGTTTATTTTAAATATTTTTTCATCGTTTTAAATATAGTATAATCGCTGTTTAGTTTAGCAGTAACCATTCCTTGTGAGTTGGGCGGTTTTCTTGGCGAAATAGTGCGGTTTGTTACGATTTTTCTTGCCTCTGGTCTTGTCATTGAATCATGAACTTTCGGCGCAAGATAACGAATGTCATTTTGTAATATCATTCCCATGTGTTAAATAATCAACAAACAGAACTAATTGAAAATAGCAAAAAAATTCTTTTCTACCAGAAAAGTAACCTAAAATTTTCGTTCATACATGCAACTTTCTGTGCATTTATGTCAAGAACTAATAGTTCACAATTTGTTTTTCATTTGTCGTCCAGAAGACTACTAGTCAGTGGCGGTTCGTGAGGGAAGGCATTATGGTGCCGCCCCTTTAGCATTTATCACAGTAAACAATTTTTCAGAGCAAAACACCATATTTTATTTCCGTTTACTTTTTTCCTTTAACTCATTTTAAGATACTATTAAAAATTAAAATCGCGAAATGTAGAAGAACGTCTGTCGACCCATCACACCAAATAATGTGAATAAAAATTCCATCCTCTAGTCACAATTTTTGCATCGATGATCGGACGTTTACCTCCAGCGACCGTACGCCACCTCATCTTTTCACGTCGTTGGCGTTACATGTTTTGTTGGTTATCAGAATTCGGGGGTTTAAGTGCTTTCTAAAACATGCGATTTGGACGTAGATTCCCTGCGACCGAGCGAATCGGTAATTAGTTTTAACACTGATTTGACGGGTACGGAGCGTTTGATATGTATCGCGTCGCGTATTTTGTTCGCTTCGCGAATACATATTTTGATTTGGGATTTGTTACGTGTGTACACACGAAGTAGTAAAACAGTTAATAATGAGTATTAATGAAAATGTGTACAATAACTCTTTTTTGTCAAAATAATTTGATATTTTTTTGAACTTTTCGAACTTCTCGTGAACTGTTTTGGAATTTTCTCTATTGATTTGCAGTTACAATAAACTGTTTGAATGGTTTACTTTTCGGGAAACGGTAAGTACTTACTTATTCATTCCCTTATCTACTCAACAAGCAACAACCCCTCCTCCAATGTCCTTGTAAGTAGTAACAAGACAAAATTTTAATGTTTCCCTGGTTGGAAAGTAAAAAATCTTTATTCTATATAATATTTGTACTACTTTCTTATACGCCCTCCCACTTTAAAAACCCAGAAGCGCCACTGCTACTAGTTTGTCAAAATATACATTGAAAATGTTAAAATGTTAGAAACACTTGAACAATTTGGAAAAGGGAAGCAGACCTCTGTTTACTTGATTGTACTAATTATCAATATACAAGAATTAACTGTATTATTAACACTAGAACACTAATGCGTCGTGGATATTACGACGGTCGCATTATTTCGGTTATTTTCGGGCTCTTTCGTAAATCGTAATAACCACACCTGTCTAGCATCTTCGTATTTAGACATAATCTAGTGCCTGTTGAATTTGCAAGCAAGTATTTATTTTGTAAGGTTATATTTTGAACGCCGCGTCGTAAATTTTACGACATATTACTGACACCATCATATTTATTGCGAGTCATAGTCATCATAGTTTGTTTTCAAGAAAATGTCTTTCAAGAGGGATAAATACCGCCCATTGATAGAAAAAGATGTACGACCAGAAATCGAAAAATGAACGGTGAAGATAGCGAACCTGAACCTATTAAAGATAGCGGTAGTGATTGGGAGGCAGATAATTTAGAAGTAGAAGAACTTTCAGAGACTGATCTCTATTCTGACTAAAATCATGTAGGCATATCCAGGCTTTTCAATCCAGGTGTTAATACAGCTCTATTTGAAAATAATGATAATGAAGTTGAAGACAAGGATTTTGATAATGATGTTCCAATATCCACTTTTTTAAGGGAAACTAGAAGACACGAGTCAATTGTATTCCCAAACAAATTCAGGCTAAGGGAAAAAAATGGCCACAGATGGTTTGCAGAGTTAACTACAAGAACAAGAAAAACAGCTGCCAGAAATTTGGTTTATTTTATACCTCGCAGCACGACAAATGTGAACGGATGCTCTACAACTGAAGAACACTTTCGTTATTTCCTGTCTGAATATTGTACTTCGGCAAACAAATGAAGAAATCTCTATCAATCTATATCTAAAAAGGGAATTGAAAACTTTTTTGCAATTTTAGTTCTCTCTGCTGCAAAGAAAGACAATCACTTGAATATAAAAAATATGTTTGACGTTACTATTTTTGGAACGTTCTACAGAGCTTGTATGAGTTCTGAGCGTTTTGCCTTCCTTACCAATTGCCAGCGATTCGATGATAAACAAACTAGACAAGAAAGAGCACAGGCTGATGAATTTGCACCCATTCACTTAACCCAGTAAGCCTAGCAAGTATGAAATAAAAATTGTAATGATTTGTGACACGTCATCTAAGTATATGATTGATGCAATACCATACTTTGGAAAAAGTATCAAAACAAATGATCTGTCACTCGCCATTTTTGTTTTGTAAAAGAGCTGACGAAAAGAATTCATGGAAGTAACTGTAATGTTACAATGGATAACTGGTTCACATCAGTTTGCCTTGCTGAAGAATTACTAGAAAGTCCCTGCAAGTTAACTATTGTAGGAGCTTTACGTAAGAATAAAAAAGAGATTCCTGCAGAATTATTAGAAACCATGAAAAGGCGCCATGCTACTTTCATGTTTTGATTCAACAAAAAGAAAACATTATCATCATATTCTCCAAAAAAAGGAAACGTTGTTTTGCTTCTCTCAGCCTTTCATGAAGAAGCAGAAGTCTGCACACAGACTGGCAAACCAGCCACACCATAGTTTTGTATTATAATGAGACTAAAGCCGCCGTTGATACATTTCACCAATTTTGTAGCAATATGAGTTGCAATATAAAAATGCGCAGATGGCGGATATGCATATTTTACGGCATTCTTAATGCAGCTGGCATTAATTGATTTATTGTGTACTGGCATAATAAATTGAAGGCAAATGTCAAACCCCTTTCCCGATGTGACTACTTGATTGACTTAGCACATCTACTTGCCGAACCATGGATGGAGGAAAGATTTTCAATCCAAACTTATGAAAAGATATTCGTTAGGATATCCATGCTATTTTAAAAATTACCGTGGAACCTGAGCGTATGCCTCTCCTAGAGAAGAAACGTAAAGCCTGTCATTATTGCCCAAGTCAATTGAGGCGTATCAATTGAGCATCACATATTGTGTCAAGTGCGGGCATGCGATATGCGGTGAGCACCGCGGTAACTATTGCACTGAGTGTTACTTTAAGAGAAGAATTCTATGGAATTTTGTTTAAATAAATATTTGATATCAATTTTATTGCTTTTTTTAAACACGTCGTATAATTTACGACATATTAGTATTTACGCGTGTCAGAACATACTAGTGTTCCAGGGTTAAATACGGGGAGTACGACTAGACAAACTATATCTGGTTCGATTATTAGGAGGAAAAAATCAACTACATCTTAAGACCCGTCTCGTTCTTTAAGAACTCGGACAATTTAGATGAACGTTATACAACTCCACCTAGAGATCGGCGTACTACTAGCATATTCGTTAGTAGCGTGCTATTAACTTGTGACAGGCGGTGAGCCTTGCGGGCTAGTTTTAAATTGAAGAGAAGTAGAGCTCTGTCAGAAGTGAGCTTGATCGTACTAAGCATAAGCATCAATATAAAATAATCAACTGGATTATTAAATACAAGAATTCGATCAATTCTAGCGTTTGTAAAACACAAAATGATTGTCGGCTGATTGTGTGTGATGGTGAATAATTGAATAGTTCAATGACTGATAGTGATGACTATTCAATGATTGAATAGTGATGGGATAATAATAGTGAAAATAATGTGAGGTCTTTATCCTTTGTGATGCTGTTTTAATATTCAGTTATTGAAAAGTCTGGTAACTAAGATGAGCGGTTACTGACATGTACGGTGTTTAAAACGTTTGGTATCATAAATGCCCCTCATCAAAAATGTCTGCTAACTAAAATATTCCGTATCTAAAATGTCCGTGGTCTAAAACCCTCTATAATGGAGGGCTCACTGAAGGTCAGACTGTTTGTGCGTCGATTACTAGGTCGCTGTCCGTCTCTTAGGGGTGGTGACGAGTGATCAGCTCAAGGCGAGGTTTTCGATTGTCTCCGCGTTCTCCGCGCTTTGAAACAATATATGCGTAAAACAGTACAACCTGTAGCGCCCATTAATTTGATAATTTTAAACGCTACATCGTTACTCAAAAAAACTTAATAATTGGAATTTTTCACATGAGTCAAAATGTTAAAAATACCCTCAGTTTTATAGAGAAAAAGAAACTTGACAAGAAGGAGACATAGATAAACATTTCAATATATTGTGGTCTTTCTACCACCTATTACCCTGACCAATTATGTAAATGATTCGGGCTTAAAAATAACTGATTCTAATGTATTATCACCTGCTGAATTAAAAAATCACACCTGCCAACTGCTAAAACACAATGTTCTCCAGCTGTTTGTAGGTTATAAGCATAATTACTGCAGCTGTGACAGTGTGTTTCATATTATTTCTGTTGTAGAAGTGTAAAATCCAAAAATTAAACGTTATTAAATGTATATATTACTGAGGTTATTGTCTTTATTATGTAATATATATATATATATATATATATATATATATATATATATATATATATATATATATATATATATATATATATATATATATATATATATATATATATATATATATATATATATATATATATATATATATATATATAGTAATGTAAAGTTTTGGAGTTAGAGGCGCATCAGCAACTGAGAAGGCTTTTTAGCGACTGGACCTACAGCTTAACGTGGATTCCGGACCACGGTCATCAGCTACCGAAAAGCCCGATCAGCACCCGCCTCGGGCTATTAATCCTTGGTTTTGTGCAACCGAAAGTATCTCGAGAAGCCTATCGACTGGCGAGTGACCAACGTAGAAAACCTCTCAGAAAGCATCCGGCCTTACCTTGGACCAATTTATTTTGTTGGAGGTTATTGTCTTTAAAAAAAAAAAGTTAGGGTTCGAGACGCAGCAACGAGGCTATTTAGCGACTGGACCTACAGCTTAAGATGGGTTCCGAACCACGGTCATCAGCTTCCGACAAACCCAGGCCAGCACCCCCCTCGGGCTATGAACCCTTGGTTATGTGCCTACCCATAAGTCTAGCAGGAAACCTACCGACTGGCGAGTGATCAACGTAGAACACTTCTCAGAAGGCATCCGGCCTTACCCAACCTTTAACTGGTATGACTGAGGGGTAATTCGTTATCGGATTTTACACTCTTGCCTTATTGTCTTTATTATATAAAATTGAAAAATGATAAAAATATAGGTAAAAAGTTAATTTTAAAGATAGCATATATGCTTTATTAAATATTAAACACTACTTTTTCAATCTTCAACAAATTTCCAACCAACCTCTTAGACCAACGTAGAAAACCTCTCAGAGAGCATCCGACCTTACCCAGCCTCAAACTGGCGTGACTGAGGGGTGATTCCTTGTCAGATTTTACACTTATACCTAGATGCCTTCACAAGAATTTTAGAAAAACTTTTTGCCTAGTACGGGAATCGAACCCGCTCCACATTAATAATGTGGCTCCATATATATATATATATATATATATATATATATATATATATATATATATATATATATATATATATATATATATATATGCAGCGTGACGCAATATCGCCTATTCTTTTTTCGGCTGGCCTTGAAGAAGTGTTCCGTAAACTGGATTGGGAACAGGATGGTGTAAAGATCAATGGTGCAAACTTAAACCATCTTAGATTTGCAGAAGATATTGTTCTCATTTCACAAGACCCAGAGGAGCTGCAAAGACGCATACAAGAACTGCAAAGGGCTGGCGAACCATTTGGCTTGAAAATAAACCTGAAAAAGGGTCAGGTTATGTTCAATAAGTTCGCTCAGGACAGAAGAATTTTAGTTTTAGGAAGGGCTTTGGAGATTGTGGACAGCTTTATATATCGTGGGCAGAGGATTTCAATGGGAGGAGGTAAATACCGCCCGGGAGGTGGAACGGTGTGTTAAATGTGGCTGGCAGGCATTTGGTAGGCTCAACATAGTGTTTAAGAGCAGACTTCCACTTTGCCTGAAAAGAAAAGTCTCCGTTCAGTGTGTTCTATCCGTTATGACATACGGAAGTGAAACCTGGACACTCACATCGCAATCAATTCAAAAACTTCGGGTGGCACAGAAGGGAATGGAAAGATGCATGCTCGGCATTACAAGACGAGATAGAAAGTCCTGCGCATGGATCAGGGAACAAACAAAAGTCTGTGACATCATTGGAAGAGCAAAGCAATTGAAATGCAGATGGGCAGGCCATATAGCGAGGCGATGGGACGACAGGTGGACCAAGGCAATCCTGGAGTGGATACCGCTTGATCGCAAACGTCCGCGAAGAAGACCGAAAGCACGATGGATTGATGACATATATTAATGTATATATTAATGTTCTCTAACTTCTTGGAACAATTTATTTTGGATCAAGTTATTTTCTAATTTTAAAGATATCAGATATGCTTTATTAAATAATAAACACTACTTTTTCAATGTTCAATAAATTTCTTTCGGCAAAATTTCTACACATTTCAGATTTTTGTTTTTTTTTGCTCGGTTAATAAAACGAAACTTCCAACCGATCGTCGACAGTAAGCAATATTTCTCGGCATTACGGAAATGACCTTTTTCATTTTTCTTTCTACCTTTTGAGATATATATTTCTCCCTGCAAAAAATCTTATTCCGGAGAAATTTACAATTGTTTATTTTGTGTTTCAGTAGGAATACCGGAAATGTATATAAATGATTAGAAATATTTTGTTGTAAATTGGTATTTTTGTGTGAATATCAAGGAATATTAATATTTCCAATCATATACATCAATAAATAATAATTCATATATGTACTATATATATGTACATATATGTACATGTACTATATACATGTACATATATGTACATACATCCCTTTCGCATCAATACACTACTGGGTACGTCCAACCAATAAATATTTTGATGTCGTTTCTCGGAATCGCCTAAATGACCCTCGTGTTGTCTTTTTGGACTTGTGTTGTAGCACTATCATAAAACTTTCCTGTCATGACTAGTTTGAGTTTAGGGAACTGTTTCTTTGTTCTTAAAAACCATGTTGAGCCTGCCAATGATCCACAACTTCCAAATCCCTTCCTAAAATAGAAATTCTTTTGTCCCCTGTAATTTTATTGATATGAGCTGACTCTTCTTCTGGTTTATTTTCAATCTTAATGGTTCTCCGACCTTTTGCAGCTCTTGTATGTGTCTTTGCAGCTCCTCTGGATTTTGTGAAAGAAGAACGATATTATCTGCGAATCTAAGATGGTTAATTATGCATCATAGATTTTTATTCCATCCTGCTCCTAATCCAGAAATACGGAACATTTCTTCAAGGCAGGGAACAGAAGATGTGATATTGGCGTCATACACCCGGCTCTACATTAATTTCACCCTCAAGATCATCAAGGTGGACTGTCGGTGAAGGTTCATCATATATCGATTCTAGAAGGTTTGCATAGGCTTTCTCGGCACAGTGATTAAGTAATTCATCCATTATGATGTGCTTTAGGATTGAATCAAATGCTTTTTGATAATCGATAAAAGCGTTGTGTCTTTCTATCTCCTGCTGTAGAACTTGGATATGATCCATTGTACTGAATCAACTTCTGAATCCTGCTTGCTCTCTTGACTGTGCGTCATTGAATTTTCTTAATATTCCTTTAGATATTATCTTGGTGAAAACGTTGTGCACCACTGATAGGCTTATTGAACGGTAGTTCTTTAAATCTTGTTGTGCTTTTTTTTTATGTAAAAGTATTACTTCTGCATTTTTCCATAAATTGGGTACTTTTTGATCTTTGAGGCATTTTGAGTATAATTTTGCAAGTGTTTTATGCAAATCCGACTCCCAACTTTTTCCATCTCAGCTGTTATATTACCATTTCCTGAAGCCTTGCCATTTTTCATCGAGTTTATAGCCTTTGTCACTTCCTTCATCACGACATCCATCATTGGCATTTGTTCCTTAGTGGGAAATGCTCTTTTTGACTGGTGATCCTCGTATAACTTTGAATTTAATCTTCGGACACCCTATAACATTTCCGTCCGCTCCCTGCACACTGTACCATCCTCACGCATTAAGGCAAAAATTGTGTCATTTTATTTTTCTCAGCTTCTGTTTAGATTTGTTAATTCCCTTGTTTTCGACCAGAGTGTTTTGCACTAGCTGTATATTGTTCCTATATCCTCCATTGCCGCCTCTCTCTACCTTCTCTGTGGGTTTTTTTCTGGTTGTTTCCATGTTATTTCTCTTATTCACCTTTGTATTATCCATGTGCTCAAGGGTTTCAGCCATTGCAATCTTCTCGATTTTATTATATGCTCACTCGTTGGTTCATTATTGACTTTATACATTTCTCGGTTTGTATATCTTTCTATGTTTGTACCTTCTTTCATTTATCTTTTTACCTCCATATATAATTCGTAATAATTTTCCATTGAGTAATCCAGGCACGCCTATTTCTTTTCGTTAACTTTAGATCTGTTTCTGCTTTTTCCTCACATATCCATTTTCTCACATTTTCCTACTGTTCGTCATAGATCCCATCCCATGATTGAAGAAATCAGTTCGTGGACGCCGTTTTGAATTCATAGAAGCCATTCAAGGGAATTTTCTGGCCGCTTTCATTGCATTTTTCATAGAAGCTTTCATAGAAGAGGAGTGTAAATTTCGAAAAATGGAAAAATATCGTTGGAATAAGTATATTGTAGTTAGAGAGGGTTACTCTAAAAGAGGTAAAATAAATTTGATTTAAATATATATATATATATATATATATATATATATATATATATATATATATATATATATATATATATATATATATATATATATCATCCAGCATGCTTCCAACTCTCGTGGTTCTGAGCTCTCCTCTTCCATTCAGGTTAAATCAATATAATTGATGATGCCATCGATCCATCATGTTTTAGGTCTTCTTCGTGGACGCTTATGATAAAGCGGTATCCATCCCAGAATTGCTTTGGTCCATCTATCGTCACATCGCCTCGCTATATGGCCTGTCTACCTTCATTTCAATTCCTTTACGTTTGCAATGATATCACATACTTTCATCTGTTCTCTGATCCATGTGCAGGTTCTTCTGTCCCGCTTTGTAATGCCAAGCATACATCTTTCCAGTCCCCTCTATGCTACCCTAAACATAGTGACCCTAACTGATTGTGATATAAGTATTCATGTTTCACTTCCGTTTGTCAGAACAGGCAGCATGCACTGATCAACAGCCTTTCTCTTCAGACAAAGTGGGAGGTTGCTCTTAAACACTGTATTTGGCAGGCTGCCAAATGCCTGTCAATCACACTTAACATGATGTTCCACTTCTCGGGCCCCTCCACACCCTCCATTGAAATTCTTTGCACAAGATATATGTAGTAGTCCACCACTTCTAAATCGTTTTCTTCTGTTTTCGCTAAATTTTCGCCAAGTTTTCGCCAAAAAAGGCTCCTTTGCAGCCCTTATATTTGTTTTTGAAGTTTATCTGGGTCTTGTGACAGAAGAACGATATCATCCGCAAATCTAAAGTGGCTTAAGTATGCACCATTCTCTTTTATTCCACCCTGCTCCCAATCCAGATTACGGAATACCTCTTCAAGGCAGGCTGAGAAATGAAGAGGCGATATTGAGTCACTCTGCCGTACATCACGTTCTATATTGATTTTAACATCAAGATCATCCATGTGAACTGTCGCTGTAGGTTCTTCATACATGTATCTTAGTAGGTTCACATAGGCTCTGTCTATCCCTTGGTTAAGCAATGCATCCATAATGGCTTGCTTTGATATTGAGTCAAATGCCCTTTCACAGTCAATAAAAGCTAAGAAGTGACATTGTGTATTCATTGTACCTTTCTATGGCTTTTTGGATAACATGGATATGATCCATTGTACTGCATTCACTTCTGCATGTTATTGTCACTTTTCTTGTCATTCAGTGTTCTTAATATTCTTTTAGATATTATCTTGGTGAAAACTTTGTACAATACTGATACGAGGCTTATTGGGCGGTAGTTTTCTAAATCTTCCTGTTCTCCTTATGAAGAATAATCACTTCAGCATTTTCCATAGGTTGGGTATTTTTTATTCTTTGAGGCATTTTGAGCACAATCTTGCCAATATTTCCTGTAAAGTTTGACCGCCAGCTTTTAACATTTCAACCGTTACGCTATCCTTTCCTGGAGACTTTTCATTTATCATCGTTTCTATATAGGCAGAGCTTTCTTTGACTGGTTCTGATCTTCTTATATGAAGAATATATATATATATATATATATATATATATATATATATATATATATATATATATATATATATTATTACTGAACTTTTAATTATTAACTAAATAATTTTGAATTTTTATCCATATCGACTGCATTGATTTACTTAATTAAAAATGGAATAAATTACTACTAAGCAAGATAATACGATAATTAATTTCTTCTAGGTTAAACGAAACCTCTTGCTGAATATAATTAAGCATGGAAATTGAAAAACAAATTGACTAATGGAAATTTTAAACTAACTGACTGCTTCATTATTCAATGCTTTATCGAACTCGGCCTTTTTTCGTTTTGAGTAGCTCTTACTTTAAAATAACCGAAGTTCCATATATTCTAAATGTACTTCGTTCTTAGATGTGCCCATTTAAATGATTATTCGTCGATGTACTTGCTTTTCGTCGCACTAATTCTGAAATGGGAATAAATTATATCCTTTATAAAGGATGTAAAGGTAATAAACATTTCTCATTCGTAAATTTAATCAACGATTCTCCACATTATTTTACAGAAAAAAGTACAAGAAACGTTAAAGAACGTCTCCTTTTCCAAGGTTCCTGTGGGAAAATTTTTTTAAAATTCTTAAATCACCAATCAAGAAGCTGTGATAATAATTAATACTTTAAGCAGTAATAACTAATACTTAATTAAAACTTTTCACATTTTGAATATTAAAATGTAAAAAACTGATGGGTGATACGACTTCTTTATTATTATATTCGGACTCAGCACACCAAGTAACATAGGAATTAGGTTTGGTTTATTATTACTAAAAAAGTTTTTTCATCGTTGGCCTGTGTTATGTTAAATCTCTGGTTTACAGAAATAAACCATGAGCAATTCTTGACCTCAAACGAAACATTCAGGCCACCATTGAGAATATATCACGTGATATGTGTGAAAGAGTAATCGGAAATATGGTCTCCTGAATTCATTCCACAAATGGAAGGCGACTGGCACATTTGAACGACGATATTTTCAGAACATATCGATCGTACAGTTCATTCTTCACTTTTTCGGTTATAATTTGACGTAATGATTGCTTCATACTGCCTAAAAAGAAACAAAGTCGTTATTCTTCTGAGTACCTTGCACGACAAGGGTGGAGTTGATGAAAACAATAAAAATAAATCAGATATAATGACAACCTATAATGAACCAAAGGCAGGAGTGGACAAACCAGACCAAATGTTACGACATTATTCTGTGAAAAAAAAGTTACCGGTAATTCTTGACCTCAAACGAAACATTCAGGCCACCATTGAGAATATATCACGTGATATATGTGAAAGAGTAATGGGAAATATGGTCTCCTGAATTCATTCCACAAATTGAAGGCGAGTGGCACATTTGAACGACGATATTTTCAGAACATATCGATCGTACAGTTTATTCTTCACTTTTTCGGTTATAATTTGACGTAATGATTGCTTCATACTGCCTAAATAGAAACAAAGTCGTTATTCTTCTGAGTACCTTGCACGACAAGGGTGGAGTTGATGAAAACAATAAAAATAAATCAGATATAATGACAACCTATAATGAACCAAAGGCAGGAGTGGACAAAGCAGACCAAATGTTACGACATTATTCTGTGAAAAAAAAGTTACCGGTAATTCTTGACCTCAAACGAAACATTCAGGCCACCATTGAGAATATATCACGTGATATGTGTGAAAGAGTAATCGGAAATATGGTCTCCTGAATTCATTCCACAAATTGAAGGCGAGTGGCACATTTGAACGACGTTATTTTCAGAACATATCGATCATTATTCATTCTTCAAGATAAAATTTAAATTATCGGATTAACACTTATATACACATAGAACCTTTATGTACTCGTAAGCCCCACTCTCTTTTCGTGGAATACTCTTTATAGCTTTTCATTTGTGTCCTGGTTTTGATATTTTATATTCTGTTAATTTCTTGACACTAAATATTCCAAGTTACATATTATTATCCATATTTTTAGTTATACTTGAGTGTTTATGTTTAATTGTATTCTCCACATTTTGTTTAGACCAATTTCATATACGTGTAATTTGTATGCATGTAAAATGTAACTAACTTCCGTGACGACAATTTTGAAAGAAGTCATTTGCCAGAAGTGGAGAATACATGTAACCTGTGAGACCACGCTCATATAATACATATTGCTCTGGAGAATTCCTCGTTTATTTTAAAACTTTTACCCAGGAAGAACTTTCATATCGTAATATGCCCGTGTTATGTATTAACTTTATGGATGCCGAAGTGGAATAAACAATATATTCTAATCAACATTTTGCATCTGCTCAAGCATAAGTATGTATTCTATTATTCATTTATTTATTTAAATCGACTGGGTTAAAATTATTTGGTCTTTTGGAAATCAAATTCATTTATAACAGCCTTTTTTTACGAAAATTTAAGTTTTTTTTTAATTCAATCCATAAAAATATTAAATTTACCGTTATATTAGAAAAAAAAAATCTATCTAATCTTCCTGGATTTAACAGTTTTACGAGTCTCAAACAAACATAGTTTCAAGATATTTTGCATACCTTCTCATACAGATACAATCCTACTATTATAAATGTAAAAATGTTTGGATGTTTGTCCTTCAATCACGCTTGAATGGATGGAAGGATTCTAATCAAATTTGGCATACCAGTCGATTATGTCGTGGAATAGGACACATAATACTTTTTTTAACGCTATGAAGTTCTAGCGAGGGTTTACATCGATACGTATAAATAGGACATATTTTTTTCTTTGCCATATTTTTTGACTGACATTGATATATTTTATACATTTTTTGCCTTTATGTGTTTTTTTTAAGCTAACAGTAATTAATTTCAGAATTGATACCGATAATTTAAGTAGTATATATAATGAGATAATAATTTAACCTTTTATTTTTTGTACCTATTTTTTTGGCACACCTAATGCATTAAAAGTGGAAAATCCAAAACTGTTAGCTTAAAAAGTTAACTTTGTTGTTGGGGGATACCGTCTGGGAGGTGGAACGACGTGCTAAGTGTGGCTGGCAGGCATTTGGTAGGCTCAACATAGTGTTTAAAAGCAGATTCCCACTTTGCTTGAAAAGAAGAGCCTTCGATCAGTGCGTTCTGCTCGTTATGACATACGGAAGTGAAACCTCGACACTCACATCGCAATCAATTCAAATATGTTGAGTAGCACTGATGGGAACGGAATTACAATTGGCATTACAAGACGAGACAGAGAGCCCTGCGTATGGATCAGGAAATAAACGAAGGTGTGTGACATCAATAGAAGAGTGAACATTAAAATGGAGATGGGCAGGCCATGTAGCGAGGCGATTGGCGACAGATGGACCAAGGCAATCTTGGAGTGGATACCCCTTGATCGCAAACGCCCGCGAAGAAGATCGAAAGCTCGATGGACTGATGGCATCGTTAAGCATATAGGACCCGAGTGGCATGCTGAAGAGGCGTTCATCCTGCAATGGATCGACATGGGCTGATGATGATGCTGATTATATATATATATATATATATATATATATATATATATATATATATATATATATATATATATATATATATCCAGTATACCTCGCCTAAGGTACTGGACTCTGTTCATCAGTGGTGCGGCTGATATTTAAATTCTGGAACTAACCCCTCCAGTCTTAACCTCTGAACCGTCATGGTTCAAACCTTTAATTCAAAGTACAAGATGAAGCGTTCTAGTAATTACAAAATTACCCCAGGAGGTAGACAATCCTCTGCCAGCTTTGCTGGTACAACCGGACTTTCGGATTCTGGGGCGTCCGGGCTTAAACGCAAAATCTGTCAGAGGGAGTCGGAGACCTCTGGCCAACGTCTAAAACCAAAAACAAAACTTTCTTTGGAACGGTAAATATCAATACTCTCCTGCGTCCAGGAAAACTACACGAATTAGGGCGAACGTGAAATCAGCAAAAAATCCAAATTTTAGCTTTGCAAGAAACCAGATTGACACATGATAACACCTTGGAATTCGGCAACTACAGACTTTTTAAAAGTAAAACGGACAAAAGAATACTCAAAAATATACCACATCTCGGTGTTACTTTCGCTGTCTCAAGAAACATTCTTGGTTCTATAACAAATGTCCAGCCAGTAAATAATCAACTTATGACACTATCCCTCAAGTGTGCTAACAAAAACTATACATTAATCAATGCACACCTCCCAGTTAATGAAGAAAATAAATCTAATCCTGAAAAAGTCAATAAGTCCTGGGAAATTCTAGAAAAGACTATCTCTAAAATTCCCTCAAACCATGGAAAAATCCTATTGGGTGATTTCAACGCCCAGCTAGGGAAAGAAAAAAAGTACAGGAAAACAGTCGGCAGTTTTCCCGCTCATAAATAACCATAATGGTAGAAGATTGGTTGAACTATGTTCGCAGTTTAATCTAAAAATAATGTCAACCCATTTTAAGAGGAAAATATCAAAACAAAAGACCTGGAGGTGCCCAAACACGTACATGGGTGAATTTCAAATTGACCATGTTGCCATTTCGTACCCCAATTATAAAGAGATTTTGAAAGTTCAAGTCAGGAAAGGAGCCTATATTAGCTCCTTAACTATATTATACATATTAACTATACTAACTATTAGTAACTATTACTATATTAACACGGATCACTACATAACTACAATCAAACTTAGCTTAAAACCTCGAAAACTTATTCAAAAGAGGCTGCTAATACCAAAGTTTGACCCAACGAAAATAAAACCAGCCCTAACAGAAGAGCTTGATAAACAACCAGCACAGAACTGGCAAGAATTGAAACAAAAAATTATTAAAACGGCCTTAAAGTTGGTCCCTTTACAAAAACGTAGAAAACATCCATGGTGGGATGAAGTTTGCGAGCAAGCAGTATTAAGCCGAAGTAAAGCATTCAAAGATTGGAACAGTCAAAAAACAGCAATAAACTATAACATCTTTTTGGAAGTAAGAAAAGAAACATCGAAGCTAATGACAAACTAAAAGAAAATATGAAAACAGTCAACTTAATGAAATAGAAAAAGATTTCCAAAAAAATAACACCCGAAACTTTTACAAAATATTTAAAACTAAATTAACAGGCTATCAACCGCAAAGTCTGCTTCCAAAAGGAAAACGGACTATTAGCTCTAAATAACCAAGACAGTTGCAAAGAACTTGCGAAATATGTTGAACAAATACTAAACTGTTCTGAGCCCTTAAACAAATTAACAACACTAAAACCTAAACAAACAAACCCAGATTCATTACCACCGAATGAAGAGGAAATAATTAGGCAAATCAAGCGGCTTAAAAATAACAAAGCTTCTGGTGAAGATGGAATCACTGCTGAACTTTTGAAATCCGCTGGTCCAGGTACAATCAAGGAAATAACCAAAATTTTACAAGAAGTTTGGCGAACCGAACGGATTCCAGAAGATTGGAAAGATGCTCTAATCCATCCACTACATAAGAAAGGAGATAGAATGGATGTAAACAACTATAGAGGGATATCTCTTCTCCCAGTTTGTTACAAGATTCTATCTCAGTGTCTACTAGACAGAGCACAGGGACAGTTAGAACCTAACATTGGTGAATATCAAGCAGGTTTTCGTCCGGACAGATCCTGCCCTGAACAGATCCTGAATCTGAAGTTGATTCTCAGACATCAAAAACTGTACAATACAAATCTCGTCTGTACATTTGTGGATTTCAAAAAAAACATATGATTCTATTGACCGCGAATCTTTATTCCGAATCTTGAAAGAACAAGGACTAGATCTGAAAACGCTGGCAATTATTAAAGCAACGTTAACTAACACAAGGTCAAAAGTTAAATTCATAGGTGACATCTCAGAGCCCTTCGAAATTAAAACTGGTGTGGGACAAGGGGATGGACTCTCACCACTCTTATTTAACTGTGTTCTAGAAAGAGTAATACAGGAGTGGCGTGAAAAAAAGTCGGCCCTGAATATTGACCAGCCCATTAAACTGGGGAGAACCAACATCAAAATTGATTGTCTGGCATTTGCTGATGATCTAGCAATTTTAGCTCAAGATGTATTAACGGCACAGAAACAGAAATCCTAAAAGAAACAGCAGAAAATGTAAGACTCCAAATTTCCTTTGAAAAGACACAATACATGACCTGCAACAGACTAAGAACGTCATTTCTAAAAACAAAATATGGTAACATCAGACGAGTCTCTCAATTCAAATATTTGGGTGAAATAATCATGGAAAATGGGTTGGAAAAAGCGGCCAATAAGGATAGATGTCAAAAAATGGAAACGGCATTGAGACTTACACAAAATATTTACAACAAAAAATGCCTATCTAAAAACACAAAACTGAGACATTACAACACGGTTATTAAGCCAGAATGTCTATATGCTGCAGAAACGCTCATTTTGAATAGAAAGAGGAACATCGAGGACATTGAAAAGAAGGAAAGAAAAATCGTAAGAAAAATCCTAGGCCCTAAACAAATAAATAGCACAACATACCGACTTCGAGGAAACCAAGAAATCAAACAATACACAGATATACATAGCGATATGAGAAAAAGAAGACTTAAGTTTTACGGACACATAAAACGGATGAATCCGAGTAGGTTAACTAGACAAATAGTCGAATTTTATGAAAATAGGAGTAAAGCTAAAGTAGAAATAATTAAATGGATTGCTGCAATTAAAGAGGACCTAAGATCAGCAAATATTACACAAAGTGAAATTCAAGATAGAGGCTGTTTCAGACACAAGGTTAACGTTTGGAAGGTTGGCCAGAGAGAAAAATGTAGGAAGACTGGAACAACTTGGTCTGACGAAAGGAAAAAAGCTCATAGCGAAAGAATGAAATTAGTATGGGCACAAAGGAAGGCTAACAACAACAAACGCCTCTAATTGTACTTGGCGTGGTCCACTAGGGCCCATACGTGAATAATAATAATATATATATATATATATATATATATATATATATATATATATATATATATATATATATATATATATATATATATATATATATATATATATATGCAAAAGATAAATATACTACGAAATTTGGGATTGTATCGTTGCGGATCCTTCAAAGAAAAAAGTTATCAAACATTTATTACTAAACTTAAATTTACGCCCAGCCAAGCGGGCGGATAACAGCTAATAATACATAAAAATTCATTATATTCGCAACAATATAAATTGGCAGCTAATCATAGTTTTATACACAGACTGACTAATTTTCCTTTATCAGGTGTAGATTTTATTAAGGTGCTGAACGCCATTAATGAAATTGCCTTAAACGATATTTATTCGGAGAGAGTAATCATTTTAAACGTTACAATGCTTTCTGTAAAACACTATTCATTCAAAACAATGACATAATTTGGTAAACCGTTGGAAAAAATTGCTCATATAACACTGTAAAAAAGTCATAAATTGCAAAGCAAAAGTAAATAAAAAATATAAATCTAGGGTATATCAACTATATTGTGGGTCATGTTCAAAAATCTATATGGGATAAACAGGTAAATGACCCAAGAATAAAATAAAAGAACAAGAAAGAAGTTTTCTTAATCAGAAACATAACTCTATATCTGATATCTGCTAAATGAAAATCATTGTTTTAACAGTTATTTCATATTATTACTTCTACAAATTAAAAACAAAAAATTAAACAATCTGGAAAGTTTAGAAATAATCTGTTTAAAAGACGCAAAATATCTAACCTAAACATCTAACCAACTATACCTGAACAAATCGCTTTTTTTGAATTTGTTCAGGCAATAAATAGCCTCTCGATGGATTTCCTAAAAATATAAATATTATTGTGTAAACGTTTTACACTTAACATCGAAAATACTTCTGACGAAGCTACTCTGCTAGGGAAATGCGTCAAGCATTAAAAGATTAAAGTGTTAAACATTTGTAATAAATTGTCATCACGTAAAAGCCAGCGCAGTCCAAAATATTTATAAATAAAAAGCATCATTTCCTGATAATTCGTTAACATTTTTTAAAATAATTTTAATAAATTATAAAAAGTTTTTTGTGTATTTGTCTAGATAATAGTTTAAAGTAATAGCAGCAGATATGGATATATCCGAAGTGAAAATGATCTCAATTCGTAAAATGGGTTAAAATATGAACATGTATAATGAACTAGAGACGAATTTCAAAGGCGAGTCACGTTCGTGTCAAAGAGCGGATATATTTACGTCATTTAGAAGGTTAACTTATGTTGGTGACAAATACTACACTATATAATGGATATTCAAGCTTAGTATCGTGTTGATATGTATATAAAGCTTTCATAATATGTAAACCGTACTTTTCAGATGCCGAATTATTAAATAAATTATTTTATTTAATATATTATTAAATAAATAACTAGGTACAAAAATCATTAATCAATGGAGGTAGGTATTAACAACAGCATAATTACAGAATGGTCTTAAACTGGTCTTACATAAGAAAATTACAGAATGATCTCGGTACATACACTGGGATGTGGCATACTCGAGCGATAATATGCAACAATATAATTTTTTTATTTTTAATTTTTGAAGAAATACCGCTGCTGTAAATTTAGACTATATTTCTCCCTTTGAATATAAAATTACAGGAAAGAGCTATGAGTCTGTAAGTGGGGCCAGAATGGTAACTGCATATGGCCGGCTACTATTTCCGCTTTGGAGGTGTAGGGCAGCATAAACAAACACAAGAAGCTGATAAAAGTTTACAGTTGTTTAAAACAATATATTATGGTATATAGTTACTATAATAAAGTAATGAAGACTTTCTTGATATGGCAGAGAATGTCTACTATTCAATTCCCAATTTATATTAAAATAGTTTTAGAAGAGGAGTAATATAATCATCAGCTGATTTATGGATCATATTCCTTCGAAGGATTTATGTCCTTCGAAGGTGTAACAATTTAAATTATAAAAGTTATTAAGAAATTGGAATCTCCTGTCATAAAATCATATCACTTCCAAAAATTGGTTAGGTAATCAGTTGCATCTTGCATAGAGTTGATGTTCACATTTAAATTATGTATACACATTCGTAAATGAAATAAATATCAGTAATTTTCACTAAATTATTTGTTTTTGAATACATATATATATATATATATATATATATATATATATATATATATATATATATATATATATATATATATATATATATATATATATATATATATACTTTCTGTATTTAGTTGTCCAGTGTTTATTGTCCCTTAAACAAAATTAATTTTGTATACATACATCATTTTTTTTTATCTACTATAGTGTTTTTACAAATATAATTAAGTGTAGTGAGGTAACAAATACAAACAGATTTCTTAGCAAAACTTTATAGTTTACGAATGGAGTAATGTTATAAGCACTCATATTTTCGGAAATATGTTTTCCAATAAAATATTTTAAAATTTTTAATGACAGTCTTTCTTTGTTAGTTATTGTATTTCAAGATTATTCGTTTTTTTAAACATCTCTGTTTTTTGACAAATTTTGATAGGATCAAAACTTGGGTAAGTCAAACCACCCCGTGATTTATGGTTTATTAACGGATTTAAAAATTCCTCCTTATTCCCAAATAGTTGTGAAACACAATGTTCACATTGCAGCTTGCATCCCAGTTTAAGTGAAACAAAACATTGTAAGTTATTACCTCTGAACTATTAAGAGATAATGAGTCATAATTAAACGCATATTGGTTGGTCATGTAGGAAATTATTTAAATTAATATTGTCTTGGGTATAATCCTTATTTTTGGATTTGCTACAGATTCATTAATAATCTGTTCGAGATGTTTGGTTTTGGAACTACCAGTTAAAATATTAATATCTCTAAGTGGTATACAATTTCCAGCACCCCCATCTCATTTCTGAGTGTATTAATATTTTCATATGCTGCAGAAAACTGCCTGCAAGGGGGATTATTATTGTATTTCTCCTGAGATCGAATTGTTCTAAAAAATAACTCAATGTGATCCTGGTTAAGCTAATAAGTAGGAATTTACCTGTTTATAAGTTGGAAAATATTATTTATTACAATAATTTCTAAAAAATAGGATTGTAAAAAAATGTTTATATTAGATTCTTTATATGAGTAGAGTAACATGTTTTATATGTATCGAGCGAAAATTAAAAAATCAGATTAAATCATCTCCTAATGATGCTAACATGATTAGCGAAACATGCGTCGAGAAGTTCAGAAAAAAGTTATTTAGTGTTTAGTGGTAAATCTCTTCAAGTTTAGAGTTTCACACCAAAGGTTCCAATAGAAGAATTGATTGTTTTTATTGTCAATATAGTAAGTATTAATATGTATTTTGCACTAGAACATACAAAAAAAGAGTATTCCAGTACAGTTATTCGGCACTTATTATTGATTAAAGTAAACTAAAACTGCTAAAATGTACTATTAAACTTCTAACTTGTTGACACCAACTACCAAAATTCCAAAGTAATGAGTCATCCTTGGTGCTTCAATATGTCCGTTTCCGTCCCCATTTATAGGTGCATAAAATAAGCTGGGTTCGTTCCTGTTAGTTTTATATTCAGTGATATCTCCTATATTCCTTACACACTTACACGACACTTACATTTACAGGATGCACACAGAAGCCTGTGTGCATCGAACAATTGACTCGGTTATCTTATACCCCAGTGTGCGCTTTAGGTAACAATATTTGTGTTGTGTTTATAGTTTTTGTTGAAATTTTTTTTGTAATACAAGTAAGTTTTACACTTATACCTTGCATTTTGTTTTTGGGTGACATATTTTCATTGTTTGTCTAGAAACGGCGTCTACATCACGGTATCAAACACTTAGTGATAAAGAATTGGAACTTTTGATTTTGGAAGATTCTGATAATGAAGCCGATGGTTTCGAAATTCAGTCGCATTCTGAAAGGGAGCAAAGTGGAGAAGATTAAATCGAAAACCGGCCCTTAGCTATAAAAACTAAGAGACTTTTAATCGTAAAAGGAAAAGACAGTTACAAGTGGAGTTGCGAGATTTCAAAAAAAAGAGGTAGACGTCAGGCATGAAATTTCATGAGTCATCTTTCTGGTCCTAAGGGTGTAGCTAAGGAAATTACAACTGACCTTGTGGTATGGAATTTGCTATTTAGTAATGACATGTTAGAACTCGTTTTAAATAATATTAATGAAGAAATAACTAGGCGTTTTTCTGCCATTCTCATTAAGATAGCATATCATAAAGACAGATACTGTAGAAATGAAAGCTCTAATCCACTTGTTGTAAATGCACAAATGTGTGGTATTCAAAAATCAGCTCTTTTAACTCTCAAAGAATTGTAGTCAAACATGCTTAGTTCATCAGTTTTTAAAGCAACAATGTCGCAAAACCGTTTTGATTTTTTAACATCTTGTTTGAGGTTTGATAACAAGGCTACAAGAATTCAAAGGGGAAAAAGTGATAAATTTGCACCTATTCGTTAAATTTAGGAAATTCATCTTAACTGTTACTTCATCTTTAACTGTCAAAAAGTCCACACGCCACATGAATACTATATATATATATATATATATATATATATATATATATATATATATATATATATATATATATATATATATATATATATATATATCTTCCAAGTCGGATAAGTATGACATTAAATTTGTTATGTTGAATGACGCGCGTATATGATACATGGTAAATGCTATACTGGAAAAATAAAAAGGAAATTCCTCCATCTTTTTCGGTTGCCAAGGAAGTAGGTGTGTTAAAATTCGCATTTGATGGAAATAAAACATTGCTGTCTTTTACTCCGAAGAAGAATAAAGTTTTGCTAATGTCGACAAACCACTATTCCAATTCTATAGATGCAGAAACTAGGTAGCCTGAAATCATCATTGATTATGGTGATACAAAACGTGAAACTGACACCTTTGATAAATCAAGCCACACATACACTACCGCGCGTTCAACCAGTCGTTCAAACAGCCTTATTTGATACTTGATGTATAAATGAAATACTGAGGTCACTGAAGAACAGTGAACTTCGTTTGGGACTATTCTTTCATTTGTCAAAAACATATGACACATTAAATTAAGTATTTTTTTGTGAAAAATTGGATCTTTATGGGATTAGAGGACAAACATGTAAATGGATACAATTATATCTCGAGGATCGAAAACAAAAAGTTAGAATTCAAAATTCGAACGATCTCGCTATGTCAAATGAATTCACCATTCATCTTGGAATATCCCAGGGAAGCGTACTAGGGCCAATATTATTCCTTCTCTATGTAAATGACATAGTTAATGTAAATGCTAACATAAAATGGAGTAAAATAACAACGTATGCTTATGATACAAATATGTTGGTGAGAAGTGCAGATGTGCAACAACTAATGGATAGAACTGCTGATTAATTAATTAGTATTGATAAATGGTTTGCAAAAAATAAATTAATACTGAATAAAGATAAAATAAATGTAATACATTTCAGGACAAACCAATCTAGAATTAAAAAATTTAATAATTTAACATTGAATAATACTAGTTTAAAAACGCAACATGCAATATTTCTGGTAGTAATTCTAGATTGCAATATGTCCTCGTCTTGCTACTTAGACCTTTTGTAAAAAAAACTGCGCAAATCTGTTTACAGTCTTCTTGGATTGAGGAAATACTTGGATATTGCAACATTAAAAATTGTATATTTTTCTAATTTTGAAAGCCATATTAGATATGCAGATATCTTTTTTGGGCGTAGCTATGAAATGCAGAAGCTTTTTATATACCAGAAAAGAGCATTGTTTGTTGAGATTGTTACGAGCGGTAAACCCCAGACAACATATACAACAAGAAGGGAACATACTATAACTATATAAAAATGTCATACAGTTTTGATTATTATATGGGGTATCAGAACTGTACGTAATATCAATGTAAATTTTTGACGCTATTTAATTTTTTGTATATTTAACATACTTCTGAAATAAATATAATTATAATTATTTTTATTTTCCTTTTCATCTTTTTTTCCCAGTTAAGCTGTATTTTAAATGAAGTGTGGGCCGTTGCTAAAACAACTTCATTCCTACAAACATTTATTAATATTATTATTATTACCTATTTTCTTTATTATTTTGTTAGGATTTAATATGTATCAGGAAGGAAATTCATCCTATCTTGCTACAAATTCTGGAACTGTCGAGTTATATTGCAAGTTTGGAGAATTACACTTTTTTGCATAAGATGACTGAGATTTATCGGCAATCTCAAACGCTGTTTTTTTTAAAGATTTGTCATTACTCCACATGCATTTCCGACATATATCATTAACATCTTTTTCATAATATACTTTTTATAATTTCTGGTACGGATTACGAGATCTTGTATGGATATTATGAAGCCCTTTATCTTTGGGTGGAGGCAACCTCTATTTAACTAGTTAAACCACTTTTATTTATCTGCATGGAAGGATAAGAGACGAAAGCATACGGCCTTACCTAGATGGTTACTGACGTGACAGAGGAGCCATTTCTTCTCGGGTTTTTATCCTCTTGCCTGATGATGTTATTAATAAGCATCATTGTGCATATTAGACAAATTGAATTCACGCCGCTGATGCTGCAGGACTTCTTTACCAGCTTTTCATATACCGCGAGTATCAAACTAGTTTCTTGTTTTATTTCTGAATATAAAACTATGTTTTAAACATTGTAATATATATTTCCGTCAAAAATATATAATATCATGGTGAATATGTTTTACTTACTTGAAAAGATGTTGTGATTGCTGACACTAAATCGTACAAATTCTCCCACATGTGACCCCCCTGAGGTCTGAAGGGTGTAAGAAGAAAGTTTAGTCCTAATAGGGGAACCAGTAACAAAGTAGCTCTGAAATATAAAAATATATATCATTTTTTGATGAATTTAATTATTTTAATATTGTTATTTATGAAACTAATCCAACCAACAATAGGCGGTTTTATTTGATTTTATGCTTTTTGCAGATCGCTATTAATCTTAGATTTAACAGTTACATCGTATGCACCATTTGATTTATTTATGAATCTAAGGATATATATATATATATATATATATATATATATATATATATATATATATATATATATATATATATATATATATATATATATAGTTGATTTTGCTGAAGGACAAGAACTATATATTATGAATTCATTCTATAAGAAAAATATCAGCAGAAAATGGACATGGAAAAGTCCAAGGGTTCGGATTGACTGTCGAAAAGAGCGCGAAATGGTAAGATCAAAGAAGGGCAAGGTGGATTCTGGAAAACTGCTGGAGAGAGGAAGCGATTTTGAGATTGCTTTGTCAAACCGGTTTGCTGCGTTACAAGATCCAGAAGAGGTGGAAATATCAGTTCAATATGAAGAAATCGCCAACAATGTACTTCAAACGGCTGCTTCAATAGCACCAGAGGAAAAATGTCTCAAACAAACAAAAATCTCCAGTGAGACCATTGATTTAATGAAGAAACGGCGAGCAATGAGAAATGCAGGTAGTCCTTTTGGCAGGGTCGAGTACACTGAGCTCTGCAAAACTATAAGAAAACGTATCAGAGAGGACACGCGCCGATTCAATATGCAGCTAGTGCAAAAAACCCTGGAAGAAAACAAAGGAATTAACAAAGCTAAACAGAAGCTGAGAAACAAAAGAACGCAAATATATGCTTTAAAGCGTGAGGATGGCACAGTGTGCAGGACGCGTACCCAAATGTTAGAGATTGTCAGAAGGTTTTATTCCCAGTTATATGAAGATCAGAGCCAGTCAGGGACAGCAATACCCACGGAAGAACAATATATAATACCAGATATCCTAGTGGAGGAAGTAACAAATGCTATAGAATTGATGAAGAACGGCAAGGCTCCAGGAAAGGATAGTGTAACTGTCGAAATGCTAAAAGCTGGTGGTCGGACGTTACATAAAACACTGGCAAAATTATACTCAAAATGCCTCAAAGAACAAAAAGTACCTGACTTATGGAAAAATGCAGAAGTGATCCTTTTACATAAAAAAGGAGCACAGGGAGATTTAAAGAACTACCGTCCAATAAGCCTCCTATCAGTGATGTACAAAGTTTTCGCTAAGATAATTTATAAAAGAATATTAAAAAAACTGAATGACGCACAACCAAGAGAACAAGCAGGATTCAGAAGTGGATTCAGTACAATGGATCACATCCAGGTTGTACAGCAGGTCATAGAAAGGCACAACGAATACACCATGCCACTGTGCTTGGCTTTTATCGACTACGAAAAAGCATTTGATTCCATCTCAAAGCATGCGATAATGGATGCACTGCTTAGCCAAGGTGTAGAGAGAGCCTATGTAAACCTATTAGAATCGATATATGATGGAGCTACAGCCACAATTCACCTTGATGATCTTGAAGTGGGAATTAATATAGAACGAGGTGTACGGCAGGGTGACGCAATATCGCCTATTCTTTTCTCGGCTGGCCTTGAAGAAGTATTCCGTAAACTGGATTGGGAACAGCATGGGGTAAAGATCAATGGTGCAAACTTAAACCATTTTAGATTTGCAGATGATATTATTCTCATTTCACAAGACCCAGAGGAGCTGCAAAGACGCATACAAGAACTGCAAATGGCTGGCGAACCATTTGGCTTGAAAATAAACCTGAAAAAGAGTCAGTTTATGTTCAATAACTTCGCTCAGGACAGAAGAATTTCAGTTTTAGGAACGGATTTAGAGATTGTGGACAGCTTTGTATATCTTGGGCAGAGGATTTCCATGGAGGGGAATACCGCCCGGGAGGTGGAACGGCGTGTTAAATGTGGCTGGCAGGCATTTGGTAGCCTCAACATAGTGTTTAAGAGCAGACTCCCACTTTGCCTGAAAAGAAAAGTATTCGATCAGTGCGTTCTACCCGTTATGACATACGGAAGTGAAACCTGGACACTCACATCGCAATCAATTCAAAAACTTCGGGTGGCACAGAGGGGAATGGAAAGATGTATGCTTGGCATTACAAGACGAGACAGAAAGTCCTGCGCATGGATCAGGGAACAAACAAAAGTCTGTTACATCATTGGAAGAGTAAAACAGTTGAAATGGAGATGGGCAGGCCATATAGCGAGGCGATGGGACGACAGATGGACCAAGGCAATCCTGGAGTGGATACCGCTTGATCGCAAACGTCCGCGAAGAAGACCGAAAGCACGATGGACTGATGACATCGTTAAGTATATTGGACCCGAGTGGCAGAGGAAAGCCCAGGACCGTGAAGGTTGGAAGCATGCTGAAGAGGCCTTCATCCTGCAGTGGATCGATACGGGCTGATGATGATATATATATATATATATATATATATATATATATATATATATATATATATATATATATATATATATATATATATATAGGGTATATAATGAATGTATAATGTATAATATATGTATAGGGTATCGGTTGATATATCGAGAATGGCTGGCAATCGAGAAAAAATATAACTAAATAGGTTGAATAATATCAAATTAATTTTATTTATGCATGTCTTACAAAACCGTGGCGGGATATAGTTTTGTATTTTCATATTGAACACTCTATATGTTAATCCATTTTTGCATTCTGCTATTGATTCTAAACATTTTGTGAAACATGTTCTATATCAAAACCCAATGGTTTTACCGATATCCGCCATTTTGTAAAAATATCGAAATTGCAGACTGTATTTTGCAGTATCAGATATCACTTAATTTTTGATCTGGGATCATTAGTTTTGGTAGTTATTATATTAGTGAAACTATGACTTTAGTGAAACTTGAACTGTTAATGTAACCAAAACTTGCCTATGTTATACAGGGTGACAAGAATAACTGAGATAAATGAAAAATATTAGACATTCCATTTCAAAAACTGATATATGCTGTTTTGATTTTTTGTATTTATCTAGTCAGTTATAAGTCATAGTTTTACTAATATCTCTATTAAAAATAACAATCCTACATCAAAAAATAAATATATAACACTGTAAAATAGAATCTGCAACTCCGATATTGTTTACAAAATAGCGGATATAGGTAAAACAATTGGGTTTAGGTTATATTTAGGTCCATCCAAAAATGAATGAACACATAGGGTGTTCGATAAGAAAACAAAATTATATAAAATTAATAGTAAAATATATTTTTTTTTTTTTGGTTTTTTTACTTGAATTTTTAGGTCACAAGAAAATGATTTAATACCAAATTTGATTTATTTATAGAAAATAAAGAACAAAAATTATTTTAAAGGTACTCACGGTTTGTTTAATCTACTAATCAGAAATACATTTTTTTCTTCTCAATTACAAAAATAGTCATACCTTTCAATTTGATAATTCAAAACCTGTTCTCATGTTATGTTTTAAAACCATGTTAACAAAGACCCATTTTATCGACTAGAGTTGACCAACATTCTACTAATACCTTTTCGTACATACAAGCTGGACAAATCAATAGAATTGGCCTAAAAATGATATAATTCGAAAACGGCAAGCGATTATAGTCATTCGTGTTATAAAAGAAAAAAAGATGCATTGAAATATAGTTGGTATTTTTGCCTTTACGATTTAACGTTGTATTTTATTTTTATGTGTTTCCTATCAAAGCCTAAAATTCATTATTCTTTGCAGATATTATTTTATTATATTTACCGTAAAAAATATTTAAAATATCAGCAAATAAATCAGATGCAGTATGATAAAAAAAAAATTGTTTTGTAAAGTAGAGCAGAGTGGGGCAAAAATCCTATCTATGAATTTTATCCAAGAAAACTAAAATCTGGCAACGTGTACACTAATATTTATTAGTTTTCCATGTGTTTAAGTCTCTAAGAAATTTAAACGGTATTGTGATAAGATTTTTGAAAAATATGAGGGAAGCTGTATTTTGAATAAAAATAATATTATTTCCCATCTTAATATTTAAGATATTTCATCAAATCATTAGTTATCAATACATATGGTATTGCCTACCGTATGGCTGCACGTGACAACAGAAACTATTTTTTAGTTTCCGCGACAAGTGGGGCAAATGTCCGATGTTCAGGTTGGGCAGTAGTGCGCAAGATGACTTTTGCCCCATCAGAACCATTTATAATTTTTCGTATAAGATTAATTTGTTTTGAGTCATATAAAAGAAAACCAAATAGGAAAATATGTACGGAAGAAATGTTACATATAGGTGGATAAAGAATAAATGAGGGTATTTCCAAAAGAACCGTTGCAAAAGAGCTTGGAATAGATGAATTTCCTCTACGAAAGAGATTAAAATCGGGGCATGGTGTTGATAGCTTGGGAAGATATCGAAGTGTTTTCTTAGATAAAATGGAACGTGAACTTGTAGAACACTGCCAAAATCTAGATAACCGGTTTTATGGTATCACGTTAAAAACTTTAAGAAAAATCGGGTATGAGTTTAAAACAACACATACAATATGGATGAGAGTGGTATTTCAACGGTTCCTAAAAAATACCAAAAAATATTAGCATGAAAGGCATGACATTTATGGGAAAAATATCTTCAGCTGAGCGTGGGGAATTAGTGACGAAGAGAAGAAAAGAAATCGCTAATACTTTCTAGCACTCCTAATAAATTAAAACTGGAAGATCTGGCTGAAAAGTAGTTGCAAAATAAAAAGAAAAATTACAGAGGATGCCGTAAAGGAGAAACTGTCTGACCCTCCTATTGAAGAAGAGATTTAGTGTAAGGTCTGCAAAAAGTGTACGTCGAATGAGAAAATTTGGGGATTTTCAAAGCGATTAATGCATTTAAAGAGTGTGCGGATATTTGCCCCACATTAATCGGACTTTTGCCCCACATTTAGGGGAAAAGTCAAGTTTTATATGTTCTGATATTTTTAGTTATTAATAGATAAGTTTTTCGATTAACGGATTGTCAAATTATAGCACTTAAAGTGATAGTACCTTTCGTCACGTTGTCACAAAAGCACGATGGAACAAAGAGCTAATGTTAAATTTTGTTTCAAGCTCGGTAAAACTTTTACCTAAACATTTGAATTTACGAAAAGAGTTGATAGTGATGTTTGTTTGTCCCGTATACGTGTGTTCGAGTGGTATAAGCGATTCCAGGATGGTCGTGGTGCTTTGGAAGACGATCCAAAGCCAAAAAAGGAAAATCGAGTTGAGTTGGTGGAAAAAGTGCGTGAAATCATCAACTACGATGCGAATAAGACTGTGAGATGGACAGAGGAGGATAGCGGAAGACATAATTCACAAAATTTTGACAAATAATTTAAACAAACGGAAAGCCTGTGCTCGATTTCTCGAAAGTCTCTGTCGCTGTTGGTTAATTTTTGGCGAAAAAACAAATCTGTGTGTTTCAACACTCTCCGCATCCCTTTGATTTATCGCGGTGTGATTATTATTTCTCCCCAAAACTCAAATTGACCATGGAAGGAACGTTGACAGTGTTACACAAGTCCAAGAAGCCGTGATGAGGGTAATTGAGGCGATTCCGAAAACACAAAAAAGTAACAAAAAAGCTATGCTATCATTGGTTTAACGTGCCCAGCAGTGTATTGATGCGAAAGGGATGTATTTTGCATAAAAAGAAATAATTTTGCCAAAATAAGTAATTGTTTTTTTTTTATTTAAAAAGTTTTGTTATTTTTTCAATATACTGTGTATATAAGCTACAATGAAAATATTCTCACTATACAGCATATCAGGGCATGATTTAATTCAATTCTAAAACTAAACTAAGTTCTATTTATATGATAACCATATCTAACGAAACGTGTAAAAATCATGAATCGTAAAGTTAGCAAAGCGTTAGTATCTTCTAGTTTGCTTAATATTCAGAATATCGACAACTCATTTCATAAATCTCCGATTTTTCCTGTTGATCTACTTTATCATTTGGATTACCCAAGACTTCTATTATTTTGTTATATATGGAGTGTATTATATAGTTTGCAGGCTACCGGTTTACAAATACAGACCACTAAGTGGACATTAATGACTTATTTCATAATATTATCTATCCTTTATGTTAACTGGGCATCAAACGGTATTACTACGAATTTATTTTTGTTCTAGTTCTTGAAAAGTAATTGTACCACTTGAAATATTTTTATTAACATAATTTCATTGCTGTAACATTTATAATGCGCTAGCATAAGAAAATTTACTTTTTAGACAGAATTTAATGCAAACTTTTTGCTCGTTAAATTTATCCATTTAAAGAAATCTTCGAGAAAAGACTTTATAATTTCTAACTTAACAAGGAAAATGACATGAAAGTTTTGTCGAATGTCAAGGTGTTTTCTGATAATTAATTAGCTAAAAAAATTCACACGACCGAAATGGTTATTTAGGTATTTTTGCCCGAACAATAAAATAATCCAAATATCGAGGTTTGTTTAATCAATTAATCAGTGCCCTTTACGACCTTCTTGCTTCTTTTAGATCGTTAAAATAACACCAACGCTTTCTTGTTTGTCAATCTGAATCCTTTCACTTACGCATCAAATGTTTCCAGATTATGTTAATGAGGGTTAAACATCTTCGTTAACTTTTAATTCAGTTTTTTATCTGTTAGGAAATCTGTGAGCTAAAAAATATTTTTATAAAGGTTTTGTTTCACCACAAAATTTTTGATATATACAGAAGATATTAAATTGTTTTTGAAATGGCAATCATATATATATATATATATATATATATATATATATATATATATATATATATATATATATATATATATATATATATATATATATATCATCATCATCAGCCCATGTCGATCCATTATAGGATGAACGCCTCTTCAGCATGCCACTCGGGTCCTATATGCTTAATGTCCTATATGCCATCAGTCCATCGAGCTTTCAATCTTCTTCACGGGCGTTTGCGATCAAGGGGTATCCACTCCAAGATTGCCTTGGTCCATCTGTCGCCAATCGCCTCGCTACATGGCCTGCCCATCTCCATTTTAATGTTCACTCTTCTATTGATGTCACACACCTTCGTTTATTTCCTGATCCATACGCAGGGCTTTCTGTCTCGTCTTGTAATGCCAATTGTAATTCCGTTCCCATCAGTGTTACTCAACGTATTTGAATTGATTGCGATGTGAGTGTCGAGGTTTCACTTCCGTATGTCATAACGAGCAGGACGCACTGATCGAAGGCCCTTCTTTTGAAGCAAAGTGGGAATCTGCTCTTAAACACTATGTTGAGCCTACCAAATGCCTGCCAGCTACACTTAGCACGTCCTTCCACCTCCCGGGCGGTATCCCCCAACAACAAAGTTAACTTTTTAAGCTAACAGTTTTGGATTTTCCACTTTTAATGTGGATAGATCTTTCCATTCCCCTCTGTGCTACCCAAAATTTTTGAATTGATTGCGATGTGAGTGTCCAGGTTTCACTTCCGTATACTTTAACGGACAGGATGCACTGATCGAAGACTTTTCTTTTCAGGCAAAGTGGGAGTCTGCTCTTAAATACTATGTTGAGCCTGCCAAATGCCTGCCAGCCATCTATTGAAATCCCCTGCTCAAGATATATGAGTGGTACACAATTTCTAAATCCCTTCCTAAAACTGAAATTCTTCTATCCTCAGCGAATTTATTGAACATAACCTGACTCTTTTTCAGGTTTATTTTTAAGCCAAATGGTTCACCAATACTTTGCAATTCTAGTATGCGTGTGTGCAGCTCCTCTGGATCTTGTGAAAGGAGAACGATATCATCTGCAAATTTAAGATAGTTTAAGATTAAACCATTGATGTTTACACCCTCCTGTTTACAGTCAAATTTATGCAGTATTTCCTCAAGGCAAGCCGAGAAAAGAATAGGCTATATTGCGTCCCCCTGCCTTACACCTCGTTCTATATTAATTCCCACTTCAAGATCATCAAGGTAAATTGTCGTTGTAGCTACATCATATATCGATCTTAGTAGGTTTATATATGCTTTGTCAACCCCCTGGCTAAGTAGTGCATCCATTATGGCATGCTTTGAGATGGAGTTAAATACATTTTCGTGGCCGATAAAAGCCAAGCACAGTGGCATGGTGTATTCATTATGCCTTTCTATGGCCTACTGTACAACCTGGATGTGATCTATTGTAGTGAATCCACTTCAGAATCCTGCTTGTTCTCTTGGTTGTGTGTTTTCTTAATATTCTTTTAGATATTATCTTAGTAAAAACTTTGTACATTACGGATAGGAGGCTTATTGGACAGTACTTCTTTAAATCTTCCTGTGCTCCTTTTTTATGTAAAAGGATCACTTCTGCATTTTTCCATAAGTCAGGTACTTTTTGTTCTTTGAGGCATATTGAGTATAATTTTGCCAGTGTTTTATGTAACGTCCAACCATCAGCTTTTAGCATTTCGACAGTTACACTGTCCTTTCCTGAAGCCTTGCCGTTTTTCTATTCTATAGCATTTGTTACTTCCTTCCCTAGGATATCTGGCATTTGTTCTTCTGTGGATATTATAGCCTTTAATTGGTTTTGCTCTTCATATAACTGGGAATAAAATTTTCTGACAACCTCTAACATTTGCGTACGCGTCCTGCACACTGTGTTATCTTCACGCTTTAAGGCATACATTTGTTCCAATTCTGGAATTAAAATCACCCATCAGGATTTTGTACCTACAGTTCTCCTTGTATAAAAGCTGGGCCATATCATCATAAAATTCCTCAATTTCGTCATCCCTATGGCTTATAGTTGGTGCATAAGCTTGGGCGTTTTGAAGCCTAAACTTTTTACTCAACTGAATGACGCATTGGGCTAGTCGGTCAGATGTACTTTCAAATTTTACTACACTGTCCCTCAGCTTTCGATTGACGAGGAATCCAATTTCGCCACATCGTCCATTTTTCGTATCTCGGGTGTAGAGTACGTGTCCATTTGGTTCTAGTTTGATTAACACTTCGCACTTTCTTCCTGTTTCACAGAGCCCAATTATATCCCAATGTATGTTGTCAAGTTCCATTAATAGTTCTTGCAATCGGGCCTCTGTTTTCATAGTCCGTATATTAAACGTAGCAATGTCAAAAGTCCAATGGCAGCCTGATCTAACTAAGTTTTGATTTTGGCGGAGACGCAGGTTGTTGTGCGTTCCACATGAGATTGTGAAACCCAGCGGTGGTGTGTGTGATGCGAGAAAGTAAGTAGATATATTGGGAGCATAAAATCAAGAGTGGTCTGGAAAACACTACGAACATAAGAACAACTGAGAGAAATTACGCTAATCTACAGTTGATTATTGGACCAGTGGAAAATATACTATGAAACTCCAATGAAAGAGGACAGAAAGAAATGTCTTGGAGAGGAAGAAGATATATTGAGAGACATATTAGATATAACAGCTGAAGAGGTTTAAAGAATAGCAAAAATATTTAAAAATGGGAAAGCGCTAAGCCCTGGTGAAATTAATATTTAGCTGATTGTTTGTCAACAATTTGTTTGTTTTTGTTAGTGGCAGAATTATAAAATGAGTTCTTAGCAGGAAAAGAGATGCCAAGAAATTAAAAAAAATATATCTCCAATGTTTTTAAGAAAGGGAAAGGTTATTAGTTAAATACATATGTAAGAAAATTATAATGCAAATATGAGAATATAAAAGAATATAATTATATTTGCATCCTATAAACTCGAATATTTTATTATCCTTGCGCTCTCCTCTATATTTTAAGTTAATTAAAAATATTTGCTTGATTTAGGGTAGTTTAGTAAACTATACTCGAAAACAGCAAACGTTTCAGCTAATTAGCATTAAAATTAATGACACTGGTAGAAACAGAAACTTTTTTCAGAAATAAATTGAGAACTTTTCAGGTTTTATTTTTGGGTAATTTTATACGAACTTATTTCCAGCGATATTGTTAAAATTAAATACTTACTTAAAATAATTATTAATCACTAATGAAAAGCTCTTCATCAGGGTTGTTGAGAACTACAGCTCAGACGTCATCGTATTAAAATAAAAAAAAAAAGGAAAAGATAAACATGATTTTTTGCCGATCCGATATAATATTTGGTTATATCTATAGATATCTTCTGTTTATCTTAACGTTTGACCAACTGAACTGGTGTTTTATACACGTTTTCTCGACAGTTCGAAACAGGTTATACCATTTGTTCAATTTTACTTCAAAAATGGTTGTGTTTCGAAAAAAATTAAAAATACATGCAAAGCATAATTTTCCCAATTATCATAAATGCAAAGCAATATTTTCTTCGGATTAAGGTTGTCTATCGCCGTTGTTAAAACCGCCCACCCCGATAGCAATCACGATTTCTTTTATTGTACGTTGCTGTACACAATCCACTTTTTATCACCAGTAACCATCCGCTTCAGGAATAGAGCTTCAGATTTTTTTTTCAGTAAAAGATTGCAGGAGAAGATTCAGTCCAACAGATCCATCCCTTTTTTTCAAATGGTCAAAAATGATCGATTAGTCAATATTTAACTTATCTGCTATTTGCTCGACCGCGGTTGGTAAATCTTTGGCTATTATGGCCTGTCTGTCTGTATGGGCTATTAAGTCTTCGCCCCTGAACCAACCTAACCACTTTTGCAGCGTTGTCTTCTCAACAGAAACCTATTCGTAGATAGTTCAAATCATGTTTTTAGTTTGAACAGTGTCCTTTTTTGAAATATAAAAGCAAAATGCGGTGTAAATGCAGTTGATCGAATGATATTTTCGATTTGCATCCGCTTGACTAACTGAGGGCAAATTAAAGCGAATCTGAACAAACATGTGTAAATACTACATGGAATAATAATATGTAAATAAACATCATTAATCAATACAGATCTTTGTTTACAAGCGTTAAAAGAGCAACTAAAGGCAAACTCCCCACGACCGTCTCGGACGGCCCGGTACAATTATCCATTTATGCCAAGAGTTCAGTACTTGTTCCATTACTTGAATGTTGTATGAACTGTTAGAAACTTTAAAGAATATGAAGAAAGAGTTCTTTCAGAAAATGTTTCTGAAATTAATGTTGTGTTGGAATTTTTAATATAAAAATTAACGAACAAGAACAACTAACTAAACTATCCCTGGATAATTAAAAGTGTATAACGAAAGCACCGCTATGTTTAAGTGGTAATGAAACTTTCTGCATTGGAGCAATTAAAAGAGAATTTCAGAGTTCTGTTTTAAAGGCTCTTACTAATGAATGTACATACGGCAATAATTACATATTAATTTGGCATAATATGGTTTATGAGTAGACTAAAAAGAGAAAGACATATGTCAACAGATTTCAAACAGACGTAGGATCGCATACAAACAGCAGTAGTATACTAGGCTGAGGAGGAAATAGAAATACCAGCTAAACTTATTAGATTAACTTGGATGACGATGCTTACTTCCAAGGCAGTAGTAAAAATCCAACAACACACCACCATTAAAGTTTGAGATCGACGAAGCTTTACGAAATGGATATGGATTGGCACCAGTTCTATTTAACATAATACTCAACAATGTCATCAGCGAAACGGACATTGATGTAATTAGAACAATGATAAATAAAGAAAAACAAACAATAGTATATGCAGCTGACCTAAATGCTGCTAAAATGCTAAACACGATCGTAAAAAGAAATATTAACAGGGATTTATGATCAAATAAAGGTGAAAAAATAACCAATAAGGAGATAACGGAACTGGATAATCGACAACGACAATATTGAAGTTGGGAAGGAATTTACGTACCTGGGAAGTAAAGTTGACGGATACAACATCAAAGGAGATATCAGACATCGTATTATGAAGTGGAACAAAGTTAAATACTCGCTGCATTATGAGCTAAAATATAAACTTTTTCGAAGGAACACCGAAATTAGAATCTACAAAACACTTATTCGGCTAGTAGTCACTAATGGCTGCAATACATGACTCTCACAAAAAAAAAACAGAAAAGGCCATTGCAGCATTTGAATGCATTTTTGGTGCTGTGACTGACAAATTGGAATGGACTGACAAACTGAATTTGGATGATCAGGTATGTCTTCGAACTCAAACAACTGTACTTAGATCTATATGTTGTGGATTAATGTGGCGGAAATGCCAGAAAACCGAATACCAAGGAAAATCATGGAAATGCAATAGGGGGTAAAAGAAAAACGCAATCAATGTAAGGAGATATGCTGAAGATGTACTGCATACTAAAAGAAAATAAGAAGGAAGGAAGAAATAATCTTATTAAACTACAAAAGTAAATTTTGCTCAGCATTTTTGCGCTAATTTCTTTATCCTGCCCTTTCCGTTAACAGTTCTTTTTAGTAAAAATAATAGAGATTTCCTTTTCTCATTTCAAATTAAATTTAGGTTATCAGAATTACGAGGATACAATAAAAAAGTCAGACACTTTTCTGATAGATGGTGGTGGGATCGCAAGCATGATTGCATTTATAAAAAGTTGCTTTCTTCCTAGTGATGTTATTTATTTAGTTTTGTTTCGACAGTCTTTGAAGATATATAGGGTGTCCCATAAATGTGTTGGTAAATGTTAGTTATTAAAAAGACACAGGGTGTTGAAAGTAAATCTATAATTTAAAAACGGTTAAAGATATGAGGTTCCAGATAGGGGTAGTTGGGTTTTCGAAGGTGACAAATCCGTATTTTGTACTAGTTAAAGTCTAATTCCTAGAGGGCGCTTGCTACCTACTTTGTGAGGAATTAATACGCTCATATTTTTTACCCTATAAAGCTGGAAATATTTTGACATTTCAGTTAGCAAACTGATTAGTCTGGGCATTTTTTACAAATTATTTAATACCAACTCAAGTTTGGAGGAACTTGTTTCCAGCCACGTTTAATAGGAGAGATAGAAAACAATGACAGTTATAATCGAGACGTAATAATTTGCACACAACATTCAAAGCACACTTTGTGAATTGTATATTTTTCAGCCATCGATGTGCAATAGAATATTCGAACACGAATATTTCGCAAATGGCGTGAGATATCGATATTGACTAAGGATATCTTTTTTACGTGGAACTTATGACTCTTCTGTATTCTGAAGTCAAAATATACTCAGCTTTATACGGTAAAAAATATGAGCGAGTTAATTCCTTACAAAGTAGGTAGCAAGAGCCCTCTAGGAATTAGACTCAAACTAGTACAAAATACGGATCTGTCACCTTCGAAAACCCAACTACCCCTATTTGAACCGTTTTTAAATTATCTTAATTTTTCGAAAATTAATTTAATTCAATATTTTATTAATTCAATTAATTAACAAATAATTATTCTTATTAATTATAATTATTAACTTATTAATTATTAATTATTAATTATTAATTATTAATTATTAATTATTAATTATTAATTATTAATTATTAATTATTAATTATTAATTATTAATTATTAATTATTAATTATTAATTATTAATTATTAATTAATAATAATAATAATTAATTCAATATCCTGTACCATTTTAACGACTAACATTTGCCAACACATTTATTGACTAAATCTTCTTATTTTCATCTCTACTATCACCAGTTGCACTATGGCGGATAAGTTATGGGATACCCTGTATAAGTTTAATATATTTGCTATTATGGAAACACCCTCGTGAAAACCGAGTTGAAAAATTATTATGGGGACTCCGTTCCTTCACATTTCATAGTTTATACGTAATTTACTTAGTTTTGATTTGAGCTAAGCTGCACGAGTGACTCTGCGCATCTAGATCACCACGTTGAGGTCGCTACTGACGAAGTAGATAACAAAAATATTTTTTTGAGAAGATAAACATCTCGGATGAATGAGTTCAGAACATCCTACGTGAACATTCGGTATTGAGAAATTTCATTATTTCGCGTTTCTTCACTGCGGACTAAAAACGAAATATAGTGACCAATTCAAAGACGAGTTTAGACATGTACAAGCGCAATCTAAAGGATTTTCTTCAGCGATATATGACTTTTGCTGATTGTGATTGTGAGTGGGATTCAAGATTACAGAACAGAAATAAAGATACAGTTGGCCAAAATTTAAAAATCCAGTTTATCCAGTGGATGTGCCCCGAAAGCCGCAAAGATGTTTCTATTGATCGTAAAGGTCATGGTGGCTATTTTCTTAGATTCGTAAGGCATTATCTTCATTGACTATTTGGAGAAAGAACAGGATCATCTAATGTGATGTTCTTATTCCTTTTCCTTCTCGTTTTTCTTCTTAATCTTCGTATTTTCCCTTACTAGTCGTGACCTATGGAAACCGTTTTTGTTCTATTCTGACTATTTCTCGCCAGCGTTCTCTATTTCTGGTTTCCTTGGTTGCATATTTTTGGAGGTCTCTGGCATGATCTAGATTGCAGCATAATACAGGAGTGTATTATTGTGCCATATTGGTCAAGTTTTACAAAGCTTTGATAATAAAATGTCCTCATATGGTAAGGAAAAAAATTGTTTTACTACGACATTTGAACTGCCATTGCAAGTGGTCGTAACAGAGAACTATAAAGGAACTATAAGGAAGTTGGAAAATCGTTGGGTGAAGTATATCGAAGTAAAAATAGACCGCTGAAAAATTGATCGATTTTCGATCAAAAAAATCAATTAATTTTATTTAAAAGGATTTTATTTTTCCTTCAAATTATCATTTTAGAATCAACTAAAATCAAAATTCCAAAAAATATTTTTTATTAGAAATTAGCCCTTTTCGGACTAATTGAATGATCAAGAGTTCGAGAGCTTAACAATACTTTGGGAGTATTTATGTAACTTTTATCGGAATTTAAAATTTTTGAACTACCATCATATTCAACTGACCTCTAGTTTTAAAAAATGGCCTATGTCATCAAACTTTTAATGGAGAAGAAAAATTGATATTGCCGAAGGTTACTCCATTTTAAAATTTTTATAAATTAAATTTATGTATAATTTCAAGATGGTCTTCATATTGCCGCAATAAAAATGTTTTGTTTTATTGTTCTTTATAAAACTGTTTCTATTTTCCTATTATTTTAGATATAATAAAATTGTACCAGCTGAATATTTACTTACTAAATATTACTGAAAACTTAAATATCGCAGCGCTCAGTTTCTTTTTACGTGTCTTGGGATTTGCAGAAGTGAATTATTCGTACTAGTTGGAACGTTAAACGAATTAGTGTTAGAAACTTCTATTTTATAACTTTTAAATCTTTTTGTGTAAGACACATTTTAAACATCTACAATTCTTTAAATGTCATCTATTTTTCGTAGTTCTAGCATTTACGTTAGGAACAGTGAATACACAGTATGTCGGAAAAATAACGGAATTTTTAAAATATAAAGAAGACTACCAGCGCTATCTATTATATATATAATCTGACAGCTGTATATCTCCTCTGTAAAGCGGGATCTCCATTATGAGAATAGATCGATAGATTGTCCAGTTATAGAGCATAAAGTGACCATTCTTTTTGTCACCTTGTCACAAGAACACGAGAAAATAAAGATGAGATATTAATTTTTATTTTAAGCTCGGTATGCAGTTAATATCAGATTTCCCTCTTTGCTCAGTTTTAGTTGTTTTTGGAGACTTCATTTGGGAAACATTGAGTAAACTTGTGAATTTTTTAGATTAAATTACAGGTAATTTATATGGACTATTTAATTTATAGATACGTATTAATACCGGACTGTTGTACAAAATGATTTAAGGCACATCTAATAAAACATAGAGTTAAGATTTATATCTAAATTTCCACTATATTTAAAATATGTATTACAATTCTTTCGATAGACAGTACATTTTCCAAATAAAAACTATATTAAACTAACAGTAAGAAAGGAGTATAGTAGTTACTACCTACTATATACGGTTCATGGACCTAGTACTACCATAAATGATGAACATCATTCATGGAACATCATTCATGGGTGAACCATTCAAATCTACCTGCAAATTTAGCAAAATACCATAATGTTTTTTCTTGTAAATTTCTAGGCTCTGATTTTGTTTTTTCGATTTATTCTCATTATGTAACATTTTAAAATTTTCGTCGTGTGAAGTGTGATTTTCTAACATCAAGTGTTTAGTATAATGAGAATTATTTTTTTTGTTATTTATATTATGTTGTAACTTCTTTTATGTCCATTGAGTTTAGTGGAACGAGATAATATGTATCTGAGAAGAAATTATTATGAAAAACATTATGTTGTCCGGTAAGCCAGAGTCGTATAATATTTTGGAATATTGTATCTCCAGGTCTTGTTAAAAGTGCAACTGAGTACAATAATTAGTGGCTGTTAGAAAAGATATTATAAAAGTCACCGTCGAAGCCTAATCTTCTTAAAGTTCACATATTTTTTACGTTGGGATATTGAAGAGTTGGCGAAAAACGAGGTGAGTGGCATCTCACTGGATATGTTGGGATGATGTATTTATGGTTTGGGGCAGATGATCTATGTTTTCATGGCAGTTACTCGGGATTTTAAGAGATATGTCTATTATATGGTGGTACATAGGTTAATTACTCCGCCAAGTTTTTGGAGTAGCTGAAATAATAAGTGATTACTTTTATTCAGATCGTTGATGACACATCACTGAGTCAATGAAAAGATAGATGGGAAACAATGGGAGAGGTTTCAGATGATAAACGAAGAGGGAAGCTGGGTGAGGATGTTTCAAGATCCAGCAAAGAAGTCATATTCTGGTATATATATAATCGAAAATATGATACGACAGTTGAGATCTGTTCTAATAACATTTCAGAATTGAAGGTAAGATTTATAGGGAAATATTCAGTGTTGTGAACCAAATTGGATCCCAAATTCCTCTAGGAAGTAGCACTAGGGTCTGGTACTGGTTGAAAAATGCTAAATTTTGGTTAAAGTATTTCTGTTTGATATTTAGGAGGTCTTTGGGGAGATGAGTCATGTTGTCAGCAGATGAGCAAGTAGCGCTGTCATAATGGCCTCTCGAGGCAGCCTGAGAAAATATATGAACTGCGTGGAAGTAGTAGAAGTAGAAGCGTGTGATTTAGGTGTGGAAGCGGGTTAAAGTGGGGTGTGCTAGATGCGAGATGAGTTGTTAATAAGATTTGGAGGCAGATGGTATGGTTTGGCAAGAAAAGACTTGAAAGGGTTTTAATTTTGATTGGTTTAGACATAAACGAAGAGTTATCAGTACCGCTATTGCACTGAATGGCACAACACACAACTGTTCTCTTCTAACATAAGACAGTCGTGAAACTGCTCTTAGATGTTATATGTCTTACTTCAGAGTTTGTAACGCTTATTATTTCTATGTGGAACTCTTCTGTGTCGCTGTATATATCAGAAGTATTTTCCATCATCACAGTACCATAGTTAAAGCAATATGGAGGAATATAGCAGTGCGTTTCGCCTACTACATATATTATACAGGAAAGCAGCTCATGTGAGGCTTATGAATGGAGATTCGGTTAATATTTTACTCTAACGATTCAACGATCATATGATACAATTCAACGATCTGATGTACAATTGCGAATTTCTCCACGCAGTTTACGCCGAATTTTGGGAAGTGACTTGCACATGTTTCTTTATAAGACTCAAGTTGTTTAAATAGCTGTTGCCTATAGACAATAATTAGCGATTAGAACACTTTAATGTCATCATAAACTACTCCATAAAATTGACAATTTTCATGCAAAATTAATAATGAGCGATAAAGTTTGATAAGGATTATTTTTTATGGAAATTTTTGAAATAAGGGTTTTACATAAATAAGCCCCAATCCAAACAGCAACTCAAGCACAACATGCGTGCCGAAATTGCTGCTTTAATACAAGATATGTTAACAAAACTAATGGAAAAGGTGTTAAAAAGAGTACAAAGTTGCATTGCTGCTAATGATTCACATTTGATTGACTTATTTTTAAAAAATTAATCAACACAAAGCTTAAAGACAAAATAAACATATTACTGAAAAAATCTGTCTTATTTCTTTTAAAAGTTATGATTAACAATTACCCTACCCTTTATTACGTTAATTTTGAAACTCTATTTGTATTTTAATTTTTACCTCAAATGGACTTGAGCCGTTAATCTGATAAAAGGAGTGTATAACAAAGCGTACCATAAAAAACTCTATGGAAATCAATGCTTTTAAAACTAATTCTGTTGTTAAATTTTCCACAGGGAATTTTATTCGAAAACATAATAACAAAAACTAAAGCAGCATTGTTAAATCACAGTGCACAAGTTAATAAATATACTATCGTATTTCTGGGTTATTTAGAAAACATAATCCCGGTAATATTTTAAAACTGAATCGCTTTATCGTCCTTATTACAGCGGTGGTTGTTCCCCGTTAAATTTAAATTGAGATAGCTCACACTGAGATACTAAGGATATAAATTTGATGTTGTTATCCCAAGATGGATGAAATAACTTCAACCAGATAACTCTAATAAAATAGAAAGAAAGATAGATGGATGCATGGAATTTATACTTCAATATATAAAAACCAAAATGGCTAATGTGGTTTAAAAATAATTCCAGTTTTCGATTTATATGTTAATTCGTTGCCTTTATAAAAAAAATTCTACTAAGAGTTAAAACTTGGCGATTATAAACGTCAGTCTTAATCTTTTGTGTTCAATAGATGCGTCAATTTACTATGGAAAGACACACGATACACGAATTTGGATCTAGAGCACTTGGAAGGCGATCGCCACTTTATGGAAACATACCATTTCAGTCGAAGCGCATTTCTGGCTTAATGGGTCTGCGAACAAACCTATTTGCAGGATTCGGTCCGATGAAAATCCTTAAGTGATTCAAGAGTTACCTCTTCATTATTATAAAATCACTGTTTGAAAAATACGTTTCAAAGTTCTGACACTTTTATTGGAAAACTGCCGATAATGATAATTTGATTTCAATTAATTTTTATGTAACTAAAGTCCGTTTATATGTGGGAGTAAGATAAGGTAAAAATATTCATTATGTGAACAAGTATTTGGAATATGTCCCTTTAAGTTCTGTCGCAAAGATATCGAAAAAAAAATGTGTAAAAGTTGACAGCGTTATACCTAATTGCCATCCATTTGGCTGCGTTCTGTCAATCAGTTTGTTTACAGTAGCTGTTTACGTTAGTCCTGTTTAAGAGGCTTTTATGATTTTCATAATAGGCATATTTGTCAAGTAAATAATTTGTCTTAAATATTGTGTTTTCAGTGAAATATCTTGTTCCGAATGTTTTGTGAAAATATAACAAAAGGCCTTTGGTGAATCATGCCTGTTGAAAATCTATATGTATGTATGGAATAAGACATTCAAAGAAATATGATAAGAGTTGACCTTCAATGTTTATTACTCAGGAATTGGAATTGAATAAATCAACAAAATTGTGGTTTAAAATAATTTTTCTGAAGCTGGACATGCCTTTTACGATATTTCCGTGGAATTAATTCAATGATTTTTAGGATATGAGATGTATCGAGCGGTTGGGAAAGAGCTGATTTCTTTGCAGAACGAGTATCGGAAGCCGAGGTGGCGAAGAGGTGGTTTTGTAATCATTCAGTAGCCTAACCTTCATGAAACGCCCTACAATTAGTGATAAGGCATGGTTTTTATTACGTTAGTTTTTCTAATATTACAAATGGGAAAGTATGTTTGTTTGGATATTTCTCCTTCAATCACGCTTGAAAAGATCGAGAGATTCTAATGAAATTTAGCGTAGAAGTCGATGGTCGTTGAATAGGACAGGACATAGGATACTTTGTATAATTTTTGTAACGCTATGAAGTTCCGGTGAGGGTTTAGATCGATACACACACACACACACACATTCGTAGATTATCACATGAAAATTCTCGCGAGTTAATTCCATTTTTTGACTGAGATGAAGTTTTGAAGTTACTAAATAACATAAATAGCGTCCCTATGATAACGCGTTCAGAGTATGAATACAGTCAACAATGTCAAATTTTACGATGTATATGTCAGAGCTAGCAACGCCATTGTTGTCAATTTCGGATATATAAATAGTAACCCTCTTAACACGTTCACTGCCGGCAAGAACTTGTTAAATTTCGGCGGATGCCGACCACTGTTTTTATTTAAATTTCAAAACTGGCTATTAAAAACTATTTAAATGTTGTAATTTAAATGTAAAAGATAAGTTTGCATACTTATTTGAGTTTTTACGAGCGGTGTGCCAGTGGCGGCATTTGCTGTCGGACATCATTACCATTTATATTTGTAATATATACATATATATATATATATATATATATATATATATATATATATATATATATATATATATATATATATATATATATTTAACTAATTAATAAAAATAAAAATTTTGCAGATAAGATATATTACTAAAACAAAAGATAATATATAAAAAAATACACAATATATGGTATAATAAATATAAATATAGGCATAACAAAAACTAAACAAATCTAATACATGTAGAAATATTTAGAAAATTATAATAATAATAATTATTATTATTATTACACATATCTTCACCCTTTCACATTTTATATTTCAATGAATTTATAAGAGAACCAAAAGAAATTCCTCGATTTCTTACCCAAGGTAAAACATATTTACTCCCCAAAGGAACCGTCTCTAATAACCCAGCAAAATACCGCCCAATTACCTGCCTTCAAACGATAACATCATGTTTCACAGGACTACTCACAGGACATATAGACAAACATGATATACTAAATGAAGGGCAAAAGGGTTCAATTCTTTTATTGGAATCTTTGGTCTGAAACACTAAACTTGAATCTAGATTAGATTAAATCATCTCTTGATGATGGTAACATGGTTAGCGAAACGTGCATCGAGCAGTTCAAAAAAAGTGATTTGGTGTTTAGTGGTAAATCTCTTCAAGTTTAGCAAAATGGTTGTCGAAAGGAAATGCAGGGATATAAAGAACAACTTATTATAGATTCAGTTATATTAAAAGACGCTCGGAAGAAGAATCGAAATTTATCATGCTGTTATATTGATTATCAGAAGGCCTTCGACTCGATTCCACACATCTTGGCTAATTAAGATACTAGCACTATACAAAGTTTATCCAGATTTAATAAACACATTTCAGGAATTGATAAAAGAGTGGCGCACCATCATTCATTTATCGCAAAATACGCAAAGTACTACCAAGACTGAGGAAATCAGGGTGACAAGCGACATATTTCATGGGGACTCGTTGAGCCCTCTGTGGTTTTGCCTGGCACTGAATCCACTCTCTAATCTGATTAAAAGGACGTAAATCGGATATAAACTCCAAAATCAAAATGTATCGCACCTGCTGTACATGGATGATTTAAAATTGTATGCATCATCGCCACCGAAATTGTAACAACTCATTCGGTTGTAGAGACATTTACAACTGATATTAATATACACTTTGGATTAGATAAATGCAGAACTATTAACATAAAGAGAGGATCTGAGTTAGAGATGAGAGGGTTTGTCACCGCAGAACAAGAATATATACAGCCAATGCAGGAGGATGAAGTATATAAATATCTTGGAATACAACAGTCTAAGAGAGTTGAGCATAAACTTATTAAGGAAATACTAACTAAGGAATTCACGTCCAGACTTAAATGCATATGCAGGTCTGACCTAGGCAGTAGAAATATAGTAAAAGCTATAAACACTTTTGCTATACCAGCCTTGATTCATTTGGAATTATATCTTGGTCAAACAAAGATATCGATAAAATTAGAACTACACTAACGAAATATAGGAAACACCACACGCACAGTAGTGAAAAACGACTTGACCATCAAATAATGATCGAATGCCCGCTATATGCCAGCGTGCTGATGATAAGTATACGCATCTGAATCTTAAACAAATGCAACGACAAAATGAGAGCATTCAGACAACTGGAACAATTATATAAGAGTGGAAAAATATGTCTCCACATGGTAGACACTCCAATGATCTTGACCGTCATGAAGTTGACAAGACTGCGTCGAACACCTGGTTGACATGGGGAAGTCTTTTTCCGGAGACTGAAAGCTTTATGTGTGCAATTCAGGATCAAGTCGTGCATACTAAGAACTACTAAAATATATTATTAAGGATGCACGAGTATCAAATGACACATGTAGGAAATGCCACGAAAAATCAGAAACTATCCAACATATTGTAGGAGCATGTGGTAGACTCTCCCAGACGGATTACCTTCACCGTCAGAATCAGGCGGCCAGTACAGTCCACCAGGAGCTTGCAGGTCGTAATAGCCTCATAACAACAGAGACGGTAATAGATTCGGCCGATTTCAGGTTATATTACGATCGAACAATAATAACTGACAAAACCGTATACAGTGATACGCCAGATATTATATTGCTGGATAAAAAGAAGAAAACAGCATTCATAATCGACATAGCTATTCCAAACACATACAACATTCAAAAGATGGCTGAAGAAGAAGTTCAAAAACATACAGATCTCAAGTTAGAAATAAAGCGGATATAGAAGTTGAACTAGGTCCATATAGTGCCATTGATAATTTCAACAAGGCTCAGGACAGTTTCGTATTTGTTCAAAATATTTCGCAGGTTTTTTGCAATTATTTTGGTTATTTAGAACTAATTGTCCGTTTTCCTTTTGGAAGCAAAGACTTTGCGGTTGATAGCTTGTTAATTTAGTTTTAAATGTTTTGTAAAATTTTGGGTGTTATTTTTTTGGAAATTTTTTTTTATTTCATTAAGTTGATTGTTTTCATATCTTCTTTTAGTTTGTCTAATTAGCTTCGATGTTTCTGTTCTTACTTCCAAACAGATGATATAGTTTATTACTGCTTTCTAACTGTTCCGATCTTTGAATACTTTACTTCGGCTTAATATTGCTTGCCCGCAAACTTCATCCCACCACGGATGTTTTCTACGTTTTTGTAAAGGGACCAACTTTAAGGCTGTTTTAATAATTTTTTGTTTCAATTCTTGCTAGTTCTGTGCTTGTTGTTTATCAAGCTTTTCTGTTAGGGCTGGTTTTATTTTCGTTGGGTCGAACTTTGGTATTAGCAGTTTCTTTTGAAAAAGTTTTCGAGGTTTTAAGCTAAGTTTGATTCTAGTCAAGTAGTGATCCGTGTTTATGTTAGCTCCTTTCCTGACTTGAACATTCAAAATCTCTTTATATTTGAGATACGAAATGGCAACATGGCCAATTTGAAATTCACCCATGTACGTGTTTGGTTACAATACAGATTTAGTTATATATAATAAATCTTGTCATCCTTATTCACAAAAGATGGCAACATTGATCTCTTTTATACATAGATTATAAAATATCCCCATGTCAATAGATAATTATAATAAGGAATTGAATGTCATCAAACAGATCGTAGTAAATAACGGATACGATCCAAATATTGTAAGTAAAATAATTAATAAAAATAGTTATAATAAAGCCATTAATTTAATATATCCGGTCAATAATATCACAAAACCAAACCAAATTAGTGTCGAGACATTTATCCAAAATAAAAAATATAAATATTGCTTTTAAAACAAACAATAGTCTAGGACGCCTCATCAAAAACAATAAGTGTCAAACAAATAAACTGCATAAATCAGGAGTTTATTTTATTGAGTGCGGGTCGTGCCCAAAAGTCTATGTTGGACAAACAAGATCTTTCTCTACTAGGCTCAACGAACATAAAAGAAGTTACACTAAACAACAAAATAATTGTCATTTTGCTAACCATTTAATGTTAGAAAAGAATACTTTCAATGATAATTTTAAAATGTTATATAATGAGAATAAATACAAAAAATTAAATATTTTGGAGAATTATTAAAAAAAAATGAATATTTTGCTAAATGACCAGCTAGATTTGAATGGTTCACTGTTATTTAATTGTCCTCCTAGACATTAAACTTGAAGAGATTTACCACTAAACACCAAAACGCTTTTTTGAACTGCTCGACGCACGTTTCGCTAACCATGTTAGCATCATCAGGAGATGATTTAATCTAATTCTAAAACTAAGCTATGTTCTATTTATATGAAAACCATACCTAACAAAGCGTGTAAAAATCATGAACCGTGAAGTGTACTAAGCCTTACATTAATAATTGAAAAAGTTAATAATTGAAAGGAATCGGTTCTTTATCTCGGTTCATGATTTTCTTACATTTTTCTATTTGAATGCTTTCATATGCATCCAAAGCCTTATTATTATTAACAGTTTTAATTAGTCTTAAATTACTAATATCTATACTGCGGTCGAGTTCGATCGTATGTTGGGCAACACAAGATTTTTCATTTCTCCCATATCTAATGTGGGCAATATGTTCTTTATATCTTGTCAATATGGATCTTTTTGTTTGCCCAATATACCTTCGATCACAGTCTTGACAGCTAATTTCGTAAATCCCAGACTTTTCATGTTGCTCCTTTGGATTACCCAGAACTTCTCTTAATTTATAATATGGTTTGTACACAACCTTAATGTCCACTTTTTTCAAAATTTTGTCTAGTCCTCTTGTTAATTGGGCATCAAATGGTATTACCATGAATTTCTTTGTGTTCTGATCCTTTTGAAAAGTCGAAGATTCTTTCAATAATTTTCTGAACTTATGTTTTCTAATTAGTTTCATTAGCATTCAAATAGAAAAATGTAAGAAAATCATGAACCGAGATAAAGGACCGATTCCTTTCAGTCAACTTTTTCAATTATTAATGTAAGGCTTAGTACACTTCACGGTTCATGATTTTTACACGCTTCGTTAGGTATGGTTTTGCATATAAATAGAACATAGCTTAGTTTTAGAATTAGATTAAATCATCTCCTGATGATGCTAACATGGTTGGCGAAACGTGCGTCGAGCAGTTCAAAAAAGCCTTTTGGTGTTTAGTGGTAAATCTCTTCAAGTTTAGTATTTCACACCAAAGGTTCCAACAGAAGAATTGATCTCCTAGACGCTGACAAAAAATAGATTTCCCCGCTATCATGTTTTATGGTATTATTAGGTGGATGGACACTTTAGGTTGTAATTACTTATCTCACAGCTAGTTCAGCATAGTTTGTATTTGAAAAAGGCACTGTGTGTCGAAACAATTTTTGCATACAATTTTAATTATAGTGGAAATTTTTAGACATTAATCTTTGCTTGTTTATCTAAATAAATGACATTTTCATGTAAAAAATCAAAATAAGATTTTTATTAGTTCTGTTCTAAAATAAATTATTTATACTGTGTATGTTTAAAATATTGAAACATCGATGATAATTCTGCATCAGGATATTGATTAAATTTAGAATTGTTTTCCTCTTAAGAGGGTTTCTCTGTGGCCGTACACTTTCGAAAGGTTGATGTGTCATTTAAGTATCCAATCGCAAGAAGGGTTTCCGTTAATTTTATTCACCCTTGTTTCGAGGACGCTCTCTGTTTTGTCACAATTTTGATATCGGTATAAAAGGTGATAATTTGATTTTGGGCTTCCTCATTTAAAGGTCAATTGGGAACAAGCGATAACCTCAGAGGTACATTTAATAATAAAAGAAAATTAATACTTTGTCACAATACTATATTTGGTAATCATACTACTTTTTGTAAAAGGACCTTTGATGGAAAGGACCGACAGAACGTCTTGTTAAAAAAAGATATGATACTGGCTTACAATCAAAATGTCTATCTAATTAAGGAAACGTCTAAGTTTGCACCTACTCTATAACAGCACCTAATAACTAATTTTTCATATTTTCTGGTAAGCCCTTATTTAATATTTTAAACATACTTTAGGGGACTGTTTAATGCGAAACATAAATAAAGTTAAAAGTTCAAAATCAAGGAAAATTCATCAGTGCTCCACGCAAAAATACTCAATCTTTCAACTGCTTCGAAAAGTCAGCAAGTGTCTCCCGAGACCCGTTTTTGGCTGTTGAGCTATTGAGCTGTTGAGCTGTTGAGCTGTTGAACTGTTGGCTGTTGAGCTTAACGTTCGGAAATCAGCTGAATGTTACATATGGCCGTGTCCGATAGTGTCTGCAATCATATGCAGCTCACGCGATCCTGTGGTGAACATACTGAACAGTCCAACTGTGCGAAACCCAAGCTTCGTTTGCGTACCAGGTGCGCATGAAAAGTTGCATAATGGACCTGTGGAGAAGAATATTAAAAATGTTCAAAAGTAATGAAAAATTTTCCGTTCTTTACGCGGCCCGACTGATGACAGCGATATAGCCAAAAATTGATCTCGGGAGATATTTGTTGACGTTTTTGGTGGCAGTTGAAGGAATGAGTCATTTTGGGTGGATGAGAATTCGTTTTTCAGAAATGAGTGACAATATGTCGCAAGCTTGTGGAACTAAACTGGATATCTTTTGTTATCTATGCAATGAAGTCGGGTTTTAGAAACAGATATGTACTTTTAGCGTCATAATAAACAAAGCTGATTTGTAAATAATGTTCTATTAAGAGTGTCGTAACTTTAAAATGTAACGACGGCAACGCTGTTTAAAATGTAAATGTCACTCATAGAGTGTCAATTTACCGTGGGAAGATGCACGAAATTATTCATATCTATAATCAAAATGTGTCTTTAGTTTGCCGGACTTTCCGAATATTGCGTGAAATTTATGCTGAACATAATTGACTCGGCCGAATCAATAGGATTTGGGACGGTGAAAATCCTTAAGTGATTCAGGAGTTACTTCTTCATCCTCAGCTATTTGGTGCGATTTTTCGTCTTGAAAACAATGAAGGATATCTGGTTACTGTTAATGATATATTTGTTAGGAATATCTTTGGTCTGAACTAATAAATGTGGTTATAAACAATGTTTTCTTTTAATAGGGCGGTGCGATGCGACTTGTTATCCATCTTTGTATTTTTTTGGTTTACAGAAATAAACCCCGAACAATTATTGCCCGTCACTCATCGGGGGACATTTAAACGACTTTATTTTCAGAACATAATGCAATTATTTGTTCTTCAAGATAAAATAAAAATTAGTGGATTATCACGTGTAGTTACCATAGTGCCACATTTTAATTTCTAACATTGTTATTGGACAACCCTTTATTTTGGGTTAAAATTGGAGACTAAGATAAAAACTATTGGCCAATTTTCGGAGCTGGTTAAGTAGAAGAGGGTTTTCAATGGCATTTACTGTTTCTGTGGCGTAAACCCGAAGACCGTGTGACCTGTGATCGGATAAAACGTGGACGGCTTGGAGGCGACTACATTGAAAAATATACGAGGGTTGCTATTTATGCATCCGGAGTTGTCAACATATTTGAGATTGTTGACTGCATAATTTTGAGATTTGTTGCACATATTTTGAGATTGTTGACTGCATAAGTACACAGAACGCTCTGTCATATGAACGCTATTTGTGTTGTTTAGTGACTTGAAAATTTCATCTCAGTCAAAAGATTACCCCGAGGTAATTTGCATACGATGATTTACTACGATTTTCGGCGTGAATTATCTCAACAAAAATGCAAGCATCAACTCACTTCGATTTCAGCGTTGAAGCATTATTTAAAACCACTGTATATCACTGGTCTAGTGAATTCAGTCGTGGCCGTCGTTCGCTCATGGACGAATTTAAAGAAGATCGTCCAAAATCGGTTGTTGCGCCAGACAACATCAATGCTGTGCTTGAACTGATAAAGCAAGTTCGTCATGTGATATTCCGTGAGATTGAGGTATCCCTGGGTATTAGTATGACAAGCACACACAAGATTTTACATGAACATTTAGCCGTGAAAAATATTTGTACGCGTTAGATTCCGCATAATTTGAAAATCGCTAAAAAAAAGGCTCGTGCCGATTGGTGCAAAAAATGGCCAAAAAATATAATCCTGGTGCGTCAAAAGCCGTGTATAACATCTACAAAGGCAATGAATCTTGGATCTATGCTTGTGAGCCCGAAAGTAAACAGCAGTTGACTGTGGGTATTTCAAAATGAGCCAAACCTAAGTTGTTCGCGTAAGAAGCACTTCGAAGCAAATGGTTGTCTGTTTTTTGGAATAAATGAGCATGTGGCTACATTGGCACTAGAAAATCGTAGAACAGTCAATTCTAAATGATACACAACCAATTGTTTTGTCAGAAGTCTCGCAAAGAAACTTCTTCTTACAGGAAGAAATAAGAAAAAACAACCAGCGCCGCATGATCGTTCTTCACTATGACAACGCGAGCTCTCACACATCGGGCCGAACAACTCAATATTTGACCGACCAAAACATCGAATTAATGAGTCGCCGTTCCGTTTTGATTTGGCACCCAATTGATTTAGCACACGGCATGAAGACTAAACTACGTGGTCAACGATTTTTGACGCCAGAAGAAGTGGCTAATACGTTCAAAATGGATGTTTTGGAGATACCTCAATCGGAATGAAAAAGTGCTATGAAAATTGATTCAAACGTAAGCAAAAGCATATCACAGAAAAATAATAAAACCATTTTCAATGATAATTATGTGTTTTTATTTAATATTCCGGATATATATTCCATACATTCCATTTTTTCCCATTTAAAAAAGGATCATACCATTATTTATTGTTATATATTACCAAGTATCGGAATTTATTCGATATTAATACTGCACTGTTGGACTGTTTTCGTTTAAGAGCCATACTGATGTTTATAGTTAGGTGATCACCAGGTGGCATAGCATTTTTATTTTATCCTTCGAACTTCGATGTATTGAAATAATTACGAAAATAGATCAACCGTTCACTAGGACAATTAATACGAACTCATCTGCGGAGGACTGCATGTTATCACAATAGTACTGCATGTAACATATCATTTTTCAATCCAAAAAATCATTTTTCTCCGTGATATCTAAAGCTTTTACTGTTGTTTTTTAAATTATATTATGAATTCATATAATATGAATCTGCGTATTTTCTTTAATTTCTTAACACTAACTTTCAAATAACCTTTCTTATGGTGTACATAACATTGTTGTATACAAACAAAAAGAAAGCTTTAAACATATTTTCCCAGTCTATTTATTGTTAATATATTGTTCTGAGTCACATTAATTATTATTCGATAATTAGTTACAAAAACCGAATTTAGTTGCCTAAAAATGTTGATTCGATGTTGCTGACATGATGTTTTTTTAAAAGGGTTTGATCTTTTTAAGCGTCAAAGCTAAACAGAATTTTTCTAATTGGTTTGTCTTTTTACACGAGTTCTGGTAGTTTTGCTGGTGAATTCCATGTGAGTGTGTTGTCTGTCGATTGTTGTCGTCGTCACCAAAATGTCAATAGTATCTCCTGAGACCAATTTATGAACTTATAGCGACGGTTTGCAGATCATTCTTCGAGCTTTCACCGTTGGATGACGCTGATGATGGATGACGTTGATGATAAACCCGATTGATGAATTTCTTCTTACTGTCACACTGTCTGCTAACGCGTGCATGGTATATACAAGATGATGCGATTAGAAGGTGATCCATAGAGAATGTGATGCAGAATTTGCGATGTAGTCATATTATTGGCATTGAGATTAGGAATATTTCAGCGAACTGAGGACATATTAACTGAGAAGACCAGGGTAGGTGATGGAGGCTTTGAGGCAAGGAACAACAATCCAGGAGGATACATTAATAACTTTTGTAGTACGTATTTATTTGTTTTGCAATTTTGATGGTTTGTTTGTTGCATGGTACATTACAAGAAGGGAGTCATTCTTAAGCTTTTAAACGGATTCTGCCTCACCAACACTTTGTTTACTATAATGTAGGGGAAAATGTACTAGGCCTCAGGACATTTAATTCAGAAATATTTGTTATATTTATAATTTGTATGTACTTGATGCATCAGTAGCTCTAATTACGTTAAAGGGATGAGATATACGAGTCACTCAGCCACTTTACGTAAGGGTGAAAAGAAACATGAATTGTACAAAACACTCGCATGCCTAGTGTACATCAAGGCGATCAGTTCCTCGTATGTAGAAAGGAAGAGTCCCTATTTTAGATCCCATAAATCAAGCGAAGTTCGTTATCAAGTCTTAGTTCAGCTAGTTAGACAGTCCGCGTTTTATCTCTTATAATAATTCGTTCCAAAAATGATTGCAATTGCAATGCAAACAAAAGGTTTTCTACATTGATGTTGAAATCTTTAGTGTGAAATATTAAACTTAAAGAGATTTATCACAAAACTTTTGTTCTTAATTTCTCGACACGCGTTTCGCAAACGATGTTGGCATCGTCAGGAGATTATACATTCTAGTTCCAATCTTATATATGAAAACCGTATCTAATGAAGCGTGAAAATCATGAACCGTACGTAAATTTAGTAAACACTCAAGTTGTTATTAATATCAATAAGGTAAAGTAAATAATGTTTATAGTTATAAATTATTATTTAAAGGGCAGATCAAAACTAACAATCATGGAAAATGATCCATAATTGTCTGTTTTCAAAGTTCGTGACTATTTCAGTGCGCATAGAAAAATGGTAACAAAAACTGGTATATTTATTTACATTTGTATTATTTTCATTTTAATATTTGAGAAACTGAATAGTTGTCGGTTATAAAACTGACATCGTACTGCAGAATAGTGTTTTAAGTTTATTCAATTTAATTGTCCATGTCCATCCAAACGGGTATGTTGAGAAACAAAATTGAACTATATTAGCTGAATAGGGTCCAACGGAGTATTAAACTACCATTACACTCTCAAAAGGTCACTGTTTCGTGTGGTTTGTGGTTATTTTCGAAAATGGAACGGCTAACGCGGTTGCCGCCAATGGATTTTAACAGAGTGGTGACCGTTTGTAAAGCAGCAAGAGAAGGATATTCGAGTAGAATTATTTTTAACATATAAATGGGAGTTATTTAACTATCGAAAATTCTACCCAACCAGCCCAAATAATCTATTTCTGTTTTAAAAAGTTTTGATTTTATAAAATGTAATTGTAAAATGTAAATATACAGGGTCGCTATTATGAATGGAAACGGTCAAATATCTCGAGAATGCTTTAAGTTTTCTTAATAAAATTTTTAATCATAAAATATGATGATGATGATAAAATCATCATCATCATTCAGCCATTGTCGATCCACTGCAGGATGAAGGCCTCCTCAGCATGCTTCCAACTCGTGCGATCCTGAGCTTTCCTTTGCTATTCAGGTCAAATATTCTTGATGATGTCATCGGTCCATTATGTTTTCGGCCTTCTTCCGGGGCGTTTCTGATCAAGCGGTATTCTTTCCAGAATTGCTTTGGTCCATCGGTGGTCGTATCGTCTCGCTAAATAGCCTGTCCAGTTTCATTTTAATTATTTCGCCTTTCCAATGATGTCACATATCTTCGTTTGTTCTCTGATCCATATGCAGGTCTTTCTGTCCCGCTTTGTAATGCCAATCATACACCTTTCCATTCCCCTCTATGCAACCCGAAACATTTTAACTGATTGTGATATTATTGTCCATGTTTCACTTCCGTATGTCAAAACAGGCAGCACGCACTGATTAAAAACCAGACAAAGTGGGAGTTTGCTCTTAAATACTATATTGAGCCGGCCAAATGCCTGCCAGCCACACTTAACCCGCCGTTCCACCTTCCGGGCAGTATGACCCACTATCCTTTACCCAAGATACATGTAGTGGTCCACAACCTCTAAATCGCTTCCTAAAATACAAATTCTTCTGTTGATAGCAAATTTGTTAAACATAACTTGACTCTTTTTAGATTTATTTTCAAACCAAATGGTTCTCCCGCCCTTTGCAGCTCTCGTATGTGTTCTTGTAGCTCATCTGAGTCTTGTGAGAGCAGAACGAAATCATTTGCAAATCTAATCAATTAAGTATGCACCATTAATTTTTACTTCCTCCTGTTCCCAATCCAGATTACGAAACACCTCTTCAAGGCAGGCTGAGAAAACCACAAGCGATATTGAGTCAACCTGCCGTACACCACGTTCTACGTTAATTTTAACTTCAAATTCATTCATGCGAACTGTAGCTGTAGCTTCATCATACATGGATCTCAGTAGATTCACATAGGCTCTGTCTATCCCTTGGTTAAGTAATGCATCCATTATGGCTTGCGTAGATGCTGAAGCATGGTGTATTCATTGTGCCCTTTCTATAGTCTGTTGGACAAACTGGATATGGTCCATTGTACTGAATGCACTTCTGAATCCTACCTGTTCTCTTAGTTGTGCGTCATTCAGTGTTCTTAATATCCTTTTAGATATTATCTTGGTGAAAACTTTGTACATAACTGATAGGAGGCTTATTGGGCGGTAGTTTTTTAAATCTTCTTGTGCTCCTTTCTTATGAAGAAGGATCACTTCAGCATTTTTCCAGAGACTGGGTATTTTTTGATCTTTGAGGCATTTTGAGTACAATTTTGCCAGTATTTTATGTAGAGTTCGACCACCAGCTTTTAACATTTCAATCGTTACATTGTCCATTCCTGGAGCCTTTTTATTCTTCATCGCTTCTATGGCATTTGTCACTTCTTCCAACAGGATATCTGACATTTGTTCTTCCGTGGGCATTGCAATCTTTCTGCTGCCGTAGGTAGTTGCCCGATGGCCTCCGGGGAATGAGGGCCGTGTTTGGAATTGTAAAGCCACGGGGGTTGGACCTTAATCTGCCACGCTAGTCCAATGCGGGTTGGCAGATTTTGGATCAAGTTAGTCTAAGGTCTCTGCTTTGACCTATTCGCCATCGTGAACCTGTTCGCCATCGGATCTATTTCTCGGAATTGTTTTTTGTGGTATAGGCCTCTCAAGATATAGATATTTTAAAAATAAAATGTAATATTTTTATAGCCATTTATTTCATTAATGGTTAAATCTTTCCGGTTTCAGAATAAATATGGTTTTTTTGTCACAAAAAAAGAAAGTTTACACACTATTGTCGTTTAATCTCAAAGTTGAAATTATTAACACTAATTTTTCACACCATAATACGTTTTAAACAATTTATGTCACATTAAGAAACACATTATTAATTGTTTTATTAAATTAAGTATCTCATTCTTGGTGAAAGAAATTTCGTTGGTTGATAAAATATTGAACAAAATACTTGGATTTCCTTAGTTTTGACTAACAAATCATTTCAAATATTTTTGTGAAAAATCACTGGGTACGAGTGCGTGTACCCTTGTACATCATAAGAATAATTTTTCTTTTGGTATTCTATGTACAATTCAATGGGAAACTCCAACTCATCGTGCAATACTTCGAGTAATTCTGGTTGAATCCTCTTCAACAAGATGTAAAATGTGTTTTTCGACTTCAGGACTGATTTCTCACTGATGCCCACATTCTTGAAATTCTGGAACCATACTACTTGGATCTAAAAGCCTTTCATAAACTTCGACAAATGTTTGCCGATCTGGAAGCGGTTTTCCTGGGTATCGTTGCCTATAAATACACTTAACCCCTTAGGATTTTTTGAGAACTTCTCCGTAAATAGAACTTAAGTGCTCGCTCTGATATACGCTGAAATAATTTTTGTCGCTATTTTAAAATAACATTGTCGGGGCGATATAGCGACCCTGCCACATCGTTCTTGGGTGATAGGTAGGGTATGATTCTTAATTAAACAATCAATGTTCAATAGTTTATTTGTAGTTAAAGTAATAACCAAGATATATTTGCCAAATATGCTTTTACACATATTGGGTTAAAATGTTAATTCTTATCATAGCTGATTTTTTAAATGATGTATTGTACTTTTTCTTTAAAATTATGTGAAGAATTTTTTGTGAAATTTACATAAGTTCTTTTCCTTGCACCTCTATATGGGGACATTTTATGGAACACACATTTGGTGGTTTATTGCGTTTTTTTTGCGATTGAATCAGTACGAGTGTATTTTGAGATGATATACACAAAAGAACTATCTAGGATGAACAGGTACGGAATATTTTACACGAACATTTGGCATGAAAGAGGACGACAGTTGCCGCGTTTGCGGACTGCGGACCAAAAACGGAAATTAGTTAGCACCTCACAGCGATGTATGTATAAGTGTAATGCAAAGGAGTGTCTGTGGCGATTCGTGAATGGTTATGAAACTTGAAGAATACACCACTCTTGAATGGATCAAAAAATATGTCCACAAAGTGGCTTCTTCAATCGAGGAAACAGAAACAAGTCGTACGGTGCCATATCTGGTAAATATCGCGCTTCTGGAATGGGGTTTATTTAAATTTTGACGAAAAATTGACAATTTACTTATTTAATACTTTATTATTTAGTACAATATCCTTGGTTTTGGTAACGCTTTTTTTATTGGTTGACATGGAACGATATTCAACTTCAACTGCTTCTCTGCCACCACTAAAATGCTTGTACAAATTATTTTTAATATTTCTTTATAAATTTTTAAATATTCTTAATGCATTTGCACAAGGAACTTCTTTTTTAACATTTAAGGCAAATCCCTATTTATAAATTGACATTTTTTTTACAATTACAAAAGGAGCTATAATTTCTAACTTAAAAATGGTGTGCCAATTTTTAAAACTTGTTATATAAACGTAGATATGAAATATTTTTAAAAGAAACGTTCTTAACTTGTTTGCCAAATTTTATTTTTTTAATTTAATTTAATGAAGCGAACAAATGCGTGGAGTTAAAATTTTTAGTTTAGTTAGTTTTTCTGACGGTTTTAGTTTAACTAATTTGATTTCTTACATCAATATTGTTAAAAAATAATTCACGTTTTATTACAGTATAAACTGAGTAATTTCTAGGGTAGGGTTCATTATTTCATGCATTATTGCAGAATTATGTATTATAGGCAGGTAGTATGCAGATTTTCATCAATTTAAAATGGCACGTTCGTATAAAAATTTGAAAATCGAAATTGAGCTATTGAAAATGAAAATGTAAAGGCATGAATATGCTTAAAGGTACTTGTAAAATAATTTTGCTGGAATATATTGCCCTATATTTTCCACAGCGTAAACTATAAATTTTATTGAATTTTATTATAAAGGAGGAAACTTTACATAAGATTTAATGCAGATATATTAGCGATATTGTATTTTATACTACAACCCAGTTTCAGGGAAATAAATTACATGTTTATGAAGATGTAAAATAATTTATTTTTACTTCAGAATATTCGTATAGCCAAAGCTCTGGTAGCTAAAACCTAATAAATATCGGGTTGTGTGGAAAAGTTCGTAAGGATTTTAAAAAGAGAAAGAGAAATGCAAAAGTTTATGCACATATTTATTTAGTCTATTATGTGATTATGTTGTAGTGATAGGTCAAAAGGTCTTTTTGCAATAAATTACTATATTTTTTTTTGGCAATAAACATGTCAACTGATTGGTTTCACATTTTTTCCATTTCAAAAAGATGATTTAGACATTTTTAAAAATATTTTTTAGAATATTTTAGAGATAATGGTGTATAACATTCTAATTGAGGCTCTACAATTTTTGCCGTGTATTTATTGAAACGTTGTCATGATCAAAACAAGACGCTTTTTCTGTGTGCTAATTTTGGCCGATTTTCTTCAATTGTTATCTTCACTCGATATAATTGTGAACAGTGAAGGTCACTGTTGATGGTTTGATTGCGTGGAAAAATGTTAAAGTGTATGGGTCCCTTCTATACCACTAAATCCAAAGTATTTTTTTTTCGGATCACCATCTCTCGCCGTACTTAAAAACGCTGACCCTGGCAAGCCCCATGTCATATTTGGTTGGGCGTTGTTGTACATAATCCATTTTTCATCACCAGTTACCATCTCCTTCAGAAATAGAGCCTTAGATTTTTTGTTTCAGCGAAAGATTTCGTGCGAAGATTTCTCTCGTTGAGAGGGAGATTTCGACCGATCACTATGGTGCGTGGATCTTCGGCTATTATGTTTTTATAACATAGGCATCACTGTTTGAAGGACTAATTAAGATCTCCGTTCATGAACCAACCAAAACGCTTTTTGGGATCTTCCAAACAGAACTCTCTCCATAAACGGCGCAAATCTCGTTTTTGTTTGGACATGCGAGTCATCGATCGACATTTTCAGTTTGAATCAACTTGACTAACAAATCAATGTGAATCTGAGCGTAAATATTGTAAATGCCACATTAATTAATAATATGTAAATAAATATGTCTAATCCAATACATATTTATTCTTGCAAACCTTAAAAAGCAACTAATAGAAAATCTTCACGAACTTTCTGGACAACCCAATATCTTTATATATTTCGTTTTTGTACATATTTATGTAGTATTTTTATTCAATGCGTTTTCTGCTTACTAAGAATGTTCGTAATGCACTTTTAACAATATTAAAATATTGCTGAACATTATTGGGTATTGCTATATTATTTTAGCAATTATGAAAAAGATCGAGAAGTAACTACTCGAATAATCAAGTTTATTATAAATTAATTTTGCTTACCTTAAAAAAAATAAACAAGTGTAAAAACTAAATTACTTCGTTAAGATAAATAAGAATAAAAAAACATTTTATAATATAAACTTATTTCTGCTTTACACTTAGCACAGTGAAGTATTCATGGTAAATAGGTGGTATGTAAGAGAGTGAACTCAACATATCGCTGTTTTGTTATGGATTTGGAAGTTTTATACAGAGGCAACATAGTAATTTTGCTAATATGCTAAGATCTTCCTTGTTTGCCAATTTTCTTCCAGCATTTTCTTCCACATTCGTTTTGTAACAAATTTTCTGCGATTCATCTTTTTTAAATCCCTTAAATCCAGCATATTGTCAGCCAATTTATAATTTCTCCGACTTTTTTTTCCCGGTTTTATATTGCCTCTTCTAGAGATTTCGTTGACAGAAAATTCATTTCGTTTCATTTCATACAAAATGAAACAATTTTTTTCGCAATTCTTTATTACATTATAATAGTCTTGAGCAGTATATAAATAATCCTTTTTCTTTAATGCTGATGCTCTGTCGTTTGGCAAAAATAAATTTTCAACTGACTGAACAATCCTTAACCACATCAATGCGAGCTTTATATTTCGGTTTTGTCCGGTACACATATCACTGTATATTATATGCACTTGGGTTGTAACATTCTGAATATGTTTCAGGTAACAAAATGCTACTTCTTCCGCACCTCTAGAAGCTATTGTTTCTTCTCATACATACAAATAAACTTTGTTGTCATGAAAATTATGAAAACCTTCATTAAGAACATACATATTTCGCTTATAGTACGCAACAGAAATTAATAATTTGATATGAGGGCCTTTTGCAGATAAAACGAAAACGCGAAATATTTATCCGGTTTTTATTCTTCTTTTAAAGATTTTCTAGTCATTTATGCATTATTTAAATTGATTCTATGTTCTTCTAATAAGCTGCTCTTTTCATCAGGATCTGAGGTAACTTTAATTTTCATATTTAGCGAATCACATTTTTGACAGGTATCCTTATGCGGGTGATGAAATCTTAAATTAAAATCTTCTTTAAAATTTTTCCTATATATTTGCTCGCTCAGAAATGTTCTATAGTTCTCTTCACATTTTTCGACATACAGGTTGTACATTTTTTGTTAGGTTCAAGTTCAAATTCAATTCAGTAGTATTTCCTTTTTGGATTATGAAAACACGTGTAATGGTTTTCATAGAATGGAAAATTTTCAATATGATCATTTAAGATTGGCACACGTTCTTTCATTTTCCCTGGTAAATCTTTTCCTACTACTTTTGCTTTGAGAGCCCTATGTAGTCTTTATATAGTTATATCGATAATATATCCATATATATATATATATATATATATATATATATATATATATATATATATATATATATATATATATATTTCTTTTATATATTATTATATATTTTTATTATTTTTTTTTCTATAAAGAACTTTTTATGTATAACTTTTTACGCATTCCTTTTCAATATTTTAAACTACACAAGTATTTAAAACTACAATCTCTTGCTGATCTTTTAAAATTTCTACTTAGTTCGTTTTATTGGCATACACTGAGTAGATGCACACAAGAAATTATTTTGTTTCTCAAAATCTCCTATTTTCCAAAATAAATTAAAAAGGGAATCTGATTTCTCTCAGTAATACGATTCTTACACCCTTTAACACATTTGCAATCCTTATTTCCGAAATTCTTTGCAGGAATAATATTTTCAGTTTTTGTATAGTATTTTTCCTTTTCCTTCCTAATCTTCTCATCACTATTTTCATAATGTGATTGAAAATTAGTAACATTGTCTTCGTCGGATGTTGAATCTGTCAATTCTACAATTTTACTCCTCTTCTTAGTTGAAACCAATTTTAATTTAATATTCTTTAAACTTCTTTCATTATCTTAATCACTAATAATCTTCTTTTGCTAGTATTGATAAGTTTTATTTTTATAATAAGAAAAAGTCCAATATTCCTGCGGAAAAATGTATTACCCTTACTTAATAACATCACTATGACACCAATTTGAGATATTGCCGTCTTTTTGATAAGTATGTGAACACAATGTAATATCTTACGATTTATCTAAAAGTAATTCATTCTTGTCTATTTTGACAACGATTATTTCAAAATTAGAAACACAAACCAAGCAGTCGGATTATACACACAAACTAAACAGTTGACGAAAAAAACTAAGCGTAATCAATGGCTTGTCATTACATTATCAGAGCAATTTTACAGTTATCTTGCTTATGATGCTGGTTTTTAGGCGCTTATAAATAATTATTGTAGGGTATTGCACGTAGATGTTATAATCACTAATATAATAATTCTAATAATATAATATATTAATTCTAATTAAAAAGCTGTTTAAATTATGATTATTAGGAATGAACTTATAGTACTTAAAAGAAAAGTTTTTTTTGATATCATTTAATAACTAAATTTTTTTAGATAACTTTTTCAATAAATTGTACTTCGTTGAAGGTATAATTATAAATATAAAAAGAGGATACCTATATATTACTAACATTACCATTAATATTATTAATTTTATTAATTTCTTATATATTAAATTAATTTATTTTATTAATAGATTTCTTTTCAAAAAATGTTTTCTTTTCAAAAAAACTTATACCACTTTCAAAGAAAAAACGGCTCATATTTTGTTTTTGTGCATTATTACTTAAAATTTTTATTAAATGCGTTTTCTACCTAGTAAAGATGTTCGTAATGTACTTTCTACAATACAAAATACTCTCAAGGAATAAGTAATTATGCAGCAACTTTATGAACGTGCAATTTATTTCACGTAAACTGACTAGTTTGTATTCTGTAATAAAGTACAATTTCACTAATATAACAATATTAAACATTACACTAACGATCTGGCTTTATAATAAAATACAATTTTGGAAATACAAAATTATATTTTACGTTACACATGTAATATAGAGCAGTATTTTTCAAGAAAATTATTTTTAACGTCTGTTAAAGCATATTTCTGTTTAACGTCTGTTAAAGATGTTCGTAATGTACTTTCTGCAATACAAAATACTCTCAAGGAATAAGTAATTATGCAGCAACTTTATGAACGTGCAATTTATTTTACGTAAACTGACTAGTTTATATTCTGTAATAAAGTACAATATCACTAATATAACAATATTAAACATTACACTAACGATCTGGCTTTATAATAAAATACAATTTTGGAAATACAAAATTATATTTTACGTTACACATGTAATATAGAGCAGTATTTTTCAAGAAAATTATTTTTAACGTCTGTTCAAGCATATTTCTGTTTAACGTCTGTTACAGATGTTCGTAATGTACTTTCTGCAATACAAAATACTCTCAAGGAATAAGTAATTATGCAGCAACTTTATGAACGTGCAATTTATTTCACGCAAACTGACTAGTTTATATTCTGTAATAAAGTACAATATCACTAATATAACAATATTAAACATTACACTAACGATCTGGCTTTATAATAAAATACAATTCTGGAAATACAAAATTATACTTTACGTTACACATGTAATATAGAGCAGTATTTTTCAAGAAAATAATTTTTAACATCTGTTCAAGCATATTTCTGTTTAACGTCTGTTAAAAATGTTCGTAATGTACTTTCTGCAATACAAAATACTCTCAAGGAATAAGTAATTATGCAGCAACTTTATGAACAAGTAATTGACAAATAATACTCAAGGAATAAGTAATTATGCAGCAACTTTATGAACGTGCAATTTATTTTACGTAAACTGACTAGTTTATATTCTGTAATAAAGTACAATATCACTAATATAACAATATTAAACATTACACTAACGATCTGGCTTTATAATAAAATACAATTTTGGAAATACAAAATTATATTTTACGTTACACATGTAATATAGAGCAGTATTTTTCAAGAAAATTATATTTAACGTCTGTTCAAGCATATTTCTGTTTAACGCCTGTTAAAGATGTTCGTAATGTACTTTCTGCAATACAAAATACTCTCAAGGAATAAGTAATTATGCAGCAACTTTATGAACGTGCAATTTATTTTACGTAAACTGACTAGTTTATATTCTGTAATAAAGTACAATATCACTAATATAACAATATTAAACATTACACTAACGATCTGGCTTTATAATAAAATACAATTTTGGAAATACAAAATTATATTTTACGTTACACATGTAATATAGAGCAGTATTTTTCAAGAAAATTATTTTTAACGTCTGTTCAAGCATATTTCTGTTTAACGTCTGTTAAAGATGTTCGTAATGTACTTTCTGCAATACAAAATACTCTCAAGGAATAAGTAATTATGCAGCAACTTTATGAACGTGCAATTTATTTCACGTAAACTGACTAGTTTATATTCTGTAATAAAGTACAATATCACTAATATAACAATATTAAACATTACACTAACGATCTGGCTTTATAATAAAATACAATTATGGAAATACAAAATTATATTTTACGTTACACATGTAATATAGAGCAGTATTTTTCAAGAAAATAATTTTTAACGTCTGTTCAAGCATATTTCTGTTAAACGTCTGTTAAAGATGTTCGTAATGTACTTTCTGCAATACAAAATACTCTCAAGGATTAAGTAATTATGCAGCAACTTTATGAACGTGCAATTTATTTCACGTAAACTGACTAGTTTATATTCTGTAATAAAGTACAATATCACTAATATAACAATATTAAACATTACACTAACGATCTGGCTTTATAATAAAATACAATTTTGGAAATACAAAATTATATTTTACGTTACACATATAATATAGAGCAGTATTTTTCAAGAAAATTATTTTTAACGTCTGTTCAAGCATATTTCTGTTTAACGTCTGTTAAAGATGTTCGTAATGTACTTTCTGCAATACAAAATACTCTCAAGGAATAAGTAATTATGCAGCAACTTTATGAACGTGCAATTTATTTCACGTAAACTGACTAGTTTATATTCTGTAATAAAGTACAATATCACTAATATAACAATATTAAACATTACACTAACGATCTGGCTTTATAATAAAATACAATTTTGGAAATACAAAATTATATTTTACGTTGCACATGTTATATAGAGCAGTATTTTTCAAGAAAATAATTTTTAACGTCTGTTCAAGCATATTTCTGTTTAACGTCTGTTAAAGATGTTCGTAATGTACTTTCTGCAATACAAAATACTCTCAAGGAATAAGTAATTATGCAGCAACTTTATGAACGTGCAATTTATTTCACGTAAACTGACTAGTTTATATTCTGTAATAAAGTACAATATCACTAATACAACAATATTAAACATTACACTAACGATCTGGCTTTATAATAAAATACAATTCTGGAAATACAAAATTATATTTTACATTGCACATGTAATATAGAGCAGTATTTTCCAAGAAAATTATTTCTAACATCTTTTTAAGTATATTTGTGTTTATATTTCGAAAGTGCTTCTTTAAATTCATTAACATTTACGTACGTATGTACGAAGATTGAAAAGTGAGATATTTTTCGATAGATGGTAATATGAACGCCAAAGGTGATTGTTTTTCTGAAAAGCAGTTAATTTTTACTAACGTTCTATGCATTTCAAGCCGACACCACCTTTAGTTTTTTTTGACAGTTTTCAAAAACAGATACGTTCGATATTTTTGTTATCATGAAAAAAAATCGTGTGCTGATTACATATTACTTTTCGTCTGCAAAAGTTATTGCGAAAATTGTGTTTGTCTTACCTCAAGGCTTGAAGTGTAGACCTAGAAGCACCCCCTCCGCCACCTTGACCATCATTCGCTGGTCCCATTCTTAATTTTACAACTACCACACGAACAATGTTGATTAGAAAAATGAGGTTTAAAAATATCGTGGCTGCTACTGGTATTTGTTGAATTATGTCAAACCGTGATTCTTTCATCCAGCACCTGAAATAAATGAGTCAAGATATATAAAGCCACATTCTGATAATAACATACAAATATATATATATATATATATATATATATATATATATATATATATATATATATATATATATATATATATATATATATATATCTTTTATTTTTATTAATTTTTTTTCTATAAAGAACTTTTTATGTACTGCAACGCATTCCTTTTCAATATTTTAAACTACACAAGTATTTAAAACTACAATCTCTTGCTGATCTTTTAAAATTTCTCGGTCTTCAGAACTGATATGCTCTCAAGGTCAATGATGTCTTTTTCTGACTGCTATACTTGCCTGAAGCTTTCTTCAATTAGTTATTTCTAACACCAGTTCACTTTTAATTTCGGTAGACGATTGAAATGGGTCGTTTTTTTAAACTCCGACAATCTTCCTGTTAATATAGGGTGTCGTTTTTCTTCTAGCCCACGACCTTCGTGAACTGGTTGTTTTATACGAAATGTTCTATCATTTGTTTTGAACAACCGATGATTCTTGCAATTTCCCTTAATGACTTCTTCCGCAATGTTAAAATCTGCACTCTTTCAACAACTGTACAATAGATGCTAAGCCCATTTATAACAAAATTATTATTTGTTATATTACTTATATAAAACATTTAAAACTAAATTAACAGGCTATCAACCCCAAAGCCTTGACTTCCAAAAGTAAAACGGACAATTAGCTTTAAATTACCAAGACAATTGCAAAGAACTTTTGAAATCTGCTGGTCCAGGTACAATCAAAGAAATAACCAAAATTCTACAAAAAGTTTGGCGAACCGAATGGATTCCGCAAGATTGGAAAGATGCTCTAATCCATCCACTACACAAGAAAGGAGATAGAACGGATGTATACCGCTACACAGGGATATCTCTTCTCCCAGTTTGTTACAAAATTCTATCTCAATGTCTACTAGACAGAGTACAGGGACAGTTAGAACCTAAAATTGGTGAATATCAAGAAGGTTTTCGACCGGGAAGATCCTGCCCTGAACAGATCCTGAATCTAAAGTTGATCCTAAGACATCAAAAACTGTACAATAAAAATCTCGTCTGTATATTTATGGATTTCAAAAAGCATGATTCTATTGACCGAGAATTTTTATTCCAAATCTTGAAAGAACAAGGACTAGATCTGAAAACGCTGGTAATTATTAAAGCAACATTAACTAACACAAGGTCAAAAGTTAAATTCATGGGTGACATTTCAGAGCCCTTCGAAATTAAAACTGGAGTGAGACAAGGGGATGAACTCTCGCCACTCTTATTTAACTGTGTTCTAGGAAAAGCAATACAGGAGTGGCGTGAAGAAAAGTCGGCACTGAATATTGATCAGCCCATTAAACTGGGGAGAACCATCAATATTGATTTTCTGGCGTTTGCTGATGACCTAGCAATTTTGACTCAAGATATATTAATAGCATAAAAACAGATTGAAATCCTAAAAGAAACAGCAGAAAAGGTGGGACTCCAAATTTCCTTTGAAAAGACACAATACATAACCTGCAACAGACTAAGAACACCATTTCTAAAAACAAAATATGGTAACATCAGACGAGTCTCTCAATTCAAATATTTGGGTGAAATAATCATGGAAAATGGGTTGGAAAAAGCGGCCAATAAGGGTAGATTTCAAAAAATGGAAACGACATTGAGACTTACACAAAATATTTACAACAAAAAATGCATATCTAAAAACACAAAACTGATACATTACAATACAGTTATTAAGGCAGAATGTCTATATGCTACAGAAACGCTCATTTTGAATAGAAAGCGGGACATCGAGGACATTGAAAAGAAGGAAAGAAAAATCATAAGAAAATTCTTAGACCCGAAACAAATAAATAGCACAACATACCGACTTCGAGAAAACCAAGAAATCAAACAATATACGGTCGCGTTGGTGCGGCGGTAAGAGCAGCGGTCCGCCGCTGCTATGCCGAATCCGCTCTGGCGCGGTAGCTGGTTCGATTCCAGCGCTCGGATGGTTATTTTTCTTTCTTCTGTCCGTTTATCTTTCCTAAATCTTTGTGATTGTTTCTAGACAAGGGTGTAAAATCCGACTACGAATTATCCCTCAGTCACGCCAGATAAAGGCTGGGTAAGGCCGGATGCCTTCTGAGAAGTGTTCTACGTTGGTCACTCGCCAGTCTGGGACAACTTGGTCTGACGAAAGGAAAAAAACTCATAGCGAAAGAATGAAATTAGTATGGGCGCAAAAGAAGGCTAACAGCAAACGCCAACAAACGTGAATAATAAAAATAATATATATAAGAGTATAGCCCTTACAATAAAATACATTGTTTGGCAAATAAAGTTGTAATAGCATATGTAATTAATACAATAACTATGTAATATGTAACAAAAAAGGGAACACAAAATATCACACTTAGTTTTATAAAAATACTCTAAACATAATATTGAATAAAAATCTAGACAAAATAATATGAAGATGTGGTTATAAAAATAGGCCATAAAATTTATTAAGCATTAAATATGGTTTCTTCACGTTTTGCTGTTAATTAGTTGACACGTTTTGTTTATTTCAAGCGATAAAATAAAAATAAATAAATAAAAACGAACTTGGCGGAATAATAATTTTGTTATTAGCATCTATTGTACAGTTGTTGAAAGAGTGCAGATTTTAACATTGCGGAAGAGGTCATTAAGGGAAATTGCAAGAATCATCGGTTGTTCAAAACAAATGATAGAACATTTCGTATAAAACAACCAGTTCAGGAAAGTCGTGGGCTAGAAGAAAAACGACACCCCATATTAAGAGGAAGATTGTCGGAGTTTAAAAGAACGACCCATTTCAATCGTCTACCGAAATTAAAAGTGAACTGGTGTTAGAAATAACTATTCGAAGAAAGCTTCAGGCAAGTATAGCAGTCAGAAAAAGACATCACTGACATTGAGAGCATATCAGTTCTGAAGACCGAACGTCACACAAAAAAAGAGAATTTCTCGAAATGATCGAAATCAAAAAAACAAGAATAGCATCAGTTTAAAGACTGATACGGAACAGTTCAATAAAATCTATTCTAACATTTTAAAACAATAATAATAAAGCAATTTCCCAAAAAAATAATAAGGAAAAAAATATATATAAAAAAAATTATACGCCCACCGTGGATCTAGAAACGTACAGTTGATGGTAGAAAACATTTTCAAACGATACGGCCTTGATATGAGTCGAACTGCTGTCGCTACTAACACCTAGTCTATCCAAAAAATAACAAACAAATTTACAAGTAAATGTTTTTTCAGCTCCTTTGGCTGTTATGTGGAGTGTAATGTCGATTAGTGTCATTATTGTTTATAAAATTAAACGTTATAAGTGTTTATAAAGTGATAAAAACTTAGAAACAAATTTTAAAAATATAATGACAAACATTCTTTATGGAATACCTGCAATGGGTAAGTTAAAAAAAATATATATATAACAACGTTAGAATATTAACAGCAAGATTTTTAGAAAACAGTTTTCTGATGGAGGTTGAGTCATGACCGAAACGTTAAATAAAAATAAGAAAACAAAAAACCTGAACACCTATCTTTTATGTTTCTAAATCATTCCGGGTGTCGATCTTCTTCACAGAATGAGTCACGACGTTTCGCCAAAATCTCATTTGGCATTTTCAAGTGTTGTCCGGTTCGACTGAAGACTCCAAAAGACCAGTCGAAGCGGACAACACTTGAAAATGCCAAACGAGATTTTGGCGAAACGTCGTGACTTTTCACAGAATCAACGGATCGACACCCGAAATGATTTAGAAACATAAAAGATAGGTGTTCAGGTTTTTTGTTTTCTTATTTTTATTTAACGTTTCGGTCATGACTCAACCTTCATCAGAAAACTGTTTTCGACACTGGGAATGATTTAGAAACATCTACTATCAGTGGAAATATTAGATGTAACGACGTATATATATATATATATATATATATATATATATATATATATATATATATATATATATATATATATATATATATATATATATATATATATATATATATATATATATATATATATATGTATATATATATATATGTATATATATATATATATATATATATATATATATATATATATATATATATATATGTATATATATATATATATATATATATATATATATGTATATATATATATATATATATATATATATATATATATATATATATATATATATATATATATATATATATATATATATATATATACGTCGACCTAAAATGTACGATGTTCGGAATTAAAGACGACTGGGTCTCGTGCGGTTACTTCGAGAGTCACTAATGAGTTCTTAAAGAAAGAAGCCGGTTTTGAGTTGTGGATTTTTTTTTCCTCCTACTAAGTGAACGAGGCAAAATCGTCTAGTAGTTTTGCGTGTATTTAATAATACAGTATATTGTTGTTTCGAAATATCCTTAATAGCTTCACTGACTGAACATACGATGACAATGTGCCAAGGCAAGACACTTATGTTGAATTTAGATGATTCAAAAGTGGTGATTTCGATTTGGAATATAAAGAACGCCCAGATCAACCTAAAAAAATTGAATATGTCGAATTGCAAACATTGTTGGAAGAAGACGATATACACTCTCAACAATAAATAACAGAGAGCTTAAATGTTGGTCGCCAAACCATTTGTGATCGTCTGCATACTATGGAAAAGATTCAGAAGGCAGGAAAATGGGTATAACATCAGCTGAACCACAGACAGAAGGAAACACAAAAAACGGTCTGCAAAGTTTTGCTTTCTCGGTGTGAAAGAAATACTTTTTTGCATTGGATCGTGACAGGAGACGAAAAATGGATATATTTCGAGAATCAAAAATGGAGAAAATTATAGATTAACCCAGGACAACCATCAACATCGACCGCAAGACCGAATCGGTGTGGAAAGAAGACAATACTGTACATTTGGTGGGATCAGAAGGGTGTTGTGCATCATGAGCTTCTGAAACCAGATGAAACAGTTAATAGCGTTCGCTACCGTAAACAAATGATCAAGTTGAAAACCGGGCATTGATCGAAAAGTGACCAGAAAGGGCTACAATATACGCCCCATCACACACAGCGAAAGCGGTCAGATACATCATTTCTGCTCTTAACTTATAACTTTTGCATCACTCCGACTACCACTTGTAGTCGTAGGACCGACCAACTACTTGTTGTACAGACCAACAATATCGAAAAATGGCTTAATGACTGGACCAACTCGAAATATGTACGTTTTTCTGGGAGATGGCAAAAATGTACAGCTAAGAATGGCGCATACTTCAAAATTAAACGTGTGGAAAATTACTAAAATAAATGCCATTAAAAATAATAGTAAAAAACTAAACTGCTTTTGTTGTTATTGTACAATGGCAGGAATTTTTTTATTTAAATAGATCAATAGGTTTTTGACAGTTCTTCAACGCTATACTGAATGCAGAACGATAATTCATTTATGATTTACGTGCTTGAAAATATGGTTATGACTCTACGAAGCAAAAATATTCCCTCACCACTTACAATATCGTCTTTTTCAGTGTAAGTTCTTCAAACACAAGTCCACGTATGTGCATAGTATGTTTAAGTTAGTAAAGTAAAGCATTATGTACACAAACCCGTTGCATACAATGGATCATCTTTTAAGTTTTGTCCTTGATATATGCATATTATTTTGAGCATATTGTATCTCAATTATATATTTTCCGTCGATATATATATATATATATATATATATATATATATATATATATATATATATATATATATATATATATATATATATATACGTCGACCTAAATGTCCGATGTTCGGAATTAAAGACGACTGGGTCTGGTTAGGTTACTTCGAGAGTAACTAATGAGTTCTTAAAGAAAGATGCCAGTTTTGAGTTCCTTAATAGCTTTACTGACATAAAACCTCAGTCTTTATGATAGAAAATAAAAAAAATTTAGAAAACATTAACAACTAATCATCAAGAACATTTCTTTTTGGAAATGTTCCTGATGTGTTATTTTTCTCACTGATGCTAGTTGAACTGAATAAAATTTCAAAATGTTTCAATTATTAGTTTAAACCTTAAACATTCCTTAAACAATGAGTTTATGATCTATCCGGTAATATAGAATGTTTGTATACCCTTATTAAGATTTTTTACTAAGGAGTGGGGAAAGTAACACGTTGGTGTATGGTTTGCGGTTGTGATGGTGTGAAGTGATTTATGATGGCATTGCAGTATTTTAGTCGTTTATTATTTTCTGTGTCAACTGACCTTGGCGCAAATTACTTGGCGTAATTACTAAACTTGTGTAAATTACGTGGGAAAATTCCCATTTGCGTCCCACGTCATCAAATCAACGTTTCTGGAGACTCCTTGCACTTGTACTAGGTTGTATTTAGCCATAATATTAGGCTAATGGAAAAGTTCGATGAGCAGAAATGATAAAACAAGTTTATAGTCTAAAAATTACTTTATTCTTCCTTAAGTTCAATATATTTTTCCAGCGTCTCTCCAATTTATTTATTCTATCTCTGAAGTGACTTTCTGGAAGTACTTCAAAATACTCATTTACGGTTATAAATTCTTCACCCATGCAGAAATATATTTGATGTTTGGGAACAGATCACAGTCAGAGGGGACCCGATCTGGTGAATATGGTGGATGCTCCAACCTGCTCCAAACTGCTTCAATTTGATAATGTCAAGAACACCTCTGTGAGCCGGTGCGTTATCTGGATGAAAAATGATTTTATTTCGCTAAACCAAGTGTTACCTCACGAATTTTGTATCCAATGATCCAAAAGGTTTGATTGATACTGTTCTTTTACTATTTTACTGGTTTCAAGGTAATCGATTAACAAAATGCCTTTTACATACCAAAAAAAATGAAGCCATAACCTTTATGAATAACTAGACTCAGTTCACTTTCCGGTTTGTTGTCGCAGTTCAGAATCATAGTGGTAAACCGAAGTCTCATTCTTAGTTACAAAAAGACGTTTTAAATCAATTTTATTCTTTCCATATAGACTGAAATGTCGATTAAAAAGTTTTACTCGAAGTTGTTTTTAATCAAAAATTAACAAATGCGGCATCCATCTTGCACATAGTTTTCTATAACCCAATTCCTTTTTCCAAATATTAAACACCCATTCGGTTGATATATCTATGATCTTAGCAATTTCACTCAAAGTTAATTCTTTATCATCTGTAACCATATCATGTATAGAATAAATTATTTGTTCAGTAGTTGCATTGGATGTCCGAGGATAAACGAGGATCACCATCCAAGCTTGTACGAACACTTTGAAGCTCATATTGTCATCATACTTTAAATTATAAATCCTAAGTAATGATGCCTTAATTATCATTGCATAATTATTAATGATTATCAATTTAATTTATGAACTAAAGGTACCATTATACCTTTCAAAGGCACTACTACGTTTGCGTATGGTAAATATGATTTTTCACTGAGTTTTACAATGAGTAACTCGACGGAAAATATATAATTCAGATACAATATGCTCAAAATAATATGCATATATTAAGGACAAAACTTAAAAGATGATCCACTGTATGCAACGGGTTTGTGTACATAATGCTTTACTTTACTAACTTAAACATACTATGCACACAAGTGGATTTGTGTTTGAAGAACTTACGTTGAGAAAGACGACATTGTAAGTGATGAGGGAATATTTTTGGTTCGTAGAGCCACAACCAGAATTGATAATTTCAAGCACGCAAATCATAAATACATTATCGTTGTGCATTCAGCATAGCGTCGAAGAACTGTCAAAAAGCTATTGATCTATTTAAATAAAAAAATTCCTGACGTTGTACAGTAACAACAAAAGCAGTTTAGTTTTTTACTATTATTTTTGACAATTTGCCACACGTTTAATTTTTGAGAAAGGTAAAAAATGGTTTATTTAAGTATGTGCTATATTTCGAGTTGGTCCAGTCATTAAGTCATTTTTCGATATCTCCGTAATTGTTGGTCTGTACAACAAGTAGTTGGTCGGTCCTACGACTACAACTGGTAGTCGGAGTGGGGCAAAAATTAATAATTAAGAGCAGAAATGATGACCGCTTTCACTGTGTGTGATGGGGCGTATATTGTAGCCCTTTCTGGTCACTTTTCGACCAATGCCCGGTTCAAATTGATCATTTGTTTACGGTAACGAACGCTATTAACTGTTTTATCTGGTTTCAGAAGCTCATGGTGCACAACTCCCTTCTGATCCCACCAAATGTACAGTATTGTCTTCTTTCCAAACCGATTCGGTCTTGCGGTCGATGTTGATGGTTGTCCTGGGCCAATCTATGATTTTCTGCGTTTTGGATTCTCGAAATATATCAATTTTTCGTCTCCTGTCACGATCCAATGCAAAAAAGTATTTCTTTCACACCGAGAAAGCAAAACTTTTCTTAACGATTTTCACAAATCGTTTTTCGTGTTTCCTTCTGTCTGTGGATCAGCTGATGTTATACCCATTTTCCTGCCTTCTGAATCTTTTCCATAGTATGCAGACGATCACAAATGGTTCGGCGACCAACATTTAAGCTCTCTGTTATTTATTGTTGAGAGTGTATATCGTCTTCTTCCAACAATGTTTGCAATTCGACATATTCAATTTTTTTAGGTTGATCTGGCCGTTCTTTATATTTCAAGTCGAAATCACCACTTTTGAATCATCTAAATTAAACCCCACAAGTGTCTTGCCTTGGAACATTGTCATCGTAAGTTTCCATAAGTAAACGACCGTTTTCGCTAGCATTTTTCTTTTTATTGAACAATAAAAGCACTACTTGTGACAAGTGCTCTTAATTTGGCTCGAATCCCGAATATCATCGAAAAGAATACGACGCTAACTCGAAATCGTTTAAACATCAGTGGCATCTTGAAAGATACTGTCATTGCAACAAAATGACATAAGAGATTAGACTGTGAACATCTCTTAAAAAAATTAAGAATTATTAACCGCCACACGTTGTAAATTGGAAAAAATATAAAGGAAAGGCCGTAACCGGCTGCTCAAGTTTTTCCATTATGGTGGTCCTTTCTTATAAACTTCGTGCTGGATGTAATACTTAAATAATAAAATAAAACCCTTTCTTGAGAAAGATATTAATTATAAAACAAAAGTCTATGCCAGCGTATGGTTAAAATGGCTAATGTAATATAAAAAGTTTACGAAACTCGAAGAGTAAATTAATCAAGATTTTGCTTAAAGTTGATTAAATCATAAGGGCTCTTCTGTTGTTGATGCATTTAATTAAATCATGAACTGCAACCACCTCATAAAAGAAGCTCAAAGTAAAAATATTACGAACAATGAACGATCTTTGACGATGGTAATATTTGGAAAATGTGAAAAACACTTTCTTTTTTAGAGACAACTTACAATATTACAGTATAAGCTCGATAACGTGAACACTCGTTTTTTTAAACTGCTGTTTAAAATGAACAACAATTTCGTCCACAAACAACAATTTTGTAGTGACAATCGAATAATATGAAAAGCGGTGACCTTTAAAAACTTGTCTCAAACATAATCTATTTTATATAATAAACAACTGTTGCATTTGTGCTCTCGTCTCGAAGTGAGTGTAGTTTTGTATCAACATGGTCGCACCAAAGAGTAAATGTTAGACACTGAAAGAGAAGTAACGACATTAACTAAAAAGTAGGGTATGGCGAAATCAAACATATGTGCGATAAAAATGAAAAAGAATGCGATTTTGAAAGCTGTAGACAATCCTACTAAAAGGCGCACTTTGAAAACTTTTACATACAAATTAATGAAAAAGAACTCTATAAATAGTTTCTTTGACAAAAAGAACGAAATGTTCCTGTTACTGGCGATATGATATACGGGAAAAAGTATTAAGCTTGAGTAAAAATAAGGCTTATACAGTCAGTAACAGCTGTATGGCTGCAAAGGTACAAAACTATTTATAATATCAGATTTCTTAAAATTACGGGCGAAAAATTATCATCTCAGCCTGAATTAGTCGATACTTTTAAGCAAGAGTTGTTCGGAATTATAGAAGAACTAAATTTATGCCATCAATATATTTATGACTACAGATGAAACAGGACTGTTCCGGTAGCTCCTTCCCAACAGAAAAGACAGTACCACCATTAAAAAATCCAAAACAAAGATTAACATTCTTAGACTATGAAATATGTAACAGTCCACCATAAATTAACGCCACTTCTTATCGGAAAATCTAAAAATCCAAGGGCACTGAAGTAATTTAAAAATCCATTAATTTACAAACATTCCAAAAATTCTTGGATGACCGTAGAAATTTTTAAGAATTTTTTTTTGGAAACTTTGTACCTTAGGTAAATGGCGTACATGCAAATATACATGAATAACAATTACGTATATGTTGACAATGCTCCTAGTCACACACCAAAAGAACAATTAAGAACTGCTGATGGAATGATATTTATAATGTTCATGCTACCCAATGTATGCCGTTGATTCAATCATTAGATCAGAATGTTTTAAAACTAACAAAACGTTGCTACAGAAAACATAATGCGCAAATATTGGTGCAACATTTTAAAATAAAATGCATGCAATGCGGTTAAGGACACAATTATATTATCCAATGAAATCAACACTGATAACCTTTCTGAAGACATTGAAGTGTGGAATGAAGATCATCAACCTGCGTCAGTAACTGAATTTTTTGAAGATGAAGAACTTAATTAAGAAGCTGTATATCAGCCAGAATTAGATCAGCAGCGTGTACCCCATACTGATTCTATAAAACCTTTAGTGTTAGTAATATGATGGGCTGAATAAAATTTTCTTGGCGTAAATAATATTTTGGCATTTCATTCTGAAAATGCTGTCATGCTTAACATAAAAACTAAAAAAGTTCAGAAACGAATTACTGACTTTTTCAACATTTCAGTTTTTTTTTCTGCTTAAAGTTATGCTTAATATGTATAATCGTTTATTGTGTTGTTATTGTATTCCAAAATACAATGATTATTTTATTATTTCCTGTATATTGGTCTGACCATCGATATATGAACACTTTCAATAATATGAACATCACTTTGTTTTCTTGTGTTCACGTTATCGAGCTTATAGTGTATTTGTTTTAGAATACATTTTTTACCCGTTATAGATTTACCTAAATGCCCTTCAGATTGTTTTTAAATTATCATCAATAATGAAGCTAAAGACTGGATGTATCGGGTTTTGTCGACAAACAAGTAAGAATTATTGTCAAACACTATGTCGAAAATGAAGCCGAATTTTTCAGCATCTCGACAGACAGACAACAGATTGACAGACTTATTAGAAAAATATAATATAATTGATGATAATCAAAATGGTTTTAGGAAAGGGAAATCCACAATTATGGCTGTATTTCAAGCAAAATAACTTTAATCATGTGTATAAATTTGTCCAAGGCTTTTGACAGCGTTAACCATAAGATTTTATGTACAAAATTGGACAGTTATGGCATAAGAGGTAATGCCTTACATTTAATAAAATCATACTTGGAAGATCGTACTTAACAAGTGGTCGAGAAGGATGCTTGGGACAGGGTTATTTTATCAAATAAAAAACTATTACAAAGGGTGTTCCGCAGGGATCTATTCTGGGGCCGATATTATATATTCTAATGAATGAATACACAATTATATATGCCGATGATACAGCCCTGATATATAATGAGGAGAATTCTGATAGAATGTTGGCGAGTGTACATGGGGCTTGTGATACTCTCGATCGATACTCTCGTGTTCACGACCTTCTTTTAAATGTGTCAAAGACAGAGTTCCTTTTGTTTGGAAAATGCTTGCTTGATACCTTAATGTTTTCATACAATAATACAGTAATTGAAACGTCAGAATATGTATCATTTCTTGCAGTGACAATTGACAGGAGACTAGACTGGAAGGCCCATATTGAGAGAGTCTCAGTAAGCCTGGCTAAATATTGTTATGCCTTAAGAGTAATTTGTAACAGTACTGGTACTGATCCGGCAATGTTGGCGTATCATGGCTGTGTTGGGTTTAGGATGAGCTATGGTTTAATTTTCTGGTGAAATTCCTCTGAAATACGGAGAATTTTTTACTTCAAAGGTGATGCCTTTGGAGATAAATTTTCAATATGAGATATACTGACAGTTGCAGATAGTTGTAAACAGGTTTTTTTAAAGGAAAAATTTATCAGTATTGACCTTGATCGGTATGTATGTGCTTAGCTCTTTTATGTTTGCTTATAGTAACAAAGAACTTTTTGTCTCTTCAAAGCATGGACATGCTTTCAGAACGAGATTTAAATCAGATCTATTACCTGAAAAATATAATTTTAGTTATATTCAGAAAAATGTGAATTTTATGACTATAAAGATATACAATAGTTTTCCTGCGAATGTCCGAACTCTACCTAAAAATAAGGTACAACATGTTTTAAGCGAGTATTTATTAAATAATGTATTTTACTCATTGGATGACTTTTTTAATGACACCCGCAGATCTGAATTGTTATAATAAATATATCGTAGTGCTTTTTTATAGTCTAGTAGTAATAATTTGTGAATTATTATAATTATGTGTATTATATGTATTTTTTTTCTTTTTTGTATAGTGTTTTTTAGTTGGATCATTTTTTTGTTTGTTTTCCTTTTGTAATCTTTTGTTGTTATGTGTTAATTTAGATTTAGTTTAATTTAATTATTTTACAATGTTCCATATCTCTTGGTTCTGTAACGTTATGTATACTCATTGGAACAAACAAAGATAAAGAAAGAAAGAAGGAAATCTTACAGACAAATATTATTTCTGACGACAATTTGCTGTGGAGTAGAATAATTAGATATTTCAGCAGTATTCTAGAGGGTCTTTCAAATCGAGTGGTTGTTGAAACTGAATTTGCGTTGATTTAAAAATTTTTTGTTGACAATTGTAGGATAATACATAGCATTTAAACAGGTAAGGCAATATCTGCCAAAAGGCCACCTCTCCATAGACGTCCACTCTTTTGTATTAAAAAAAAAATTGTTTGGCATTTTGCCATTTTCATTCTTTAGTTCAGGACTCGAATGTGGATTGTTCTTATAAACAGATTTTTCAAAATCCCAAAGAAAGTAGTCCAGCGGTGTCAGATCACATGATCTTAGTCAATTATCATCACATGGTCAATTAACATCACTGTTTTTTACAATAACTCATTCAGGTTTTTTTTTAATAAATAAATTGTTTCATTAGCAGAGTGAGGTGTAGCATCATCCTGTCGGAACCACATATCCTCTAGATCAATCTATTCAATTCAGCCCATAAAATCCAGTTATCATCTCATGATATCGAATCCCATTCACAGTTATAGCTTCACCAGCAGCATTCTGAAAGAAATACGGCCCAATTACACCTCTAGACATAATTCACACCAAATAGTGACTCGTTTAGGATGTAAAGATTTCTCATGAATCAATCGTGGATTTTCCTAACCTCAAATGAGGCAATTTTGTTTATTAACATAGCCACCAATTCCAAAATGTACCTCACCTGAAACCTATTATTTGAACCTTATGCCTTCAGACCTAAATCCTTTCTTGGATACTATACTTGAATACGCCTTCTTGTGAATTAACTGAGTCCAAATTGTGGTGAACTTCGTTTAATGAAAATTTGAAAATTTCTTAGTCTTCACCAACACTTTCACGTACCAAATCAATATGTTGAATGACTGACTGAATGATTAAATGACCAAATCAATATGCTGAATATGTTTTTGACATTTCACAGATGTTTCATATCATGTTACTTGTCAAGTTTTTATAAAATGATCAAAATATTAGTAATATCCAATAACTCTTGTCACTATACCAATTCGTTCATTAGATACATTTATCATATGTGAATTAGATTAGTGGTAAATCAAAAAATGGGTAATTTTAATGTTTGGGGATACTTAAATCATGCGTGTATGAATATATATATATATATATATATATATATATATATATATATATATATATATATATATATATATATATATATATATATATATATATTATTAGGTGCGTATAGACCCGGTTGGATCACGCAAAGCATTCTGACTCATTTTCGAGTGTTCTTTCTGATCCTCCACACCTCTCTCATACTTTCTCCGTAGATTCTCTTTCTCTCCTCCGTCTACTTTGTTTCCGATCTCCTCAAAACTTCGCTCTCTGATGCAACGTTCCACATATGTATTTTGTTTCTGTACGTTCTTCTATCCTCAATCTCTGTCGGACCCATTTGTGCCTTTCCCAGATCAGCTCTGACTTGTGTGAACCATGGTACTCTTGACTTGACTCCTTGTATGTATGTAAGAATTCTGTTGTTGAGTTTTGTCAGTGGGAGTCTACTGATATGTCCATAGAATTTTAATCTTCTTTTTCTTATGTCCGCCGCTACGTTGGACATTCTCTCTGTGGTCTTTCGAGAATGTAGTCTGTATCCTTCCTCTGTCAGTTTTGGGCCGAGAATTTTCCCCATAATTTTGCGTTCTTCTTTTAGTATGTTTTCTATGCCGCTTTTTGTATGAAATGTAAGTGTCTCGCTTGCGAATAATACCTCTGGTTTGATTACTGTATTGTAGTGTCTTATTTTTGCGTGTATATATATATATATATATATATATATATATATATATATATATATATATATATATATATATCTATATACATCTATATTTTCTAATCTTGTTGTTCTCTCTAGTAGATTTTCTATTATTTTGCCCCAGTATTTTTGTTTCCTATATTCGTCTTACTGGTTTAGTTTCGCTTATTCGCTGTAGATGTCCCCATCAACTCAACTGTCTCTGTTATATGCACATCAATGTAGAATGTGTTTGTGGGTCATCTATTGCCTGTGTGTTTGTCGATCTTTGGCCAGTCATTGTACTTCTACTCATCGTAAAATATTACATAACATTACACTGAAATGTATTGTATTACCAGTGGGATATAAAGTTCCAGTAAAAAATACCACTGGGACATTATATCCCAAAAACTCTAACACAACAAAATTTTTACTTATCTAAGTTAATTTATGATGTAAATATACAATTTATTGTAAAACACAAAAACACATAATAAGTCACAAAAATACAGAAAAACAGTTATTTTGTAAAAAAATGCACAACCGGTTCAACGTACGGAATCTGACAACTAAAATGTCAAAGGATAACACAATAATGGCGGATCAACGTCAACAGCTGATTTTACGTCATTGAATATACTTCAAACTACCACTGAGATGACGAGAAACGTAGTTTAAATGGATCTTTGTCCCACGGATGCTTAAATATATTTCTTAAGAGGTTAAGCTGTCATCAATCGGGCTCGAGTTGAACGTTGGAAAGCAACTGAAGAATTGACCAGGGTCTTGACCATATTAATCGGCCAAATCGAACGAAAGTAGCAGTGAAATGCAGCTCACGCCATCCGGTACTACGTAACAGTACCACTGTGTTAAACCGTTCGGACCCAAACCCAGAGGCCCTATATTCAGGTACCATATAGGCAAAAAAATACACATTAGGCTAGTGGAAAATATTAGAAATATTTAAAACAAGGATTTTTTCTATGCTCCACATAAAAATTCTCAATCCTTAAGTCGCCATTAATGCCAACAAGCATCTCCCAAGACGGTTTTCTGGCCTTAAGCCATCATCAGGATTGACCAGGAAACTGAAGGATTGACCATATTAATCAATCTATCCATTCTAATAATTTTGATATGTAATGCCAATAAATATCTCTTTACAAAAAAAAACATCAATTTTTCGAGCACCACCTCGTATTTTTAAACAAAATTAAGAAATTCTAAGCACTTGCAGATTTTTTATTTATTCGTATATTTAAATGAAAATTCGTTTAGAGAAAATAGGTTTCCATACAACAAAACGCATGGTCATTATTACCAGCGGCTAAAGTACAGATGCACAAGAGAAATATTTCTAGAAAATATAACATTACTCGACAATTTCATTGTTATCTTCCTTACAATACAATAAATATATGAGATATTTTCAGACTTCTACAAGACCCTTTTTCTGGAAATTCTATTCTGTCTTTAACATTTTCCTTCCCATTTCGGTTTGCGGGTAACAAATTGATGAAATTTTTGTTCATTGCGGTTGGTAGAAAAACTTAACTATGCTATTTAAAGTTCAATAAAGAGACCTTTTCAGAATGTGCTTAAGTTCAGGAGACGGGATAGTAAATGTGAGGGTAAAACGTCTAAAAAAATGTTTCTGCCAATGATGCCCTTGGGTCCTTCACTACAATTTCTTTTTATTTAAGGATTATCGACTGTGTTTTGGAGAAGGTAATTCTGATAAAATTTGCGTGCCTTATATATTTTTGATTATTTAATATTTGACAAGGATCAAATTATAATTATAGTCAACACAACTTTTGATAATTATTTACACAGGTTTTCTAAAATGAGACTGATTTTTTGGACCTTTTTTTAATAGATTAACGATATAAGAGGAACGATTGTCTTAGGGATGATGGTTCCAAATACATGGAAACCTCTTATTTCCACACTGCCTATTCAAAACATTTCCAATCAAACATCTACCTCCCGTCTCACCCCTACCCCTCAACCGTGCCTATTAACGAAGAGGTCGCGCCGATCACGTTCTTTCCTAGTTGTGAACCCTGCTGAGTAGGTAGATTGAGGCGTCGGGGCCAATCAACTAGATTCATAGTGGAAGCCGAAACTTCGAGGTTTTACAAACCTAAAACACGGTTCTACTCAAGAACCGCAGAAGCTTTTCCAAGCACATGGGGCGACGAACCCCTCCATCCCTTCAATTGGAGGGCATATGTTTCGTCTCTTGATGTTCAGATTCTTCATGGAACGGACATATGCTCTCTCGTCAAGAATAGGGAGACCCTATCCATAGTCAACAACCCATACTTTCGCCTATTTCCAGTAGAATGGCGTCTACGGCTTGGTTACGCTTCCGGGCGCCTGTTTATTGAATTTTCCTGTCCGCCACGATGCAGTTCTTTCTTCAGAAGGGGTTTCTATAGTTTCGGAATGTTGCGAGCGTCGTTTCGCATATTTACGTCAACCCTTAGAGTTTTCAATATTTGCTATTTCTTTGACTCCTTCAAAATTGATTTCCTATTTGTAGATGGTGTTGGAACAGAGCGGAAGTTGTTTGTTTGTTTTTTTAAGTAGTTTTGATGTTCCTGTATACTGACCGAGATCCGTCTGTTTGTTTGTCTGTTATGTTCTGTTGCAGTCCGAACAAGATATGTTCTGATTTTGTCCTTGGGGTTTTTTTTGGATGTTTGCGACAGTTTTATGCGGCTTGTAAACTGCTTTGATCTTATGTTTTCTTAGTAGTCTGCCTATTCCATCAGCGATTCTTTTTACGTATGATAGCAGAACCCTGAAGTTGGTTCTTGATTTTCTATTGTGCTTCGTGTTTGTGTTCCCTGTGAATGACCTTCCTGATACAATTTTGTAATATCCATTTGTCTAAAAGCTTTGGCAATTTTTGGGGGATAAACTGGGATGAAGGCATCCTTATGCATACACATGAATTGGTGCAAGCATATCCTTAATTTATTCTATCAAAGGGCATTTACAAATTTTGGTGTATCGTTTGGATGGGCCGAACCTAACAAAATTTGTTCTTTCAAGCAGGGTTTCAAAAAAAGGCTGTATATTCCTTTGAAACTCCCTCTCTGAAGCTTTAAGAGAGCCCTCAGAAGGCTTTAATGATTGGAAATTGTATTATAATACTAAGAGAAATAAATACATTTAATGCCAATGGTCAATTCTATTAATTAAAACATTTATTATTTATTTTTAATTTCCGGATTTCGTCATAGAACATAATCGATTTCTATTTCGGAAAAAATCAATTTACTCCGCAATAACATGCTTCTACTACATGTATTATTTCTTATCTGGGCGTCCAACAATAACTTCTTTATCTGAGCTTCAATACATTGACTTTTGTAAGTTTTGTTCGCAAATAGAGTTTTCGATACATTTACTTTATCACGATAAATTGCAATCTGGGCATTTCATAATCCTGATTCAATGACATATATATATTCGTTGACCGATTTAAGGCGTGGAACGAAGGATGGAATCGTTACTATTATATAAACTTATTTTTTAAAAAGCTTTCAATTATTTACTTTATATTTTAAAACAATTTTTTACTAAATATTATATACGTATATAATATACGTCAATGAAGATGAATTACTTTTTTTTTCGAGCAACGATAGTCTATGTAGAATTGAATATAACAATCATGAATATAAAAATAAAATACATTTGATATAATCTCATTACCTTATTTACACACCTCGAATAGTATAAATATTGAGATGATACAGCTATAATAAAATGCAAATATGTATGTTATCCATCATTTAGTTTAGATCTTAACAAATATATTATAATCAGAATATTATGACAATAATCCATTTAACTTTAAGTATACGTAAAATGAATTGAAAAATAAAATTGTTGAATCAATTGCTCGCAGAGAAGCCAATAAAGTGTAAAATGATTCTTCGTACGAGATGTGTATCTTTGAAAGAAATACATAGTGTCAACCGGCAATATAAGAGCGGGAAATTGCATACAAAAGAAATTTTTTCAGACATATTTTTTGAAGTTTCCGTGTTTGAATACAAAATTAATAAAACAATAAAAAAACTTAGCCCATATGCTATGTTTACAGTTGCGATAAACTTGAAACTATATATTCAAAAACAAGGATTTTTTACCATACCCTATACTCACATAAGGATTAGTCCATTCCTTCAGGTCCATTATTTTCGGTATCGGGAGACATTCAAGGAACGGGCAAATTTTTTCGCGCAGTTTGGCTGTTGCGGGTGTTTACCACAGGATGGCGTGAGCTGCATTTAACGACAACCTACATTCGGACATGGCTGATGTATAAGGTCAAATCTTCCTCCAACTGCTTTCCGAATGTTCAGCTCGAACCTGACTGATGATGGCTTAAGGCCTCTCGGGAAACACTAGGTTGGTGGCGACTGAAGGAATGGGCAATTTTTTGAGGCAAATTATTGATGCAAACATAGCAAGCTGTGACATGGTTTTAAGGTTCTCTTGAAGTCATCATTGGTACTGCAAATTTGAACTAACCTAACATTAATAATGTCAGGCAAGTTCGACAACGTGTAGAAGGAACATGTGTTCCTTCCACATGGGATATGCCTTTACTTTATCACGATAAATTGCAATCTGGGCATTTCATAATCCTGATTCAATGACATATATATTCGTTGACCGATTTAAGGCGTGGAACGAAGGATGGAATCGTTACTATTATATAAACTTATTTTTTAAAAAGCTTTCAATTATTTACTTTATATTTTAAAACAATTTTTTACTAAATAAAATATACGTCAATGAAGATGAATTACTTTTTTTTTCGAGCAACGATGGTCTATGTAGAATTGAATATAACAATCATGAATATAAAAATAAAATACATTTGATATAATCTCATTACCTTATTTACACACCTCGAATAGTATAAATATTGAGATGATACAGCTATAATAAAATGTAAATATGTATGTTATCCATCATTTAGTAACTGATCTTAACAAATGTATTATAATCAGAATACTATGACAATAATCCATTTACCTTTAAGTATACGTAAAATGAATTGAAAAATAAAATTTTTGAATCAATTGCTCGTAGAGAAGCCAATAAAGTGTAAAATGATTCTTCGTACGAGATGTGTATCTTTGAAAGAAATACATAGTGTCAATCGGCAATATAAGAGCGGGAAATTGCATAAAAAAGAAATTTTTTCAGACATATTTTTTGAAATTTCCGTGTTTGAATACAAAATTAATAAAACAATTAAAAAAATTAGCCCATATGCTATGTTTACAGTTGCGATAAACTTGAAACTATATATTCAAAAACAAGGATTTTTTACCATATCCTATACTCACATAAGGATTAGTCCATTCCTTCAGGTCCATTATTTTCGGTATCGGGAGACATTCAAGGAACGGGCAAATTTTTTCGCGCAGTTTGGCTGTTGCGGGTGTTTACCACAGGATGGCGTGAGCTGCATTTAACGACAACCTACATTCGGACATGGCTGATGTATAAGGTCAAATCTTCCTCCAACTGCTTTCCGAATGTTCAGCTCGAACCTGACTGATGATGGCTTAAGGCCTCTCGGGAAACACTAGGTTGGTGGCGACTGAAGGAATGGGCAATTTTTTGAGGCAAATTATTGATGCAAACATAACAAGCTGTGACATGGTTTTAAGGTTCTCTTGAAGTCATTATTGGTACTGCAAATTTGAACTAACCTAACATTAATAATGTCAGGCAAGTTCGACAACGTGTAGAAGGAACATGTGTTCCTTCCACATGGGATATGCCTTCTATAAGGCATGTGCCTTATTTCGGTTAATTCTGAAATAAAGTTCGTTCAAAACCTTTCGCACAAGCGCGGTGAAATAATGTTTCATCTGATAGAATTTACAACTCAGGACATAGAAAATACTACACATACGGAAGCTGGGAGCCCTATAATGGACGCAGTATGAATTGGAAGCAAAGTTTGTAGATTCAATAAATACGTCTTAGCCAGTTATGCCCGTCACTGCATATACACACCGTGAGTTGTGTAATATAAATGTTGCATAATATAAATTTGCATGTTATAGAAAATCACTGGCTGATAGAAAAATTGTGTTTACAGATACAATTAATCGAATATTATCGAATCTAAAATTTTATTAATATTTTAACACTTCTAGATTGACATTATTAATAGATAATGCCGCATTTAACTTAAAATAATCGAATAGAGCTCTGAAACTTTACATCTTCTCGAAGTTGAATCTGCAAATAATATTTTTTATAACAACTTATGAGAAACTAACTAAAATTGACTAATTTAAACCGACATACAGATCTCGCTTTTTTAAAAATATTGGACATAACTAATTACAATTACCATGTAAATTTAGTACACAATAACATTAAAAATATCAGTTCCTTGTATGGAACGAAATGTTAAAAATAGTGAAAGACCAATAGGTCAACATTAAATTTATTTATTCTTACCATAATGCGACTGAGAATTAGACAAAGGAACCTCGTTTTCGCTTGATGACTAGTAGTTTTGTTCCTGCACATCTTCAGAATCCGAGACTCCTTCATCAATGTGGATATCATGGTCACTCCGTTCGGGTACATAGTTACCTCCAATATCATTAGTTTCAGAATCACTAAAACCATCAGATCCCAGCCAGGACGTGATGGCACCTTCAAAATGTAGTCATTACTTCAAGTAGTCTTGAAGTTCTAACTACCCTCGACTTATTGAAATTTGACCGTATGAAAATTTTGCTCTAAATTTTATTTGCGTTTCTTACTTGATGCACTCTGAGTCTACATTTCCCTTTTTTTATTGCAATTTTGCAAATAAAACAACAAATAATTGTACACATTTAATATAACAATAATAACGTAAACACTGACGTACGGTCTCATGCTTGACACTGTGTGTTTCTAATTCGATTCCTCTAGAACTGATATCCCTCTCAACGTCGTGAGCGCAACTAAACTCGTTGGTATAATTCTGTTTCAAGATATTTCGTTGCCATTCGGCAAAATCTAAATTGCCCCAATAAATCTCAATTAAAATATTCCTAGTTTCTTAAAAGGCGCCAGAGCCGAAGTGGTTTAAGTTCTAAATAATTTTGGGAAAAATAAAATATTGTTAAATTATTATTAAATTATCACTATATATGACCAAAACATTGCTTATTGGTTTGTGTTTTATGAATTTATTAGTACAATAAAAATTATAGGTTAAATTTAATTATACATTTAATTCGGTTTCGCTCTCACTGCCACTTTGATCTACATTAATAATAAGTGGCTCTATATTATTAGAATCTTCTATTTTAATAACGGTCTAATTTATCCAACTTTCTTTGGGAATACTATCTACAACTTTCCTAATTAATGTTACCGCACTTGCACTTAGAGTTGGGGAAATGTTTTCTGCTCTACCATTGGATTTTACCTGATACCACATATGCTCAATTGGATTAAAAATACACATTTAGTGATATTTGCATTAGGAACTTCATTTTGTGGCTGTTATGATAACTAGCATTGTCCATTACAATTACAATAGTTTTGATTGATTGCGCGGTTGGCTCTTGGTGAAACATAGTAACAATGATAATAATTAAAAACTTGGTATTTGTTTCACAATATATTCAAGATATTCTCTAATATGTTTCGGCCTCGCGACCATTCTCAAAGAGAGTTATGTATAAACTAAACTAAAGTTTCAAAGTGCTGTCTAATGGAACTCGGTTTTTTCATCTCGTTAAATTTATTACACTATCAATAATTGGAGTATTTCCGAAGTCTAGCTGGGTGTTTGTTAGGTTTTTGCCGTCGTATATGGCTTTTTTAATTTCGAAAATTTCCAGGTAATTTAACAGCCTGCTTTTATTGCAGCTATGTATTAATTTGGTATTATTAATGTTAAAAAAATGGTTCTGGTCTATACAATGTTCGGCAAAGCCCGTCTTTCTCTGATTGTGTAAAATTGAATATTTATGTTCTTTTAGCTTATCATTGAGCGATCGGCCCGTTTGGCCTATATAAATAGCGTCACACATATTACATTTAATTTCGTATACTCCAGATTTGTCACAAAATTTTGCTCTTTCTTTGTTATTGTTTAACATCGATGTAAGATTATTCTTATTAACAGAGATAATATTAATATTTTTGTTCTTTAACTGATTTGTGATTCTTGAACTTAATTTGTGAATATAGTTTATAGCATGCCAATTTTTAGAATCTGTTTCGGGTGTTGCGGCATAAAAATGTTTGGTGTTGTTTTTCTTAATCTTGTTTTTTATCATTTTATCTATGATGCTTGGCTGATATCCATTATTCCTTGCGATATTTTTGATAATATTAAGTTCTTTTTCATAGCTGTCTTTTTTAAGTGGAATCGTTAGAAGTCTGTGGGTCATACTATGAAAAGTGGACATTTTTATATTCCATGACTGATTTGAACTTGCGTGAATAATTTGCGTGAATGAATTGCGTGAATATTTAAACAGTGTAAACTCAAAAATCCAGTTCACAATAGAAACAGAGACGGATAATTCATTAAATTTCTTAGATTTAAAAATAATAAGAACACCGAATAAATTAGAATTCGAAATATTTAGAAAACCCACGTATACGGATACAATTATTCACGCAAGTTCAAATCAGTCATGGAATATAAAAATGTCCACTTTTCATAGTATGACCCACAGACTTCTAACGATTCCACTTAAAAAAGACAGCTATGAAAAAGAACTTAATATTATCAAAAATATCGCAAGGAATAATGGATATCAGCCAAGCATCATAGATAAAATGATAAAAAACAAGATTAAGAAAAACAACACCAAACATTTTTATGCCGCAACACCCGAAAAAGATTCTAAAAATTGGCATGCTATAAACTATATTCACAAATTAAGTTCAAGAATCACAAATCAGTTAAAGAACGAAAATATTAATATTATCTCTGTTAATAAGAATAATCTTACATCGATGTTAAACAATAACAAAGAAAGAGCAAAATTTTGTGACAAATCTGGAGTATACGAAATTAAATGTAATATGTGTGACGCTATTTATATAGGCCAAACGGGCCGATCGCTCAATGATAGGCTAAAAGAACATAAATATTCAATTTTACACAATCAGAGAAAGACGGGTTTTGCCGAACATTGTATAGACCAGAACCATTTTTTTAACATTAATAATACCAAATTAATACATAGCTGCAATAAAAGCAGGCTGTTAAATTACCTGGAAATTTTCGAAATTAAAAAAGCCATATACGACGGCAAAAACCTAACAAACACCCAGCTAGACTTCGGAAATACTCCAATTATTGATAGTGTAATAAATTTAACGAGATGAAAAAACCGACTTCCATTAGACAGCACTTTGAAACTTTAGTTTAGTTTATACATAACTCTCTTTGAGAATGGTCGCGAGGCCGAAACATGTTAGAGAATATCTTGAATATATTGTGAAACAAATACCAAGTGTTTTAATTATTATCATCATTACAATTACGCTTTTCTTAGGCACATTGGGTAAAAGGCTACTTATAAACCAATCTTCAAAAAGTTCTGCTGTAGTGTTGTTATGGTAATCCAAAGTTGAATGTTAAATAATTTAGGGGGACAACCGTAAACAATTTGGGATCCGTCCATTCTCGAAACCAGCATGTAAAATTGAAATTCTTTTTCCCTTGTTTACTGGTGCTTTGGTTTGGCATTTTCTTGATGTATCTACCCATCCTTTTGCTGGCGTCTAATGTGTATCGAACCATGTTTCATGAAGGTAAATAATGGGACTATTTTATAATCTGTATTTTTTTTATAGAGTCCGGTATGTAAAACCTATTTGAGATAATATTCTCTGGAGGCTAGTTCTGATGCAAAGGATGTTGCTTTCATCTTTCCTTATCGCTGTTGCAACGTAGGCACAGTTTGCTCTTCATACATAGCATAAATTTTGTTTCGAATTTAGCCTTGGTTGCTTTCGTCAACACATTTAGTTTTACCAGAATCACTACGGACTTATTTGGCTTTAATTGGCTTCGTCACAATATCATTAACTGTAGACCACAGAGTTTTCATTAATGAAGACGTTTCTGTTGCGGCTACATTTACATTAAGCCCTCTATTGAATAAAAAAACATACACATTTTTAACAATTTGCTTAGCATCGGGGGATAAATGTTTTCTTTTAATATTAGCACTGTCAGAGGTACAATTTTCATTATCTTGTCAAGAAGGCCACATTTTTTGCACGTTTGGAATAACAACAAAATACGATGGAAATTATCGAACTGCACTGTTTAAGAAAAGAATGCGAACTAAACTAAAATATTTCGAAACTACTAAACTAGGTATAAAAAGAATTTTATCCTATTTACGTATACCCTGTTTACGCTTGTTGCAACTTTGCAGGGTTTTGTTAAGACAGCGGTTGTTAAGAGTTTATTGCAGACAATAGGTCGATATATCTTGAAATGCAGTATACTTAGAAGTCCAACACACCCCGTGCCGGGAATGGGGGAATTTTTAAGTATCTATATATATGTCTGAGTGTGCGTTATTAGACAATATGCAGAAGGAGATTGAGGTGAGATAAGATATTTAGATACTTAGTGAGGGATAAGTGGTCGGGTATACAACCACTCAGAGAATACGTAGCGGAAGTGGTTTGAAAGTTTAAATACACAACAAACGTATAATGTGATGAGATAGCATGCAAGAAGTAATTGGGTTTTAGAAAAAGTTAAGAGTTTCAAGAAAGTACAAGAAAAAATTGAGTGATTGAATTTTAGTGGGTTGCGGTATGTTACAGTTAGTTACACATAAAAATAAATTCATTTATACTAGATTTTTATGAAATACTGTGTTTCTGGTAAGAATAGCGTGATAAATTGGAAAAAGAATAATATTATCACGGGTAGTAAGTAAAACAAGCCTCGTAAAATTAAAACTAAACACTAAGTAGAGGGAAGTGCACTAAAACTATTAGCTCCCTAAAAAAACCAGGGGAGTTCTAAATATGCATGCAAATACATGTAAATATTTATAAACTTTAGCTCTTAATTGACACTCAGGATATTTAATTGACAAAGAAGATATATATAGTTTTTGGGCCTAAAACCTTTATTAGTCGGGCTTGTATCGATACATTTGAAAGAACCACCAGAGTACATGACCGTTATTTTGACGTTTTTCAGGAGGGCGTTTTTCAAGTTTTGTGCATAGAGTAATGGCAGGTTGCTATTAATAATAACGTTACATTTCACACCATTCAAGGGCTATTACGACATAATGTTGAATGCTTTTCGATTATTGTCAATTTTAAGTGGAAATTTTCTTTTCAGTTTTGTGTAATGTGATATTTTTTGTAATGTGACCTTCATAATGATAGAGCAATACTCATAAAAGTTCTAGTTATTTTTGAGAAAAGTAGGGCAACGGTGTAGGTAATTTTTATATAACTATAGTTGGTTTTTTACAAATTGTCAAAAAACTATTTGATGGATCAATGTCGAGAGGTGATAAAGCGAATACATCTTCGGGTAATTTTCTCGCTTGAAACTTTTAACTGACTGCTGATCTATTGCCGAGGATCTTAACGAACCCCTTGTCTCCAAAACAATTAAGATATCTAAAGTTTCAGAGGATTATTTAGTTATTTACTGTCTTAGGGTAACTAAATTATTAAATTCGAGTTTGTCTATTAATAATGTCAAGCTAAATCTGTTAAAATTGTGAATAAAATATAATATATATATATATATATATATATATATATATATATATATATATATATATATATATATATATATATATTTTTTATGATTAAAATTTCTTTTAGAATTCCAAAGCTTTTACTTACTATTATTTTTCTTTGAGAATGTTTCTCATTTAACATCTACGATTCATGAAGAACATTCTTGCCAAATTTTGTATATATTATACAAATTATGTGTATATATATATATATATATATATATATATATATATATATATATATATATATATATATATATATATAGTTCGGAAAGGCTTCCGCGGTCGGTAATATTAGAATTACTTTTCGGCTTAAACTTTGAAGCTATTTTGAAGAGAATCTAGTTGAATTACCCCGGGGCGTCAATCTGCCTGCGCCCCAGAGTTCACAACTAGAAAAGAACGTGGACGGTGCGACCTCTGTATTAATAGGCGAGGTTGTGAGTGGGGTGCTCGGCCGAGAGTTGGGGGCAAGACGGGAGGTGGACGTTTGACTGGAAGGGTTTCGGATGGGCAATTTGGAAATAAGTCTAAGTCTGGTTTGGCCGATATATGATTGGGAGCAGCCAGAACAAGGAATCTCTTAGACACCATGTGACTCTTGTGGACTCTTATCCTTCACTGGTCTAAGGAAACTGGATATATTTCTTTCTGTTGTAAATATTGTTTCGATACTACGGGATCTAAATTCGTGGCAAATTTTATCAGTAACTCCCTTAATATATAGAAAAACAACTTTGGGGTTTTGGGACAATTCTATAGTGGATTGGTTGGTATGACCAGTTGCCCAAACTTTATTAATATGCTTTTTTATTTGACGCATGTCATAGCCGTTTTGAATTAGTGCCGTTTCTAGGGAATTAAGTTTTGCTTGCCTATGTTCCCTATTTGACAATCTTAGTGATCTCATGACTAAAGTTTTGACTACCGAATTTAATTGCGATGGATGATGATGTGAGTTCGCATTTAGATATCGATTTGTGTATGTGGGTTTGCGATAGACTGCTTGATAGAAGCTTTGGTCTGACCTTTTTGATATTAGAACGTCAAGAAAAGGAAGGGCAGAATTTCTTTCCTGAACTTTAGCAGAATATCATAACGGGTCAGAAAATATATTTCGAGAAGACCAAAGTAATCGCACTTATATATTGCTACAAACCCCACATAATTCGTGAAGCAATTGAGATCGAAAAACGTCAAGACTGCTTAAACAAGAGGGACGACGGTCTTAAAGTTCCAAATATATGGAAACCGCTTATTTCCAAATTGCTCATCCGAAACCCTTCCAGTCAAACAACCACCTCCCGTCTCGCCCCCACCTTTCGGCCAAGCGCCCAAACCATAACCTCACCTATTAATACCGAGGTCGCGCCGTCCATGTTCTTTTCTAGCTGTGAGATTAATTTTGGGGAGTAGGTAGATTGAGGCCCCGCAGTAAATCAGCTAGATTCTCTTGAAAAAGGCTTCAAAGTGGAAGCCGAAACGCCGATATTTTAAAATCTAACGAGAACCTAGTAACCGAGAACCTAGTATATATATATATATATATATATATATATATATATATATATATATATATATATATATATATATATATATATAGTCTTTTTCGGTTCCAACTTTTATTTCATGAGATTGATTCCAGGAGGAGTTTTTCGAAAAGTTTTGGGAGCCTCTAGTTGACCTACTTCTGACTGAAACCTAAGAAGCAGCGGTCGCCGGTATATATACTTTTCTGTACACTGCAGGTTGCGATGGTGTATGTTTCGTGCTGATTGCAGTGTTGGGCTCACCCCTCGGATGTTATTTGGAGTATCTCAGGGGTAGTCAGTTGCTCTCCCAGTTGAGGTTGGTGAGCTTCGATCTGTTGTTTAATTATTGTTTTCCATGTGGCTGGAAGGTTAAGGGCGTCGTCTCTTCTGTTTAGACATATGATTTTCTCTGTTTCTATTGGTTCTCGAATAGCGTTGGTCCTGTAATTCGGGATATTATCTGTCGGCAGCTGTCAAAATCAATATTTTGGGTTGTTTATTGATATTTGATGTTGATGTGAGGTATATTTGTTTCTAACCGGAAATTTTTGTGTTTTTTGATCCGGGCTGATCATCTTCAGTTGATTTATCCCATGTATGCCTTGTGGTAAGTCACGTACGTTATTCTATATAAGTCCAGATTTTCTAGATTGATTTGGCCTTTGGAATTTCTGAAAGCTGATTATATTGTTCTATGTGATTTGTATGCGGGGTTGATATATTGTGTTTTCGAAGTAGTTTTCTAATATCAAATGTGACTGTTACATCTTTGTCATAAGACAGGCTGGTTACAGGTCTACTGTCGTATTCATTTGACTTCTGTTGTTATTTTTCTGTGGTGCACGCAAAAAGAGCATTTTTACTAATGTTACAAAAATCATGTTGACCTGTATAATTGTAATTTCTCGATTTATATATAGTTTCTATCTAAAAATTAAACTTTCTGGTTAAAAATAGGACGTAAACTTTTGCGATATCAACTTCAATAGTATATAAAACGTGCCAAGAGCATACTTAAGTTCAAGTTACCCTTAACATTAAGTTTCTCTCTAACGACACATATTTATGTACTTCTCCGTTTCAGAACTATAAAATATACTCCCAACTAAATAGAGTTTCTAGTGCTTTTATACCGGGTTTTTCAGTATCGATATTTTTTTTATTGAATCAAATAAATTGTTTACTTCGAAACATTGTTTTTTTTTATTTAATTTGTCAGTTTCATAGTTGCAATTTATTTTATGAATATATTATAATTGGAAGTTTCAATTTTTTTAGATTTTCCGTAACCGTCAAAGTAAATTAGTAACACGGTAAGTAACCGTGTTACTAATCTTATCATCAAAAAAGTATTGACTTAACTTATTTAGTTATTATTATTACGATTTAGTCTATTATTTTCAAACTGGTTTATCTCAAGGAGGATATTTTTAATTGTAACAATATTAGCATTTGTGAAATATAGTATAAATCCCTTAAGTAATGAAACCACATACAGTATTCTGATGCCCTTTTCTATAAAAGCACGAGGGTGGCGTGAAAACTCAGATAAGTTTTAAATCGAAAATGGATTAATTTTTTAACATAGTCTTTTTTTTAGCCTCCCTATACACTTTGTCCAATCATTTTATTTCAAAATTTTACCTTCCAAAAAGTATACCTTTTTCAATTCTTCAAAACCGCCCTCTGTTTCGACGATGATCTCTTTATTTTATCAGAGGAGGGTAAATTCGGAGAATACGGGGTAGAAGCAGCAACAATTGGTAGTGCAAATAGACCAGTTTCGCTGTTGCGATGACAGACGAATAGACAGGTACATTAACGTGATGAAACAACAATTTTTTCTTCGCCAAATGAGTGCTTTTTTATTCAATTTTTGTGAAATATGGTCAATAATGCAGCTTAATTCCCTCCTGTGTCGATGTAGATAATGTCTTCTGAAATCGTTTTCACCTTCTTCGGGGAACTTATATCCTTTTGGAGTAGTCATTTCCATTGGACGTCCCGAACGAAGTTCATCTTTTGTGGATGTACGTATATCCTTTTGATAATTGTTAAAATAAAACTGAAGATCATATTGGCTTGAAGTTTATGGCGCATTACTAGAAAGGAAGGTACTTTTCAGAAACGCAATTACGTTTACAATCTCACTATCATCTATTAAAGTATCGGACACTTTTCCTCGTACATATTTGGAGAATGCTATTCAACTGAGAAAAAGACCGTTGTGACATTGGGTCAGTGATATGTATCTGAGGTCTATTGCAACTATGTTTTGTTTCACAACGATGCACCAAATATGCAAAAAAATGTTTTATTTTTAAAATCTAAATGTCGAAATGCTTTCTATTTAAGAAACATTAATTTTCGAAAATGCACTCGCTGATATTTGAAGCTATTTCTTTAAACACTGATAAAGGATTATATGACTAGCTGTATGTTTTCTATAAATAAGCAAATATTAATATCTAAAATTCTACTATATTCGAAATTGTATGTATAACAATTGTTTCGACACACAGTGCCTTTTTCAAATTTCAAATTTCAAAACTATGTTAAACTAATAGTAAGAAAAGTAATTACAACCTAAACTGTCCATTGACCTAATAATACGAGGATTGTTCAATAAGTCCTTAGAAAATCCAAGAGTAGCATCGGAGGTGGTTTGTTTTTAGTAAGCATCATTATTCACCAGATAGCTGTCAAAGTCTCAGTTATATTCATCACATGGTTTTATTTTTATTGTCGATTGAAGCAAGAAACTTTTGTTTATTTAGAAAAATGAAAAACAGTGAGTTTCGCGTTGTGATTAAACACTTATATTTAAAAGGCTTAACACCGAAAGAGATCAAAGCTGAGTTAGATGAAGTTCATGGAACGTCTGCTCCTATGTTTGTAACTGTTTATGTTTGGGTAAATGAGTTTTAACGTGGCCGTACACCCACAAAAGATGAACATTGTTCGGGATGTCCGGTGGATTACTCCCGAAATGATTTCCAAAATCGACGACATGGTTTTAAGTGATCGACGAATTAAAGTGCGCGTCACATGCGCCACATGCTTATTGTAAGGTACACTGTTTTCAATTTTGTGCGAAAACTTGGGTGTGAAAATTTCAGCAAGTTGGGTGCCGCGTTTGCTTTCAGTGGAGACTAAACGCAATCGTGTGGTCGACTCTGAGGTTTTGTGCTTTTGGTGTTTTATTTTGTCGCAATCCTGATGAGTTTCTGCGTCGAGATATAACTATGGTGGAAATATGGATACACTACTACACTCTAGAGATAAAGAAACAATCAAAATAATGGATTTTTGAAGAAGACCGGGCTCCGAAGAAGGCGAGGACGGAAAAACTGCCAGAGTTTTCTGGGATGCACGCGGAATCATCTACATCGATTACTTGGAAAAAGGAAAAATAATAACTGGAGAATATAATGCATCGTTATTACACCGGTTGAGAACAGAAATCAAGAAAAATATCCTCATTTGAAATAGAAAAAGATCCTCTTTCATCAAGACAATGCACGGGTGCACACCGGTACAGTTTCAATAGCCAAAATCATGGAATTAGCTCAAATTATTACAACATCCACCGTATTCACTGGATTTGGCCCCCAGTGCCTTTTTTACTTTCGAACTTAAAAAAATGACACAGTGGACAACGATTCACATCCAACGAGGAGGTCATCGCCCAAATAGATGCCTATTTTGAGGACCTTCCAAAATCTTACATTTTAGACGGTTTAAAAAATGTTGGAGAAACGCTTGGAAAAGTGTATAGAGCTACAAGGAGATTATGTTGAAAAATAAAAAAGTCTACTTAAAATAATTTGTTTTTCTATCGTTACCATAAAAGATGATAGTGGGAAAACACATTTTTTTCAACGTCTGAGAGGGCAATATAAGTTTAACAATGGAGAACCACTGCAGTCTGCTGGTCATTTAGCAAAATGTCAAACTTTTTCCTTTTATTAATTTCTAGGCTTATTAAAATGTTTAGTTTAATGTTTTGGATTTATTTTCATTATGTAACATTTTAAAATTATCATTGAAAGTATGATTTTCTATCAAGTGGTTAGCATAATTTTTTTTTTTTAATTTATAAAACATCCCTGAGGAAGTTTTCCAAAATTACAATCTGACCAAAGTTGATCAATGAGTAATGTTGTACAAACCTAAGTTACTACAAAAGAAAAGGTGATTTTAAGAACTTACTCACTAGTATCCCTTAAATTAAATCCAATAACTTAATTACACCAATATTAACGTATACACCAGCACTATGCTCTGCTTTTTTACTAACACAAACATTCAAACCAACTCAAAGGGTTTGGTCCTCTTAAGTCTTCTGATTTGACTTGCATTATCAAGGAGCTGGATGGCCTCGACATTGACGTGCTGAAGAAGTCGCTGCTCGTGACTCTGGGCAAATCTGCTAATGGTCTGGGTAACGGTGTCCATTTCCAAGTCCCTATGGAGGTCACTGTTTCTGAAATACCAAGGGGCATTTGCAATGTTCCTTAGTACTTTGTTTTGGAATCGCTGGATTATTTCCAAGTTGTTCTTTTTGGCACAACCCCACAGCTGGATGCCATATGTCCATACGGGCTTTAGAATTTGTTTGTACAAGAGTACTTTGTTGTAGACTGATAAAGGGGAATTTCGTCCAAGCAGCCAATACATTTTTCTAAATTTGATGTCAAGTTCTTCTTTTTTCTTTTTGACATGAGCCCTCCAGCGTAGCTTGGCATCTAATGTTATACCCAAATATTTTGCTGTATTAGCATATGGTACTTGGATATTATTTATACTAACGGGGATATGTTGATTTCTTTTGTTCGTGAAATTAATATGGGCGGATTTAGACTCATTTAATTTGATTCGCCATTGCTTAGTCCAGTTGTTAATTTTATTAACTGAGGTTTGCAGGTTTATTGCCGCTTCTTCGTGGTCTACGCCTACAGCCATAATAGCAGTATCGTCAGCAAATGTTGCTATCGTGTCTGGGTCTAATTCAGGAATATCACTGGTATATAATAGGTAAAGGACTGGTCCCAATACTCTACCTTGCGGTACTCCTGCTTTAATATTTTTTAGTTCAGAGTATGCATCTTCCTGTTTAACTCTGAAATATCTATCTGAGATATAAGACTTTAATAATTGCGCAAACTGTTTAGGCAAAAGCTTGTTTAATTTGTAGTTGAGGCCCTCATGCCACACTTTATCGAAGGCTTGGGCCACATCGAGAAATACGGTAGAACAAATTTTTTTTTCTTCCAGTGACTTTTCAATTATATTTGTTATCCTATGGACCTGGTCTATAGTTGAGTGGCTTTCTCTAAATCCAAACTGATAGTCTGGAATTATGTTTTTATCTTCAATGATTGGCTTCAATCTTTTAAGGAATATTTTTTCAAACAGTTTTGAAATAACAGGTAGCAAGGAGATTGGCCTGTAAGATGAAACTTCATTCGGTGGTTTTCCGGGTTTTGGGATCATTATCATTTCTGCTACTTTCCATATCTTAGGTACATACTTTAATCTAAAAGATGCATTTATAAGATATGTAAGTTTTACTATAGCTTTACGAGGAAGCTGTTTCATGACTTCTCCCGTGATTAAGTCAAACCCTGGGGCTTTTTTTGTGTTGATGTTTTCTTCAATTTCTGATGCAATTTCTTTTGGGGTAACAGGTCTTATGTCACTTTCTTCTTGGGCAAGATTTTCCCAGTCAAGTATGTTTTCACCTTCATTTGGCTGGAAAGTCCCTTCTAAATATTCAGAATATCTGTTAGCTTTTTGTAAATTGCTTTTTGCCCATGTTCCATTTGCATTTTTAATTGGTGGATTCTGCAGGATTGGTCTTTTTAGTGGTTAGCATAATGACAATTATTTTGTTATTTAGTATAACTTATTTTATGATCATTGAGCCTAATAGAGAAATACCTTCCTGTTTGTCCTATATGGACATTTGACACAACCTGCACTCAATTTAATAAATTCCTGTTCTATAGAGTTCATTTGTTTGACTTTTATTATCTTTAATGATGCCTCCTTTTGAAAGCAATTATATCGTTTGCTTTAGATAAATGTTTAGACACTAATTTGGTAACTTTTCCAGTATATGTAATTATTTTGTACGGTGCATTCTTGATATTATTGACAGGAGATATTAAATTAATTGTTTTATTATAACTTTTTTATTAATTATTTTATATATAATGTTTGTGTCGTATCCGTTATTTACTGTGATCTGTTTGATGACATTCAATTCTTTATTATAATTATCAATTCACATAAGGATATTTAATAATCTATGTTAAATGAGTTAAATGCTTTAAATATAGTGGACATTTTAGACGTTAATATTTGCTTATTTATTTAAAATTAATTTATATGTTTTCTCTTTATCTAGCAATTTTCAGTGCAGATCTTATACTGGCTAGACAATAATGGACATAAATCTATATACTCCATAGTCCAAATACTTATGTCATATGTTATAGAAACTAAAGTTATGTTCATGCAATAAATACCTCTTAAGAAACTTCAGCTTTTATAGTAAATCTTTTCTAGTTTATGTTTTTCACGATTTCGATGAAGCTGTGTCTGACATCAATAGGTGGTCATTGTTGTCGTTTGGAAAAATCGTTTTTTATACTTTTTTCAAGGTGTCTAGTTTTACAAAATTAGTTCGCTGTAATATCTTTGTGTTATATAATTTATTTTTGTTCTCCTATATATGCATCCACACATTGGTTTTATTTTGTACATTAGGATGATGCCATCTAATGCATAGAAATACTGCTTATAAAGACTTGTCCAATAAGTTTTAAAACCTTAAAATGAGGTACAATGACAATTACAAGTGATAATCCAGCAATTTTTATTTTTTATTGACGAACAAATAATACAATTATGTTTTGAAAATAATGTTTAAATATTTTCCTTGGCTTTGTCTGGTAGGATGCGTTTTAGACAACCAACTTATTCTTTCTCACATATCGCATGGTGAATGAATGCGACTGAATCGTTAAGGTCAATAATTGTCCAGGGTTTATTTCAGTTTACTAGAGATTTAACATTACCTCACAAAAAATAATTCAAGGAAAGTGTTCTTGCAACAAACCGATTATCTGGGGGCATATCTGACAAGACGCACAGTCTGGGTTGATAAGAAACATTGTTAATATCCAAATTTATCAGTTCAGTTCAAAGATATTCTGTTATTATATTCCTATAGCGTTCCCCATTTCTCAGAATTATCACCATTATCACAATTTCTATCATCGTTTTCACAAAAATAAGTTTAATTTTTAGACAGAAACAATATATGAACGTAGAAATTATAATTATTTATTAAAACATTTAAAACATTAAAATTTTTATAATTAAGTTTTCTTTCAATTCCTCTATTGTAACTTTCGGGGTGAAAAACTAAACTCGAATAGATATACCATTAAATCAACATCCCTTTTTTAACTTCTCGGCGCGTAATTAGTTAACCATGTTAGCATCAGAATATTAAATCATATTCTGATTATGCATGGTTGGCGAAACGCGCGTCGTGAAGTTAACAAAATTTATTTGATGTTTAGTGGTTTAGCTTTCAGAGTAACTTTTTGATTTTCTCAGACTAAGTAGATGAGGCCAAAGTAAATTAGAACTGGAGTTGTTCAAGAACAAGGAATTCATTTGATAAATGCAAATACAACTTAACGACCTAGATTTCTTACATCTAGGCTACAAAGACAGAAGAGTTTTAGTAAACAACAAATTGTCAATGCCCACTTTGTTGTTGCATACAAATGCACGATGTTTTCAATGATCCAGTGGCTTAAGTTCCATTGATATTTGAACCATAGATGCCTGCAGAGCTAAATTCTTTCGTAAAATATGCCATGATGTGGATTCAATGAGTCCAAATTGTTGTAAACATCGACGAAAGGAAATTTCTCGGTCTTCAGCAATACTTTCACGTACCAATTCAATATGCTTTTTTGAACGACCACTGCGACTATATTCAAAAGACAGAGATTTTAGTGGAATGAGGTCATCATTCGTAAACGACTGTTTTGCAGAACATTATTTGGACGGATTGAAGAGATGGGAGCATCGCTGGGAAAAGCGGAAGTGAAAAAAGAATTTCAAGACTATTATTAAGAAATAAAACTGAATTTTAATGGGACTACCTTGACTTCGAAGAACATCTTAACTGTGCACCACACCCAAACTTTAGTGAACCATTTATAAACTCACAGATAATAGTATTTAATTAACCTAGGAAATTTGCTTTTTTCTATGACTGCAAAAAGTATCGAAGTTATCTGCTTTCGAATTCACATAAAAGATCAATTATTTTAACACCTGTGCGCGGTGTTGAAACACCTGTATGCGGAGCTTTATTCCTATGAAATAACGTACCAGTTAGGTCTATATGTTCTAAATTTGGCCACAAAAACTTGATGTTTCCTTGCTATCCTATATCAACCATTTCGCAATATTGTAACTTTTTAGCCATAACTGGCTTGTCAACTTTCTCCTTGCAATAGTACGGTCCAATAACATTTTCGGGCCATTAACCACCATAAACAGTATAAGGATATAATGGCACATTTATAAAGTCTTTTCGATTTTCTTTATCTTATATAGGGTAGTTGTTAGTTTAAGTATATTTTTAAATGAAAATATATCTCAACAAAAAAAATCATAAAAAGATAATAAACTTGAACGAATTTTACTTACTTGCCTAAAATTAAAAAAAAAAAATGAATTAATGTATAAAGTAAATACAGCACTGGTAAAAACCATGAGATTTTCTTTTGTGACTTGAACACAACATTGTGCATATTGTGTAATGTTTGAACTAAAATCAGAATTTCAGAATTATTCTATTACCCATAATTTTTTGATATTAAGTATTATACCACTGAATCCACACTCAGGCCAATACGATGAAGGAAATGTATGTAAAATTTTCTAAACTATTGCCCACAATTCAGAGTATAGAGCTGGTCTTGTAGAGTATAGAGTATTGGTTGAAGTCAGAACTCTTGGTACCAATTTTTGAATTTTCTTTTAGTTCTTCTTTAGTTGTTAGATCAACGAGTTCCTCTTCTAAATTTGGCGATTTTGTTGTATCTGCATTTGCGAACGGATCTAAAACCCAATTCGGTACCTTCATGTGAGTAAATTTTCCTGTTTTGTAGAAACTGCTTATATTGTGAGAAAATGGCTGTATTAACCTCTACCCAGATTTCGTTTGAACAGAACAAGTTTTTCCACAAAAACAGCTCTGACGTTTTTTATTTTAATTAATTCAACTCATCAGTTTGCAATTGAAAATTGGCTTCATTAAATATATAATAATACTCGCAGATCTGAGTTGATATAATATATGTTAGTGTTTTTCTATAGTGTAATGGTAATAATTTGTGAATTGGCATAATTACATGTATCATAGGTATTTTTTTTCTTTTTTGTATAGAGTTTTTTAGTTGGTTTCTTTTTTGTTTATGCAGTTGGCCATGATATTAGTAAAAAAAACATATGATACACTTTCTTAATGCCGTTTTCTCAGATCTATCCAACAAAAGAAAGTTTATGAAAAGCGGTCCAGAAATGCAAATTTTAAGAGGGTGGTAAGTCTTTATCCTGGACACACTGTATGTAATTGCTTCAAATACAGCCTTATTGTGGATTTCCCTTTCCTAAGACCATTCTGATTATCACCAATTATATTATATTCCTGTTCCTGTGCTCGCTAGAACGAATCCAGCCTGTTCTGGGAAAATCTGCTATGGTAAGTAGGATTTTAAACTTTCATTGATATTGCGAAGGATGATTTTACTTGCATGTGGAATGAGAGCGATAAGACGGTAATTTTCGTATTTCTCTCTAGATCCTTTTTTGTGTATAGGTATAAATGCTGGAATCGATCAATCTTCTAGCGTCACAGACTTTTTGCCAGATGCTGTGAAACATGTATAGACAAAATTACACCTCAAACACCCAAATGCTATGTCACAAATGTTGCTATGTCACTAGTGTTGTATTACTAGTGTAATGCTATAATGTTTGAGATTTTTTTTTGACGATTTCCAATGTCTGAACTAACTTAGTCCCCGGATGTAATGTTTTTGTAAAATACAGTTTATAAATTAAGAGGATATCTTGTGATAAAAAGCAATTGTACAACTTTATCCTTGTCGGATATTCAAACTAAAAGGAATTTCCTGTCCAGATATAAATCATTGGTCATTTTCAAAAGCAAATTTTCAACAAACTTTTATGGAGAGCGAACCGAATTCGCCGATTTCATTTTTGCAAACGTAATTCGTTGTCGACAAAGTTTGCAAAAATTTATTTTCGAGTTGTCACGACTCTGACATAGAACAGAATAGTTTTCAGGGGCTTCTCGTTTAAAAGTTTTAAGTGAATATTAGGTCGAGATAAAATAACGCATTACTTGTTCTCTATATTCTCTACCTGTGAAGTGTCGTTTTGCAATTTGGTTTCTCTACTAACTCTTGTAAGGAATACAGATTGGCCTCTTTTTGGTTTAATATAGGAAATGTATGAGCGCAGAGTGAAAAGTGAGATACTCTTTTAAATGAAATATTGTTTTTTTTATCGAAAATCGATTTAATTTTCAACGTAGTCTCCTTTTAGGTCTATATATTTCATTCAATAATTTTAAAACTTTTGTTTTCAAAAAGTACGATTTCTAGAAGTATGTAAAATAATCTTTTGTTTCGGCCATGATCTCTTCATTTGAATTTCTTTCCGGTCAGATTCGGAACATACGGTTGGTACGACATCAATTTGCAGCTTATATTGATCAACTTAGCTTTTCCAATGGTGGATGACTGGTCGGGTTCATTCTCGTTGTGAAACTTTTTCTTCGCCAAATAAGGATTTTTTTATCAGCTCTTCATGAAATTTCGCCAATACCTCGGCGTAATACTCTGCGGTGAGTATTGTCCTTCCGTTTTCTAAATAGTCGTTAAAGATAACATCTTGCGAATCCCATAAAACAGAGTTTATGATATAAAAAATCACCTCACATTTTGAACATAGTAATATTATTGTAAAAT